>CM066039.1:125686791-126233214 GCA_033557465.1 Ichthyophis bannanicus | reverse complement strand
ACGCACGTGGCTAGGCAGTAAAGGCACTTATAAGACATGGCACACCATGTCGAGGGAAGACTCCATTTTCAGCCAAACCCGGGCACACACATCTACCTGCCTGACAGAGCCTTTTCTGCCTACGCCCAGGCAGAGACTTCTTCCCTGGCTCGTACACCAAGCATGGCAGGACCTGCTGGCCAAAGTCAGGAGGGATGGGAGCGGCTGGCCCACCGTTTTTTAACAGGAGCGCAGGACTACCAACGTGTGAGGTTAAGTGCATGGGGACAATTCAACCCCAAATGATGAGACTATAAAAGAAAACAAAACACCCAGCACAAACCCTGACCAAAAAAATACACAATGCACTGACAGGGTTATCGAAGGTGCTGACATATCCTGCGTCCAGCAAAAGCCCTCCACACACCCCTGAACAAAAAGTAACCCACCCCTGCCCCAAGGGGTTAGCTGCACATGGCAGTAGGTGCACCAAAGGTAACAATGAGGGTATGGTACAGGGTGCCCCTGCAGGCTAAGGATGTCCCCCAACCAACAAGACACCCCTAGTCCCACCTCCATGGCCCCAATAGGGAAGGAAGGGGTTCTGGACCATGTCCCTCTTAACTAACAGATTCGCCAAATGAATACATCGATGCCTGCAAGCCACAAATGAGGGGCCCCCCACCTGACACACTTGAGCTGCTGGTTGCCCTGTGTGAATAGAAAGGCCAAACCCCTGCCCCTGAGTGATCCAGCCCCAAATGAAGGGCATCCCTACACCCCCACCCTGCACCACTGTCATGCTGGTGCCCTGTGTGATATGAAGGTCTTCAAAACCCTGCTTAACACACATGTAGGCCCAAAATGAGGGCATCCCTCCCCCCCACCCTGCACACAACCCTTTCCCCACGTCTGCTGGTGCCCTGTGTGAATATGAAGGTCAAAAACCCTGCTTAACACACATGTAGGCCCCCAAAATGAGGGCGATCCCTCCCCCCCACCCCTGCACACTGTCTGCTGGTGCCCTGTAGTGAATAGGAAAGGCCAAACCCCTGGCCCATGACGCGATCCAGCCCAAATCGAGGGCATCCATCCACCCACACCACCCTGAACCACACTGTCTGCTGAGGGCCCTGTGGTGAAATAGAAAGGCCAAACCCCTGCCCCTGAGTGAATCCAGCCCCAAATGAGGGCATCCCTCCCCCCACCTTGCACACTGTCTGCTGGTGCCCTGTGCGAATAGAAAGGCCAAACCCCTGCCCCTGTAGTGATTCCGAGCCCCAAATGAGGGAATCCCTCCCCCCCACCATGCACACTGTCTGCTGGTGCCCTGTGTCAAAAATTAGAAAGGCCCAAACCCCTGCCGCTTGACGTGGAATCCCCCCCCCCCAGCCCAAATGAGGGCCATCATACCCTCCCCCCACACCCTGACCACACTGGTCTGCTGGTGCCCTGTGTGAATAGAAGATCAGAAAGGGCATCCCTCCCCCCCACCCTGCACAAGTTTTTTTGGTCTTTTTTTGAAAGCCAAACCACCTGCCCCTGAGGTGATCCAGCCCCAAATGAGGGCATCCCTCCCCCCCACCCTGCCACAAATGTCTTGCTGGTGCTCCTGTTAGCGAATATGAAGGTCAAAACCCCTGCTTCAAAACACACATGTGGGCCCAAAATGAGGGCCATCCCTCCCCCCCACCCAGCTGCACACTGTCTGCCTTGGTGCCCTGTGTGAATATGAAGGTTCAAAACCCTGCTTAAACACACATGTAGGCCCAAATGAGGGCATCCCTACCCCCCACCATGCACACTGTCTGCTGGTGCCCTGTGTGAATAGAAAGGCCAATCCCCTGCCCCTGAGTGATCCAGCCCCAAATGAGGGCATCCCTCCCCCCCACCCTGCACACTGTCTGCTGGTGCCCTGTGTGAATATGAAGGTCAAACCCCTGCCCCTGAGTGATCCAGCCCCAAATGAGGGCATCCCTCCCCCCACCCTGCACACTGTCTGCTGGTGCCCTGTGTGAATATGAAGGTCAAAACCCTGCTTAACACACATGTAGGCCCAAATGGGGGAATCCCTCCCCCCCACCCTGCACACTGTCTGCTGGTGCCCTGTGTGAATATTAAGGTCAAAACCCTGCTTAACAGTGATGTAGGCCCAAATGAGGGCATCCCTCCCCCCCACCCTGCACACTGTCTGCTGGTGCCCTGTGTGAATAGAAAGGCCAAACCCCTGCCCCTGAGTGATCCAGCCCAAATGAGGGATCCCTCCCCCCCACCCTGCACACTGTCTGCTGGGGCCCTGTGGGAAAATGAAGGTCAAAACCATGCTTAACACACATGTAGGCCCAAATGAGGGCATCCCTCCCCCCACCCTGCACACTGTCTGCTGGTGCCCTGTGTGAATAGAAAGGCCAAACCCCTGCCCTGAGTGATCCAGCCCCAAATGAGGGCATCCCTCCCCCCCACCCTGCACACTGTCTGCTGGTGCCCCTGTGTGAATATGAAGGTCAAAAACCCTGCTTAACACACATGTAGGCCCAAATGAGGGCATCCCTCCCCCCACCCTGCACACTGTCTGCTGGTGCCCTGTGTGAATATGAAGGTCAAAAACCCTGCTTAACACACATGTAGGCCCAAATGAGGGCATCCCTCCCGCCCACCCTGCACACTGTCTGCTGGTGCCCTGTGTGAATAGCAAGGCCAAACCCCTGCAACTGAGTGATCCAGGCCCAAATGAGGGCATCCCTCCCCCCCACCCTGCACACTGTCTGCTGGTGCCCTGTGTGAATAGAAAGGCCAAACCCCTGCCCCTGAGTGATCCAGCCCCAAATGAGGGCATCCCTCCCCCCCACCCTGCACACTGTCTGCTGGTGCCCTGTGCGAATAGAAAGGCCAAACCCCTGCCCCTGAGTGATCCAGCCCCAAATGAGGGCATCCCTCCCCCCCACCCTGCACACTGTCTGCTGGTGCCCTGTGTGAAGATGAAGGTCAAAACACTGGCCCTGCCCGCTGGAGGCCCCGCAAGTGGTCCCCTGTACCGACCCTGTAACCCGTGAAACAGGCCCTGTATGGGATCACAAGGGGCAAACCACAGGCAAAGAGCAGCCCAGCGACCACTGTAGGTGATAACTGCACACCCCAACAGTGGATGACATGCACATGCAGATGTGTGTAGGTGGCACACACAGTTGGGATGGTACAGTATGTGGTGCGCACATATAGGGCACATGGTGCACACATCAGGGTGGCGTGTTTGTCACACACACATGTGGCTGTGACACGCCACTGCATGGGGGGATGTGTGCCAAAGGAATAGGGGCATGCGCAGGTAGTATGACGTGGGAGTGTCAGTTGCAGGGCCAGGGGCCACCACTTGTCCCCCCGCTAGCTAAGGGCAATGTTCTCTGTAACACCTAGAGGTGGAGGACCTTCGAAAGAAGGCAAGGGAGCTGAGGGCCCGGTTCCCCCGATTTGTTGCCAGGGTGCAGCGTGACAGAATGGCACAGCTGAATGGTGAGTACCTGGACATGGCCATGTAGGGGGATGTGTTGTGGAAACACAGGTCCACAGTGACATGGTATGTGGATCATCCACCAGGGGATGACATGTTCTATCTCTCCCACAGCTGATGCACGTGCAGCCAATCAGGCCGAGGTTCCGGAGGAGCCCCCAGACGTAGAGGGCCAGGAGGGGGATCAGGTGCAGCGTGACCAGCAGGACGGCGGGGACACCAGCAGGCTGAGGAGGATGGGGGGGATGGGCACGAGGATGGACCTGAGCCTGCACCCCCAACCCCTGACGAGGGGGATGAGGGGGATGAGGATGCGGCCCACATGCGAGGGGATGAGGGGGAACCCACAGAAAGGGGGACAGAGGTCGGGGAGCCAGGTGAGCAGGATGTGGTGGGGGGGGATGTCGGTGAAGGGTAGAGGAACGTGAGTGGCTGGGTGGCAGGGACAGCGACATGGAGATGGGGGTGGAGGGGGATGGGGATGTGGGCGGGATGCTGGGGGGCAGGGGGGAGGGAGGTTATGCCCACTGGAGGGGGTGGGGTTGTGGCAGGGTCACAATGGCACGCTCCGCCACAGGGCACTGGGGGGCACCAGCCACCTGCCCCTTGATGAGGGCACGGAGGGCCAGCTGGATGTGTGCATGCCCACACATGGCCGCAAGCAGGACCGCTGTCCATGCAGCCACACAGACACGTGGATCAGTGTGTCTGTGTGGCTGCATGTGCGGCCAGCGCCTGGCTGCAGCTGTGCGTGCACAGGCACAGGCCCAGAGGCAGTTTGGCCTAATCCAGGGGCAGGTGCTTGCGACCCTGTCGATGGGTGGCTAACCGTCTGCGGGAGCGGGATGAGCGCCGTGCCTGATCCACACACAGTCAGCCACCATCCGACAGGGGCACCCAGGGTGTGTAATATGTGGACACACATAGCACACCTGCCCTGTGGCGGACCGTGCCATTCTGTGGCCATGTCAGGGGCACGGGGGGGAGCAGGGCCATGTAATCCCGTTCCAGAGGGCATTGTTGACCATGCTGATGTAACCAACAGCAGATAGACCATGTGACACATGGCCCATGTATGGCCACATGAAAATGTGTACATTCTGTTTTAATCAAAGTTGTATAAATACGTTTACGTTTACACATACCAACTGTGTGTGCAGATGTGCCTCATTGCCAGGTGACAGTGATGTGCGATTAATGGGTGTGGCTGTGGCGACTAGGAGGGGCAGGGGCCGAAGTGGAACAGGTTTAGTCCATGTTGACAGCACACCCGCACACATGTAACTATCACGCTGCAGCAAGGTTTGGGCCAACGTGGGGGAGGTGAGTGACGTGCATGAACCGACATTCAATAGCATGTGTGTGGCTCCCTGGGCCACACACAGGCCAGAGTAACAATGATACATACGGAGGTGTGGAGCAGGTGGCCTGTGTGACCAGTACAGCAGGGCCACGTACTGTTGGCCTGGTTGGACGGGTGCAGGACACCTGTGGTGTATGTGTGGCGGTGTGCAGAGGGGAGAACCACATACTGTGCACCGCAAGGTCACATGAGGCTGACACCGGAGGGGTGGCGGGAGGAAGAGGCCGAACGTGTGTGTTGCCATGTGAGACCGTGTGGGGCCTGGGGGAAAAAACTGTGCATATGTCAGGCACGTGTATCAGCATGCAGGACAGAGATTGGGGGATGGTACACGTTGGTCCAAACGGACATTCCAAAACATATTAACAACATGTTGTGTGTCGCCATGGGTGGACATCCAGGGCCCAGGGGGGTGCGGGAGCATACCGCCGTTGGTGGACATGGGGCCATCGGTGGGGACACACACAGGGTTGTGGGGGTGCACACAGCAGAGGGCGGGATAGCGGATCAGCGGGATGATGGCCAGTGGTGTGACACACTGAGGTGGTCATGCGGAGGGTGCAGGCTGCAGTGTGGATGATGGCTACAGGTGACAGTTGCTGTATGTCGTCATGTGAAACCAATGTGGTACTGGTATGTGCCAGGATGGGTGGCAAGGGGGTGTAGGTGTATACAGTGGCCACCGGTGCATAGTGTGACGGGTAGCCATTACTGGCGGTGACACCAAGGTGCTGGTGCATGCATCCCTGTGCCCAGGTATCCACTGTGCACATGTGTGACGGGTGAGACAAGGTGGATGTGTGCAGGTGCAGGGAACCTGGGTACAGGACCTGTGCAGTGCACATACTGTGCGTGTCCGGGGTGTTGCGAGCAGCGATTGGGTCACCACATGCAGGACATACAGTGCACCCACAACAGCACACAGGCCAATGGTGGCTGGGGGGGTCCCTGGCGCGTTCTCCCAGGGGTGCGCCTGGTAACACTGCACGCCATGCACGCCACCATGGTGTGGGGGTGAGGGGCGAGCACGTAGGCCAATGGGATTGGCTGCACACCCATAGTGGGCATGGGTTAGGTGGGGGGGCAATGGTGAATGACAGCAGTGGGAGCGGCACGTGCCCACCCCACAGGGCATGGGGTGGTTGCGGGGATGTGAGTGGTATGACCAAAATGAGTCACGGAGCACAGGTCACCATCAACGGCCATCGGTGTGGCCCTTTATTTGCCTCTACCCCTGCCAGCCCCTGTACGCCCCCTCCCACCCCTAGGCGCCTGCCGCCTTGCCGCCGGTGTTGCGGCTGCACATGCTGGTGGGATCCCTGGCTGTGCCTGATGGTCGGGGGGTGACTGCCAGCCACCCTCCCGGCTGCCATTCGCACATGCGCCTCCGCGATGAGCTCACATGCGTCTGCCATGCGTCCTGCATGTGAGACTAGGGCAGTTATCGCCCTCTGCATGCGCCTTGTGTTCCTCCTGTTACGCCTCTGGTTGCGTACCACCAAGCGCAGTAGACGGCGCACACCTGTGGGGAAAGGACATAGTACTGTGTGGGTTAACGGAAACAGAGGTACCTGCACATGGCCATATCTACCATAGCAGCGTGTCCCACTCACCCTCAGCATCAGCTCGCGCCGCAGATGAGCTGGCCTGCATCTCATGAACGACGGTTGCGACCGCAGCCAGTGCCTCGTTGTGGTGTTGCCGTTGCCCCTCTGCAGACACGTCCTCTGTCCCTGCAGGTGTCTCAGATGTGTCCCAATCGTGTTTGTTGGGGATGTCCATGTCCACATCTGGCAGTGGTGTGGCATGCTCCTCCCCCTCCAAAGCAACGGCCTGGGCCCCTGTGTCCACAGAGCCCACTGTACCCATCTGTGACTCTGCATCCGGCTCCGTGCCCTGCACGATGGCGCAGACATCACCTGTGTGACACACGGCAACAGCTGTCTGAGGGTTTGTCCCGCTGCCTGCCCACCCCACCACATCCCCCCCGCAGGCCGCGGTGCGCCAATGGTCCACGTGTGTCTGTGGCATGGCTGTTGTGGCAGCCCTCTACACCTGGGGACACCCCATGCAGATGCCCCGTGTGATCCGCCCCCCCAGTGCATTCCCCCACCTCCTCTGGGTGCCATTGAACACCCCTGCCAGGGCTGTCAGCGGCCTCATCGTGACCCTACACCGCGTTCCCATAGCAGGTGCATCGGATCTCCAGTTAGCCCCCCCCCTCCCCCGTGCGGCCCACCGCTCCTGCCAGCCCTGCCACGTGCGGGATGCAACAGGTACACAGGGGCGGCCCAAGGGGGGTGCGGGGCATTGTCCGGGGACTCGGTGCGGGGACACAGTTTGCATATGTGGCCACCGGTGCAGGGAGAACTGCATGGTGTTACTATACACTGGCTATCTGTGGGACATGTCACCTGATGAGTGTATGGATGGGGCGGGACAGATGGACCCCCACATAGCTATATTCCAGTGCACCACGCCAGGCACAGCGGGTACCAATACAGACGCTGCCCACTCAGATGCCATGGCTCACCCGCCGTGCCCTGTCAGCATCACCAGGTCCTACGAAGCACCATAACCTACCTATCACATGGGAGCACTGCCAATATGAGGCCTCTGAATCACAGAATAGACCGGGGAATGGGGACAGGTGGCAATGTCATATAGGGGTGACAGGAAGCGAAACCCGCAGCTCAGTCAGACATGCAGAACATGGAGCATCACCGAACAGGCAAACACATCCTGGTGACAGGATTGCACCAATTAACCTGGGGACCCCGGGAGCCAGACACGGTATGTACCACGCCACTGTGGGGATACAACTATTGTGTACCTCCCTCCCGTACCAGACACTGCGCAGACATCACTGATGCACATTTCCCAGAGCTGTCATGGTCCATGTAATACATCCAAAGGCAATAGATATCTCCGTACATATTGTGTCTTCGTTCCATTTACATTTTCCCCAGCAACCTCCCCCTGGTCCAGCCATGTTTCCCACTGTCCACCGCCTGCTGGCCTTTTCCCCCTCCTGCCACCCCTGGTTCTGTAGTCCACTCTCCCACTCTCCCCATCTGCACAGACAGACTAATCTGTCTCCTGTTTCCCTCCCGTCAGTCCAATCGTATCCACATATATGTCACCTCTCCGTCCTCAGCCACGACGGCCCCCCCCCACTACCCGGCCAATGTGTGGCCATACCTGCCTCACACCCAGGGTGTTTCTGTCCCCTCCCCATTACACCCCCACCGCCCCGTCCCAGACTGGCCCGCCACCAACATCAGCTCTCTTCCGCTCCCTGTCTCTCCCAGCGCCCACCCCCGACAGGTCCCTGCAGCAGCCCATCCCCAGTATTAGCCGCACAGTAAACCATGTCCAGTCCTAGGCACCCAACAACCCATGTCCAGTCCGAGCACCCACAGCCATTGTCAGTGTGTGTCCCTCCATCAGCTCATTTCCATTTCCAGCCCCCCATGAGCCCATCAGCCCATGTCAAATCCTAGCTCCCCTCCACTCAGCCCCTTGCCAAACCAAGCCCCCATGAGACTACGTCCAGTTCTAGCCCCTTCATGAGTCCATTACAATACAAACCCCCCCAACAGCCCATTTCCACTCTTAGCCCCCCCAACAGCCAATTTCCAGTCCTATTCTAGCCCCTCCATCAGCCTATTTCAAGTCCTAGCCCCCCGCCAATTCACCCATTTCTAGTCCTAGCTTCCTCCCCCTCACAACCCATTTCCATTCCAAGTCCCAGTCCCCATCAGCTATATGCGGTTCAAGCCCTCCATCCACTCAGCCCATTTCCAGTCCTATCAACCCCACCAGCCCATTAACAGTCTTAGCCCCCCCAGCACATTACCGGTCCTAGCCCCCCATAGCCCATTAACAGTCCTAACCCCCATCAGCCCATTTCCAGTCAGCCCCCCCAATAGCCCATTACCCGTCCTACCCCCCCCCATCAGCCCACTTCCAGTCCTAGCACCCCCCCCGGCCCATTACTAGTCCTAACCCTCCCCTATCGGCCCACGTCCAGTCTTAGGCCCCCCCCCATCAGCCCACTTTCAGTCTTAGGCCCCCCCCCCACTGGTACCAGTCCTAATCCCCCTTCCCCCCTATCTTTCCAGGTTCCAGAACACCAGCTGCTTCTGCCACGGCAGCATCAGGAGTGCTGCCGCGGGGCCCCCCTCCTGGCCGGCAGAGCCTCCTCCCCTGCCCGGCAGAGCCGCTCAGTCCCTGCATCGCTGACGTCATCCCCGAACGCGGGCTTATTTTCAGAGCTGCGACAAGGAGCCCGCGTTCGGGGATGACGTCAGCGATGCAGGGACTGAGCGGCTCTGCCGGGCAGGGGAGGAGGCTCTGCCGGCCAGGAGGGGGGCCCCGCGGCAGCACTCCTGATGCTGCCGCGGCAGAAGCAGCTGGTTCTTTGGTGTTTTATGTGTTTAAAATATGGGTTGGAGAATGTTTTTTGCGAGGGGCCCCCTGAAACGCGGGGCCCTGTGCAATAAACATTCGTGCTCAATGGACGGGCCGGCCCTGAGTGGACTGTTATTTGCGCAGGAACCCCTGAAACGTGGTACCCTGTGCATAGCACGTTCCTGCTCAATGGACGGTCTGGCCCTGCCTGTGTACACCATCCTCTGTCAGGGGGGTTCAGGCACCCATTCCCAGCCCTGCATGCACTGCCTAATGCCACACACCACCACCCAATGGTGGCCACCTCTCATCCTTGCTCCTGAGTGTGTGGTCCCTCTGTGCCCGTCTGATCCCCCGCGTCCAGCAGAGACAGTTTCTGTCCCACCCCCCTGCCCCTTCACACACATGTGCTTGTACTATAACCTACCGGCCTGTGGGTGGGCTGTGTCCAGCGCAGCAGGCAAACCGTGGACATACATGGGCCCCAGTCGATCCGCCAGGCGCCTCTCAAGGTCTGTTAATTGTGCCACGGTCGCTGGGCCCCCTCCTGTGCCTTGTGCCGCACGTCGCTCTCGCACCAGCTCTGCCCGTATATGGCGCTTGATGTCACAGAAGCGTTTTCTTAGGTTTTAGATGTCCCGGGGCGGCCCTTCTGCTCCTGCCACCGCCGCCTGCACCTCCCGCCATGCCCCTGTGCGTGCTGCGATGGTCAGGGTAGTGCTCTGCCGGCCGAAGAGCAGGTCATATCTGTCCAGTATGTTAGACAGCAGGTGCTCATTCTCCTGTTGGCTGAACCTTGCAGCCCTGCGTCGGCTCTCCGCAGGGACAGGAACCCTTGCCTGGCGGCGTGGTCCTCTTGGATGGCCACCCGGGGTCAGTGGCACCCCCGATGGTCCTGCTACCTGGTTGTCACCAGATGTGGCTGCTGCTCCTTCTGTTGTGGGCTGCTCTGGTGCATGGTCCATGTCCTTGCTCCCTTGTGCGTGCATAATGTTGCTGTTTGCTCCGCGGAAGGGATGGAACCTCCATTTCCTGTCACTTATATGGGGCATCCTGGGGTGTGGCTCGCAAGGGGACGCCTGCGCACGCAGTCACGTTTGTCTTTGGCGCGCGTTGCTACGCGCATTGCGTCGCGCATCGTCACGTGGCGTCGCACATCGTTACGTACGTGACCTGACATCATATATCCGCGTTTATGCAGTGGCTGCCGTTTCGCGTATTCAACTCCCACATCCCTTATTGGATGTGTAGTTGTGTGCAATGCTGGTGCGTATATTTGTTTAGGTTTTGCTATCTGCGATGTGTTTCTGGCGTGAGCTGATGCTGGCCAACGTCACACGTAGGCGACCTCGCGTTGACGTTGCACGCGTTGTTACGCGCGTTGCCTCGTGTCCTCCGTCGTTTGTGCATGGGTGTATGCCTTCCAGGTTATCAGGGTAATGGCGTCTTGGCGTGTCAGTATCTGTGCTATGTAGTTGCTATACGGCGTTCGACATCGCTCGGCATCACCCACATCTGTGTAGCAGGCAGGGGATCATCCACGGCTGCATTCCCGGAAGGCGCGTCACAGCGCGCGTCGAACCTTTCATCAGGTATATTTCCATTATACTTTTTCTAGATCTTTCTATTTGCCCATGGGAGTGGCACCCATGTGGTGTCCATCCCCACCCACACCACTATATCTAACCCTTTTACCCTCCTCACTGTATGGACCATGGCTCATACTGCACATGCAGCTGGCGCAGTGGTTGCTTTGCTAGAGATTGCTGAGTTGCTTTACGAGGGGGAGGGAGATGTTGTCCCAGGGGCAGCGGCCCTGGGCATGGGTGGGGCACCACTGCAACTCAGGCCTGCAGCTGTTGGGCCAGCACAGGCAGCTGTGGCTGACCAACGGCGCCATCGGCGCGCTGAGCTCCACCCACGCCTGGCCCGTATCTACAGGACCAGGGTCCTGCTCGCGGACCTGCGGGAGGGACAGGTATTCTCCCTCTACCGGTTGGACAGAGGGGCCATTAGGGAGCTCTATCAGGAACTCAGACCTGACCTAGAGCCCCTGACTGCCCGGTCACATGCTATACCGGGTATGACCAAGCTCCTTGCTGCCCTACATTTCTTTGCCTCTGGCTGTTTCCAATCCTCAGTGGCAGCAGTGGGTGGTCTGAGTAGGCCCACCTTCTCCCGCTGTCTCCACCAGGTACTGCGTGCCATGGTCAGCCGGGTTGCGAATTACATTGCAATTCCCAACGGTAGGCAACATTGGGCAGCCCTGGCACTGGCATTCCATAGGATCGCTGGAATACCACAGGTGATGGGCGCTATAGATTGCACACATGTTGCCCTTGTCCCGCCACGCGACAGGGAGGTTGTGTACCGCAACCGGAAACACTTCCATTCCCTCAATGTGCAGGTTATCTGTGATGCTACTATGCGTATCCTGAATGTGGTTGCACGTTTTCCAGGGTCTGCCCATGACTCCTATATCCTGCAGAACTCAGCTGTGTTTGACCAGTTTCAGACTGGTCAATTTGGTGACTACATACTGCTGGGTGTGTATTCTGTGTATCTGGCAGACTCCTACTGTAGATGGGTGTCTGTACTACATTGCCACGGTTTCCCACTGCCTGCCTGCCCCTGCAGCAGTCCTTGTGGGGGCACACTGTTTGGTGTTGGCCATGTCCTCATGCGGGGTGGCTGGTGTCTTGGTCACAGACATGTGTCATGTGACACACCTCTCTCTTTGTCAGATGTGTGGTTGTTTTGGACTTTGTTTCCAGGTAATGCGTACAGCTACGGTCTTGTGCCAGCTTATTGCGAGGGTGTGGTTTCTACACCAACCTGTCATTTGTGAACGGCCCTCTGTTGTGTTGGGGGAGTCTGGGTTGTATATTGAAATGAGGGTGTATAACATTGGGTCATACACATAGATTGTGTGTTGCATGTTGTTCTCTTTCATGATGTTGCATAGTGTTTGTTTGTAGATGTTACATAGGGGTGCTGATAGCGCGGATCTGTGTGGTCCCCCTTGTCGGCTTTCGGTGGGTCACCCAGGGGGGGTGGCCTTTACACATCCTCATGGGTGTCACCCTGTGTACGCAGCCTACTCTTTCGGCCCATGTTGTGGGTTCAACAAGGGTTGTGTTCTGTCCGTTTCACCTATTACACATGTCTGCTGCATGCCTGTGGGCCGTCTTTGGGGTCCCCTGTCACCCCCGCCTGTTGCTTTCCCCACACCACACAGGCAATATGTCCCAATGGCTTGCACCCTGTATGCGGCGGTTTGGCTCATCCACCTACCTGCACACCTGTGCCTCCCTGCACCCCTGTGTGCTTGGCAATGTACGTCATCTGGCCTCACAGCGACCACCACTGCTCCTTTACGCCACAGTTCATGCACATGTCCTGTATCACAGTTGCATGGGTGTGCTCTGCCACTATCGGCATGTCGTGGTCATTTGCCACTGGCCTTCACAGTCTCTGCTGCACTGCCACTGTGTTCACTGCATTTGCCTCGTATCTGTGTGCATGTCCTCTCGGCTCTCCAGTTATGGATTACTACGTCATTCATTTCATTGTTTGCTCATTACGCATGTGACATTGAACCATTATGTTTTGCAGGTGATGCAGGATATGGGTGTCGCACCTGGCTGCTCACCCCTGTGCGTGTCCCGCGCACAGGTGCAGAGATACGGTACAATGAGGCCCATGCCTCCAGTCGCTCAGTGATTGAGCGCACCTTTGGCGTTCTCAAATGTCGCTTCAGGTGTTTGGATAGGACTGGCGGAGCCTTACAGTACCATCCACTGACTGTGGCACGGATCATCATAGCCTGTTGCATACTACACAACATTGCTCTCAGGCACAATATCCCTGTCGAAATTAATGAGGGTCCTGGGGAGGATCCTATGTGCCCCCCTGCACCTGGCCATGGTGACACACGTGCAGGGATGGCAGCCAGGCAACAGCTGATCGAGGACATCTTTACCTGTAAGTTCTGGTTGTGCTGGCGACGTGTCACTGTCTTCACCATGTTAGATGGTGTGCGTATTGTTCTTCACTGCCAGCTCATGTCTCCATATGTCTGTCCTGTTCCTGTCTCCACAGGATGTGCGTCTGCATTCCAGGTCCACCCAGTGTGCCTTACTATCCAGTTTGCAGCTGTGCTGCATGTGGGGATTGTGTGCTCATATCTGCATCCTTCCTGTTTGCTATGGTGAGTTGTCAGGTGTTTGGGTATGCATGGCGGTCATCACGTCTGGGCACATATACGTTGTTTTCTCTCCACTACTCCTATGGTGCTACACATGTATTTGTACCAGTGCTCCTTCGCCCCTCGCCTCCATGTGTCACACATGTGGCCTTTACCTGTTCACATCCTTGGGGTCTTCATGGTGTTTCTTGCACACATCATGTGCATCTGTGTGTGTGCTCTTGCGTGGGACAGTGTCTGTTTGGGGGGTGTGCAGATCAGCAGCTGCCATTAGGTCTCTGGACAGGTTTCTGCCACACATGCATGTGATGTGTTGTGTGTCTCCATTTGTCTGTCAGTGTTTGGTGGAGGTGCATCTGGCTTTCGTGCATGCATACCTTCCCATGATGTGTATGTTCCTTCTTGTTAATTGTCCTGGCTACATGTCCATTCAGTATGCGCGTCCCTGCCTATCTGTGTTGTAAGGCTGTGTTTGGACACATCACCAATTATCGTGGAGCAACCAGCTGTTACCTTTTGTTGTTGGCCGCATGTACATTGTGCACATGTGTCCCCTATGTCACACCGCTGTGTCACGGTCAGGCGAATAATCCGCTGTACATGACAGTTGTGTTCACACAGGGCACATTGAACCATAGGCATGTTCCTCTCACAGCAACACATATAGAGGTGATTATGTACGCTGTGCATTGGTGTCTGGATACACGTTTGGGGCTGTTTGTGCATTTGCCAGACACGGACATTCCCAGTCAGGGCACTGGCGTAACATTCAGGTGCCCCTCTCCTTCCATTGTCTGGGACATACACGGCCTGCCTATGCTTCAAATCGGCTATTGTTCACCAGCTGTTGTTACGTTTTATCTAGTTATGTCAACACTGCTGCCCATGCCCTCGACCCCTGTGGTGTATGCGTGTCATGTGCATGTACATGATCCTCTTGGGATGGTGCGGTGGTGTTCACTGGCATCTACGTCAGTGGTCCATGTGCAGTGTGCTCAGTGTTGTGGCCATGTTATGAGGTGCTATCTATGCATTCAATGTGTTGCTGGTCTTATGTGTGTGTCTCCATTGTGTCCACAAGGTGTCGTGGGTGTTTGTGATAGTCCCTTAACTGATGTCTGCATCATTTCACACAGGTCACAGGCAGCAATGGTGACACATGTGTTCCACTGCATCCTGGCCTCTCGTCATCCATATGTGGTTGGGCACAGCACCCATGTGGGCGTGTTAACACATGTGGGCGACACGGGGGGGGGGTCATCCTTTGCACGTTGGACACACGCCACTTTCCCTGACACATTGTTGGCCTATTGTTCCTGTTCATGCGGTGCGTGGCCTGTTGTTGCTGGCCAGACCTTCCTTGGTGTTTCCTCATTTTCTGTAGGGGGTTGTAGCGCTGTACATGGGTTTGTGACCTATGGACTGTCCAGGTTATCATGGCATCTGGCCTTGTTGCTCTGCATGCTTTCTCCAGTGTCCTATGTTTGCAGGGGATGTTGTCTGTTGTGCATACGGTGCATGCAGGCACTGTGCGGTCCTATCATGTTTTGACCATTAGCCTCACATATCACTGTCTGTGTCCAACGTCTACTGTTGTTGTGCCCTTTTGTGCATGGGTGGCAGCAGGGGGTTCTTAGAGTGTGTTGGCTCCACAGACATTAACAGGTGTGTGGCGTTGTAACGTGTGGTGGGTGTGTCCATGTGACATTTCTTGCCACACAGGACCCATGTGGTTCCTCACGTCATATGGTACACTTGACTGCTGCATATGATGTCTGCTTGTGTCTGGTGCTTGCCTCGGGGGGAACAGATGTCTGCACATGCGTGGTGTGGCA
Organism: Ichthyophis bannanicus; assembly: GCA_033557465.1. Taxonomy (NCBI): domain Eukaryota; kingdom Metazoa; phylum Chordata; class Amphibia; order Gymnophiona; family Ichthyophiidae; genus Ichthyophis; species Ichthyophis bannanicus. Next base: position 126,217,909 of record CM066039.1, on the reverse strand, counting down.
TGTTTGGTGTGTGGGTCACCCCATTTCATTTACACCTGGGTGCATGACGTTTTTGTTGGCACCTACACGTTGTCTGTTTCTACTTTGTGTGCTGCTTACCTGCCCATATCATGTGTGTGGCACCATCACATCTCCACCCACCCATCCATGTTTTAGCTGTTCATGTCCATGTGGCATGTTTGCTATCCATGCGCCACATTGTCTGGAATAGGGGTAATGCTCCTTGTGGGGTGGTGCATGTGATGAGATACCTGTGCAGTGGTTCTGCCGATGTGTGTTAGCCTGGGCCTCATCCCTGATGTTGTTGGTGATTGGCATGTTTGTCCTTTGATCCTGTGCCCCTTTCCACAGCCCATCCACATGGGCCTTCCTTGCCGTATCCACTTGGCCACCTCATGTGTCACATCCCTACTCATTTGCATGTTGTTGGGTTGACATAACGTCTCCTGGTGTGGGTGTGTTGGTGGGTGTGTGTGGACATGTTCATTTGTGTCGCCCATCCCACCTGTGGACTGTGTTGTTGTCATCTGTGCACCCCTCCTCCACATGTACGCTGACTCATGCCTACACTCTGTGGCTCCATTTCCTGACACGCAGCTGTGGTTTGTCATGTTGGCCTGCTGTGGCCCTGTCTACATCCCTTGCTATGTGCCACAGTGTACTACACAGGTCATCTGTTCACTCCAGTGGTTTCCATCCGAGGGGTTTGAGCTGTACACTCTCTCTGTTGCTCCCTTCCTCTGCCTTTCCCGCACTGATCCCTGTTGTTGCTCTCACACTGGTTGTTTGGCTTCTGCGTCCTGTCTGGCCATATTCTCGTGGTCACATGTGCTGTGCCTCCTTTGGTGCCTGTATTTGCCTCATTGTGGGCTGAGGTGTCATGTATGTTGGTGTGGACTGCGGCCCCATATCCTACCCAGCTACCGTTGTGTACATGGCATCTGTTTGTGCGTGTTGGCCGTGTGTTTGCTCTGCCTTTTCTGCTCACCTCCCTGGCAACCTCACTCTCCAATGGGGGACCCATATTCCCCTCACCTGCCACACACAGTCTTTCCAAGTACACCAGTTTCCCAACACCCTCCATCTGCTGCCTGTTCATTGTCTGTACTGTGTGCTCTAGGTGGTGTTTGTGCTACACGTGTCTCTGTTCCACACAGGTCCTGCGTGCTCTCCAGCGACCGCTTGCAGCCTATACAGCACATGGACCTTTGCAAACATACCATTTCTGGTACACAATGCCAGATTGTTCTGGGGACACAGTTCCATCAGCGATGTCCTGCCACATTCTCCCTCAGATTGCAGGTTAGGTTGGGCACCTGTTTTGACTGTGTCCTTGTACACCTTTTCAGCCGACTTCCTGCCCACAATATTATGCTGGAGTCGTTAGGTGCTCTATGCCAGTGGCGCACATATTGCTATCTCCCTCCTGTACAGGCGCCGTGGTGGTGCCAGACCCCTGCTATGTCCTGCTGGTGTGCATCTGCTGTGCACCATGGTTACTGTTGCTTGCACCCCTATCCTTGGCTCACCAGCAGACCCCTTGGGTATCGACATGGCACCCCTCGCTGCACAGTCAGGGGGTTCTGGGTCAGGTGTTGGGGACATCTGCATCTCCCTGCGCACAGTGACCAGGGTATGCTTGTTATTGCTGTTGCTTTTGCCTCTGACATTCAGTTTGACAAAGCGGTCTGTGATGTTATTGGGCCTTCTATATTTGGTAATGATCATGACCTTGGTCTTGATTGTGCTTGCCATATGCCCTTGTTTGCTGAGACCTTGCTTTGTTTCTTTGTCAGGCAGCCCTCACATGTACATGGTGCGTCCTCTGTGATTTTGTTTGGGGGCTTGGATCATTTGGCATTTTTGACCCAGAGGTTGCCAACCTCATTATTGTGACTGTATTATGTGCACTGGCAATATGGGCATACAGTTGGTTCCAGACGTGTGTTTGGGCCACAGGTCATGGGTGTTAGCACACAGTTGGTCATTGTGATCACCTTGGTGTTTATTTTCTTATCCTGCTTTAATCTGCTGCTGACAACAGCACATCCCTCACACTGCAGACTCCTCACAGTGACTCATCATGGACCTTGTCACATGCCCTATGGGGGGGGCTTTGGGATACGCCCTATGGGGTGCTGTGCCAGGCAGTGGACAGTGGCCTTTGCCCTCTGGTGCGGCTTTCGTAGGATACACCAAATGGCAAACTCCGATTGCATTCATGTGGGTGGATGTTGTCCAGCAGGACCTGTGGGACATACAAACCTGACACCTATGACATATCTGATCTGGTGTAGGGGACAGGGCGTGCACTCATCCACACATACGCACACCTTGCTGTGACACACCCACCTAGTACCGGGCCCATAGTTTTGTCACACAGAGCATGTCCTGGTGCTGTTTGCTGCTGGGTTACACTGGCAGGGTAATTGGGTTGTCACCTGCATTGTTTCTGGTACCATATGACGCATTCTCTCCTTTCTTACCTATTTGTGTAGAGATTTGCCTTTGTACGTTTCACACGCCCGGTTCCAGCTGCACATTCACAGCATTTCCTACCTTTGGGGGCTGCGCCTCTCAGGCTTACACACACACTCCCAACGTGGGGTTGTGGCCAATCCTTCCAACCTCTCATGTTCATTTTCTCATGCTGAGTCACTTGGGTTATCTATGGCTTAGACACAGGGGTGACTGGTTCTACATATGTGTGACCTCTATTTCTAGAGGGTACTGTTGCAAGCAACCTTGGTACTTTGCCACCACAGGGGGACGTGCACTCAGGGACCCTGCACCAACAGGCAGTTCCTTGCCCATTGTGCTGATCATCGGTCTGCCCTGACATACACATTTTGTGGCTTCTTCCGGGACACCATGTTGGGATACTGTCTGTTACTACTATGTACAGTGACACACACAGTCATTTCACCGTAGCATACCCGTGGACTATGTGGGTAAGGCCCCCTCTTGTGTTCATCTATGGACTGCTGGTCTGCATGTGCATTGCACCATGGATGTGCCTGCCTTTGTGCTAATCATGGCCAGGACAGCAGCAGTTACATGGTGTTCTGCTGTCCTTCTGTAGGTAGCCAGGGGGTGGTTAGCAGCTCTGGGGCTGCAGGCCAGTGGGTTATTCATTGCGTGTTGGGCCAGTAGTCATGGGATCAGACCCACAATGAATTCCTTTTATTTTGCTGTCTGGAGCATTATATGTTTTACATACACCAGACTGCTACCGGTGACAGCCCCTCCACGGACTATTACCTTACTGCGCCTCATGGGCCCACCATGTGTCACCTTCTCTGGCTCCCTCTACATTACCTTAGGGACCGCTCTATGGGGGACATTCTGTTGTACCTAGGCAGACACTACACTTTATTATGTGGCATGTGTTGTGCATTGTGGGGTTCTTTCTGCAGTAACCTTGGGTATGCCAATGTGTGTGTGTGTTTTCTAGCAAATGTACGTCACATACATGACATGTACATGCCCCCTCACTCACTAGATAACATGTGGGTGTGTTTACTTGCACCCCATTCGGAATGGGAACATAGACATGCCCCATCACTCAATATCTAATGTCACGCGGGTTTAAGAAGCACCCCACCAACACGACAACCATGACAATATGGGACCTGCCCCCTCCCTCATTGTGTCATGTACAGGGTGCTACATCAGGCAGCCTTCTGCATATGCCACCCTGGGAACTCGGACCCATGCTGCCCGTATCAGCTGTCAGTGCAGTAACCATTGTGCTACAGCTCTGTATGGGTCAGGGATGTTTGCTGGCAACCCTCCGACACATAACAGACATATACATGCCCCCACACTCAGTGAATAATGTGTGGGTGTGTTTACTTACACCCCATACGGACAGCAAACATAGACATGCCCCCTCACTCACTATCTGATATATGGGTGTGTTTGCCTGCATCCCTCCGACACGTCCAGGAAATAAAATATAATTGGCGCTGCCCCCTCCCTCATTGTGTCATGTACAGGGTGCTACATCAGCCAGCCTTCTGCTAATGCCACCCTGGGGACTCGAACCCATGCTGCCCGTATCAGCTATCAGTGCAGTAACCATTGTGCTACAGCTCTGTATGGGTCAGGGATGTTTGCTGGCAACCCTCCGACACATAACAGACATATACATGCCCCCACACTTAGTGAATAATGTGTGGGTGTGTTTACTTACACCCCATACGGACAGCAAACATAGACATGCCCCCTCACTCACTATCTGATATATGGGTGTGTTTGCCTGCATCCCTCCGACACGTCCAGGAAATAAAATATAATTGGCGCTGCCCCCTCCCTCATTGTGTCATGTACAGGGTGCTACATCAGCCAGCCTTCTGCTAATGCCACCCTGGGGACTCGAACCCATGCTGCCCGTATCAGCTGTCAGTGCAGTAACCATTGTGCTACAGCTCTGTATGGGTCAGGGATGTTTGCTGGCAACCCTCCGACACATAACAGACATATACATGCCCCCACACTCAGTGAATAATGTGTGGGTGTGTTTACTTACACCCCATACGGACAGCAAACATAGACATGCCCCCTCACTCACTATCTGATATATGGGTGTGTTTGCCTGCATCCCTCCGACACGTCCAGGAAATAAAATATAATTGGCGCTGCCCCCTCCCTCATTGTGTCATGTACAGGGTGCTACATCAGCCAGCCTTCTGCTAATGCCACCCTGGGGACTCGAACCCATGCTGCCCGTATCAGCAGTCACTGCAGTAACCATTGTGCTATAGCTCTGTATTAGTCTTGTATGTCTGGGTGGCTACTTATGCTTTACGCGCGGTGGCCCGCTCGTTAGTTTCGTAATGCGCCAGTTAACGCTCGTTGGTTTCGTAACGCGCGCTAGGTCTTCCGCGGTCCCGCCCATCTCCTTATTTGGGGGTTTGTCTTCTTAACGCGGCTCCTACCGCGAACTGCACTAACGCGATTTAGTAAACAGACCCCTTAGTCCTTCTACAAATCCTGACTAGTGTTTTACAGAGACAAACAGCCCTCCTTGAAAGTCTCTGCTATTTCACAATATATATTTTTGAAGGTATTTTTAAGACATGCTCACACTCAATTTGGTCTAGAAATTAGAAAGATAAGAAACAGGAAGCAGGACTATTAGTCACTGACTGAAAATCCAAATCTGATCAACCTTCATCCACAAATCAAACAAAAATATAGTTATCAAAAGATAGTGGTGGTCAGTGGCATGGATGAACATCTGACTAATGAAATTCTCCTGGAGTTTATAGGTATTCAGATGTCTAGCAGGATCCCTCATCTCTTTAACAAAGTCCCTTCTCAGGAACAAACAGTTGTCTCATTCATCTAGCAGTCTCATTTTCCAACAGATACCTTTCTTGTCCCCCCAGCACTCTGAAGCCTTTAGCTGTTACATTCCATCCTGACAGCACTCTCATCCCCTGACAGCACTCTCATCCCCCTGACAGTGCTCTCATCTTGAGAGAGTGCTCTTTTCCAGAGACAGTGCTGCCATCCACTGAAGCAGACAGCCATCTGCAATCTAACCCCCCTCCCCCACTACTGATTGTATCAATGAATGATACAGGGGAGGCTGCTGGAATGCTTCACACATGGTGGGACTGTCACTTTGGGGACAGAGCTCAGCATACAGAGGGGATGAAGGAGACCTGACCTAGTTTGTCAAGGTAAGGGAGGAGTGGCTCAGTGCTTGGGACAGGTTATCTCAGGCCAGAAGGCCAGGGGTTCAATTCCCACATGGGGTCAAGCAACCTCAGGCCGGAGGGACTGGGATCTCTAGTCCCATTGCCACTCCTTGTGGCCTTGGGCAAGCCACTTAGCCCTCCATTGCCTCAGGTACACTTAGATTGTGAGCCCTTCGGGGACAAGGGAATAAAAAGTACCTGTTAGTATAATGTAAACCACACTGATTCTAAAGAGCACTGTATAAAAAATAAGTAAATAAATAAAATGATGCCTGAGAAACCCTCTGGAAACTGAGTTAAGAGCAAATAAGATAAAATAAAAGACCAGGGTTAGAAAGTCAGTTCTTCTTTGGGATATACCCCCTGAAGGTGAGGTCACTACAAACTGCTTTAAAAACTTGTCTTCTAGCATATGGGATAAGTGAATCTGGGTAGGGATCTACTACATGTCCTCCTACATAAATATTTTAGTGACAGATACATTTTTCTGCACTCTCCCTGTGCTCCTAATATCCATTGCCTTCCAGACTTCATCATGTGTTACAAACTGATTCCAAACTGGATATGGACATCAGATGCACTTCAGGAGTTCATCTCATACCTCATTGTCCCTCTATTCTCTCTCTTTGGTTTCCTCCTTCCTGTGCTAATAATCTCTATCTTTACTTTTCCTTGACTGCTGCTAAACCTCATCATGATCACACTTCACTATCCTTCTTTCTTCCCTCACTTTCTTCTTCCCCTTGTTTCTCTCTGCTTTCCTCCTTCTCTCTACTTCTCTTTACTCTCTCTCCCCTTTCTCTGCTACTTATTCTATAACCTTGAGTCACTCAGCCTCTACCATCAGGAGGTCACAGAGCTCAGATATAAAAAATTGGCATTATTAATCAGGATTCCAATTTACAGCCTATTTGCAGAGTACATAAGCTGTGTACAGTGTTTGAGACTGCTGAAACATTAGCCAGTGGAGGCTGTGCCCCTAGCACAAAGAGAGAATGGTGCAAGTAGGCAGCACCACTAAATGAAGGAAGATGAGTAAGATATCCAAGTAAAAATGGAGAAACTTCTATTAATATGATATGGTATCCATATCCATGGCAACCTACTAGATTTAGTGTGGCTTTCTTATGATAAAGCTCTGGATTGAGCATGCTGTAGTGTAATATTCCTAAGGGAATGCTTTAGATTACACAGACTGTATTAAGATACTTCTGTTACTGCTTAGATAACACTATAGAAATGCGCACCATCTAGTGCAGTGCAGTATTCCTAGGGCAACACCCTGGGATAGGTTTTGTACTGTTGTGCTTCTATGGTGAAACTATAAGAATAAAGCATTAAGTAGAAATATTTAGATTGGTGTATGAAAGTGGGAAGGTGGGGGGGGGGGGGGAGGAGGAAATTCATATTACCAATAGAATAATAAAACCCACCACTATCTCTGCCACTTTTTTTAGCCTGTGCTCCCCCCCCCCCCCTTTCTTCACTTGAATGGTTCCTGTCATCTGAAGGAGACTCTGGGGTCTCAGCTGCTGCCTGTTGCCATAGCAACTATAAAACAGGCGAGGGCTTCTTTCAGAGTGGAAAGGATTTTATTCTGAGTCATGGAGGTAAGAGGTAATGAGCTGGGGCAGGGGAATGCTGCAGCTGTATCACTGTCCTTAAAGAGCTGAAAGTCCCCCCCCCCCCTCCCTGCTGAAGAGAGCCATGCCCTCTGCAATGGGGAAAAAGAAAATTAGAAGAGGCTAAGAGAAAAAGAATATATAAAGACAGAGACGAGAGATAAAAAGAGAAAGGGAGAAAGAGACTGTGTATTGTGTGGCAATATTGTCTCACTAGTACCACCACAGCAACAGTTAGTATACTGGACCACCTTCAAATGTGATGGGGCAATGCCTGTCTCAGCACTGGCATCCTTCCTAGACACAAAAAGGGCAGACTCAGCATAGGGGGAAAATATGTATCCCTTGCTGCTCTAGCTATCCCTGCAGCTCTCCGCTGGCTCCAAGAGCTAGTACATGAGGACTGGAAGATGGCCAATGTAATGCCAATTTTTTTTTAAAAAGGGCTCTAGGCGTCATCCATCAAATTGTAGACTGATGAACCTGATGTGAGTTCCAGGCAAAATGATAGAAGCTATTCTAAAAAGCAAACAGGTCAAGATTCAAATATTGTGGACAGCATTTTTTAAAATACCAGCCAGTGTTTCATGTATATTCAGTGTTGCTATCCAGATGGTGAGCAGCACTGAATATACATGAAGAGTGATGAGTGCTGCCGCTTTACGGATAACAGTGATATTCAGTTGCTGTATTAGCTAAGTGGTTTAATTTAGATCAGTCTTTTTGCTGTCCTAAATTAAACAGCATAGTTATACAGATAGCAATATTTGCTGCTATCTGTAGAGTTAAAGAAATGTCCAGGCTCCACCCTCGTTTCACCCCAGCACTATCCAGATAATACTAGGCTCTTTGTAAGAATTTTCAGCTGAAAATTCCTAAATAGGACACTTATCCATATAGCGGTTGCCACTGTACAGACAAATGCTTTTGAATATCACGCCAAATATTACTGAACATAGAAATAAACACAGCTTGATGGGAGAATCGGCATGGGTTCAGCAAAGTCATGTTTTGTTTCACCAAATTTATTAGATTTTTTCCAAAGTTGTAAACTATATGGATATAGTTTATTTGGATTTTCAGAAGGTATTTGATATAAGAGAATTCCTCACAAAGTTAAAAAGCCATGAGAAAGGATGCAATGTCCTATTGTGGACTTATAACTGAACAAAGACAGGAAATAGAGAGTAGGGCTAAATTTTCCAAATGGAAAAAGGTCAGTAGTGAAGTACCCCAAGGGTCTCTAGTGGGACCTGTGCTGTTTGATATATTCATAAATGAAATATATTAATAAATTATCTGGAGTAAGATGATCATATTTGCAGATGACACAAAATTATTCAAAGCTGTTTAAACAGTAGAGGATTTTGAGAAATCGCAAAAGGATCCTGTGGGACTAGAAGACTGAGTATCTAAATGGCAAGAAGGGTTGAAGTGTCTTCCACAGCAGACTGGCTAACCTACTGAAGAGGACTTTAAACAAGATTCATTAAGAATGGGTGAAGAAAATCCCCAGGTAAGTAAAAGTGCTCAGGTAAGTAAAACCTTAAATACATCTGTAGAAACGGGAAAAGGGGAAAACATCTGGAAAGTGGTGTGTATTAAAGCCCATAGTATGGGAAATAAGATTCTGGATCTTGAAGCTTTAATGGAAGAAGCTGACATGGCAGTCACAGAGATATGTTTGATGGGGAACAATGACTGGGATATAATTATACCAGGCTATAATTTATTCAGGAAGGATAGGAAGGAGGAGGAGTCATGCTATGTACAAAAAATATTTTTAAAGCAACACAATTGCAGGGTTTACGAGGAAAGTAGGAGGCACTGTGGGTTAAGCTGAAAAGAGGGAATGGAGTATCCATTTGTATTGGTGTGATATACAGACTTCCTTTACAGGCAGAAGAAGTGGACAGAGATTTAATTGAAGATATTCACAGTGTTGCTCTGAACGAAAAAGTGCCTCTGATAGGTGATTTCAATATGCCTGATGTTGATTGGGATATCACTGCTGCAGTGTCATCTAGAAGTAAGGAGAGCCTGGAATCTCTACAAGGAGAACTATTTCAACAACTAGTAACAGAGCCAAAATGGAAGGGGGCCACACTGGACTTGATAGTTACAAATTGTGAGAGTGTTTTTGATATTATAGTGGGTAATCATCTCTCATCCATAGATCACCAGATGTTGTGGTTTAGTATTAGGATAAGGATTGAAAGAGTTCATTCAAACATGAGGGTCCAAGACTTTGGGAAAACTTTGTCAAGATAGGACAATACCCTAAGGAGTCATTAACTGGATGGAAACAGCTGGGAAAAATAGAAAGCAGGGGATATATTAAGGGTGACAAACCTTTATTGTCAGGAAAGTAAATAAATGTAAAAGTAAAAGGAGGCCACATTGTTTCTCGAAAGTAGTAGCTGAAAGAGAGAATGACCTTCATAAAATACATGAAATCACAAAAAAATCAAAGACAAGCATCAATATTTGGAAAATATTTAGTGACAGAAGAAAGCACAAAAGTGGTATTCTTAGACTCAAGTGTAAATAGGAAGGATATGGAGAACCTGATAAGGATAAAGCAGAATTGCTTAACAAATATTTCTGTTCTGTATTCACAGATGAAGGGCGAGGAGTATAACCTCAGAAAACACTCACAAATAGGAACAGAAGTGAGGCAGATCTTCAATGATTTTGAGAAGATTGTGGTCATGGAGCTAGCTAAACTGAAAGAAAATGTGATGGGGCTAGATAGGTTACATACAAGAGTATTGAAGGATCTTAAGGAAATTCTGATGGTTCAACTCAATAACATACCAAGGGCGGGGCAGTGGGTTCAGCCTGCCCAGGTGCCAGCCAAGAGGGGGATGCACCCTATCGGGCCCATGGAGACAGCACGGCAAACTTACAATTAAGTTGGCTTGTTGTGGTGCCTCGCACTGCAGGGGCCGGCCGGTCTTCTATCCTGGCCAAAGTCTCGTGAATTGCGAGACTGCAGCTGGGAGAGAATAGTGACTTGCCCCTGGGAGGGGGGTGCATTGTGGTGCACAGTACTGCATGGGAGGTGCTGGTAGGGCAGGGAGGCGCCCCCCCCCCCTGGATGATGGAGGGTTGGGAACCCCACTGGTTCCACTGTCTGACCTTTTCAATGCTTCTTTAGAGTCGGATGTGATGCCAGACAACTGGAGAAGGGTACATGTAGTTCCTCTACACAAAAATGGAAGTAAGGATGAAGCTGGGAACTACAGGCCATTTAGTCTGATCCCTGTGGTGAGTAAATTAATGGAAACTCTGCTAAAACAGAGGATAGTGAAGTTTCTGGAAGCTGGGACCCCCAGGCCGGTCAGGTTTTTAGGATATCCACAATGAATATGCATAGATAGATACATTGATAGATCTGCATGCACTTTTTCCATTGTATGCAGATCTATTCATGCATATTCATTGTGGATATCCTGAAAACCTGATTGACCTGGGGGTCCCAGAGGACTGAGTTGAGAACCATTGTACTAGAGGCAGGTCTTGTCAGACAAACATGATTTTTTCTTTGATTGGGTGACCAGAGAGTTGGATCGAGGGAGAGTACTAGATGTGGTGTACTTAGATTTCAGTAAAACCTTTGACATTGTTATACACAGGCAACTTAGAAATAAACTGTGCTCCCTAGGAATGGATCATAAATTGATTGATTAGATTAGAAACTAGTTGAGTAGTAGGCAACAAAGGGTACAAGTAGATGGAGTTCACTCTGAGGAGAAGGGCATCATCAGTTGTTTGCCACAGGGATCTGTTCTTGATCTGATTTGTGAACATTTTTGTAAGTGATATTCTGGAAGGGCTGTTGGGTAAAGTTTGCTTCTTTGCATATAATACCAAAATCTGCAGTAATTAGACACTCAGGAAGGCATAGATAACATGAGGAGGGATCTAGCAAAGCTTGAAGAATGGTTGAGAATTTGGTAACTGAGATTTAATGCTAAAATATTTAGGGTCATGCATTCAGGCTGCAAAAATCCAAGACAGCGATACAGTATAGGGGTGAAGTACTTCTGTTCACAAAGATGAGTGGGACCTGGAGATGATTGTTTTTGATCACCTTAAGGTGGCTAAAGATGTAGAAAAGGTAATGGCGAAGGCAACAGGATGCCTGGGTGCATAAGGAGAGGAATGGTCAGTAGGAAGAAGGAGGTGATAATGCCTCTATATGAGTCTTTAGTGAGACCTCATTTAGAGTATTGTGTGCAGCCCTGGAGTCCATAACTTCAATTGAAATAAAGCTCTGCAATGAGGCAGCATAGGATGACTATGAAAGGAAATAGTTCTTCACAGAAAGAGTGGTAGATGCATGGAAGAGCCTTCCAGTGGAGGTGGTTGAGATGAGGACTGTATCTGAATTCTAAAAGGCATGGGACAAACTCAGGATTTGTAAGGGCAAAAATAGACTATAAAGCTAAGAAGGTGGTCTGGAAAGGCACACTGGATAGGCCATATGGTCTTTATATGCTGTCATTTTTCTCTGTTTCTTGAAATGAACTTGTGCACCCCTGATGTAGATATATCACAATATTTAGTTTTAGGAGAAATAATGTCCCAATGGACATATTGCCTTTATCTTTAATGACTTTCTGCATCATCTATACCACTGTCCAACCATTATTTGATTAGCTTTTTTTGGATTCCTCCTACGGGACATGTTTAGGCATATGTGCAAACTTCTGTTAAAGAAGTATGTGGTGAAGAGACACTGCCATTTTCACCCAGGTAAGGCAATCAAACATCTTCAGTCACACTGAAGGAGATATTGTCACTCTGATTACTGTTCTGCTTCATTGTCAGACACAATGAAGAAAGTGGCCCCTGTATAGGAGCTAGCAAAAAGACACTTGCATACTGTCCCATGGCTTTCAAATGTCATTTTGATAGCTAAATAACTTCTTCATCAGGAAGAAGCTTGCATCTAAGAATAGAGTTCATTATAAAGCAGTAATGGAAAAATACTGAACAGGAAGGTACTTTGGCCATAAGATCTCTAGAACTATGAATCACCTAAGCTAAGGTGTGCTGAAAACCTTGACTTGTTACACTAACTTGAGAACCACTGATACCTTGCTAAGGCAATAGTTACTAAGCTGCAGTAAAATAATATATTTACCACAAAAGTCACTAATCTGTTACAGCAGGTTAGTGAGTCCTACAATAAATATAAATTTGTCTTGCTGGGAGCCATATTCAAAGCATTTTAGTCAGTTCGCAGACCCACTAAGCTGCTAAATTGCGGTCAACAGGACTGACTAGTTAGTGTGGCTGAATATCCCCACAGACCATGGAAAAAACACCCAGTTAAAACCAGGGTGTTCTGTGGGAGGATCAGGGGCAGTGATGGTGGCTTTCCTATTAGCAGTTAACCAGTTAAAGTTAGGACAGGTGAAAAGCTGTCCTAACTTTAACTGGTTAACCAAATAGCAGCACTGGCATCTGGAGAGAAACCGGATATGTTCCGCTATTGAATATCCAGGTTTTGTTAAAGTGGCGACTGCTAAGTGCTTTAAGTAATTTAGCCACAACCACTGAATTTGCCTCCCTTTGCATGTTTCTGTCTGCAGGAATGCAGACAGTGGGCACCTAGTCAGGTCTACTGTTATTTAATTGGGCCAGCATTCTTCCTACTATCGCATTCATCCCCCTGATGTGTTTCCCAGTCACAGCCCTCCCCTCCCCAACAAACACCCCACCTCTCCATCCCCACTCTGACAGAATGAGGCTGCTGATCCAAACTTCTTATCCTGAATCTGACCCCCTCCCCCAAAACAAATCTCAGGATACTCATATGCATACTTACTCAATCATTGTCTAAATACAATTCCCTTTCCACCTACGAGTATTAGACTTCATACTCTCAGGCTTGAAGGATTACAAAAAGGGACTGCTACATCTGTAAAGAGATCTGCAATTGTAAGTATTTACTTCTGGGAATTTTTCTAAATCTTGGTGAAAAAGGAATTCTTTAAAGATGATTAATCTGTGAATTCAGTGTATTTGTTAAATCAGTCAGGGCCCAGTATCAGCAAAGAGCTTTTAGTTAAATTAAAAACTCAACAGGTAGCTTTCAGTTTAAGTTTAAAACCCAGCAAAGAGCTTCTAGTTTAAATTTGCAGGTGCTTAAATCTCTTAAAGGAAAGGAGGCGCCATATTCACTTGCAGGTGCAGATATTTATCCTCACCAGGCATACATTAAGGATCTAAGATTAATAAAGCTTCAGGTGAACAAATACATTTAATGTATTAGGAATAGTTTTATTAGTATAAGTATCCCCAGCAGCCCTTAATAAGTAAAGAACTTAAATACCTAATCACAACCTTAAAACTAAGATGTAGACAGCAGTCCAGCAGTGAGATGGGGGTTATCCAGTCTTTTGCACTGTCACAAGTATGATTTTCTCCCAGTTGGTGAGGGGTCTTACGTGTGCACTAGGTGCAAGGAGCTCTTTGCTCTCCGGGAACAAGTCCGATCTCTGGAGGCTAGAGTAGCAGACTTGGAGGACATAAGGAAGACAGAGAGGTACATAGACAAGACCTACAGGGATATAGTGCTGAAGTCCCATCTCCAGTCTGGCAGCATCCCTGTTGCCATGGAGGAGAGAGGTCATGTGATGGAGAGAGCATCACCCTGGTGCAGCAGGAAGTGATCCTGTAACAAGGGCCAGTCCTCCAGGTGATGTAAAACCCTCTTACATCGAGGAGGTTTCTCCAGGGCCATGTGCCCATGAGGGAAGAGTTAGGACAGCCGTTATAGTTGGTGATTCAACCATTGGGCATGTAGATAGCTGGGTGGCTGGTGAACGTGAGGATCGCCTGGTAACATGCCTGCCTAGTGCGAAGGTAGCAGACCTCACGCGCCACCTAGACAAGGTCTTAGATAGTGCTGGGGAGGAGTCTACTGTCTTGGTACTGTGGCGCTCTTGCCCGGCCTTGGGGCTAAAGACAGGAGCGGCGGTCTGATGCTTCGTGAGGAAGGAGAGTAACCTGTATCCAGGGAATGCTGGGTATTGTAGTTCCTGCTCCTCTCGCTCCGAAATAAAGAGTTGTAGTTATGGGGTTTCCAGTATATTTATTATAGTAAAGGATATTGTTCCATCACATGGCAAATAAATGCAAACAAAATTAGGTGCTTCAAATGCTAACAGAAAAACTTAGGATAAAGGCAACTTAAAGTATAACTGCTTCTTTTCACTTCTAAGCAAATTACTCACTTTGCCCCCAAGAGGTCAGTTAATTTCACTGCAGCCTCTTTCAGCCACTGTTACCTACACAGTGCTGGGGAAAATCAGGTGCATATAATTAGAGCTTTCTCAGCAAGGCAATACAACAGCTCCGTAGCATTCAATTCACATACGGTAAAAAGCAGTTTCCTTCAGCTTGGCATCTCTACACAGCAGACCGTGCAATCCATGCTCTCACAATCTGGTAAGTCTGTATTATCTTGTGTTAATTCTTCAAGCTGTATGGAATTACTGGCTTCTTGAAACACTGGCTGTCTTCTAGCTTGCAACTCTAAAAACTGCTTAAAACTCTGTAGGAGCAATTCAGCCTGCTGTTTGGGAGATAGGGAATTGCTATCAGCTATACAACTTCCCTCTGGCTTAAGGCTGTTTATTTTCTCCTCTCTTAGATTAATTGTATCAGAGTAACTGCTAGTCTCTTTTGCTATTGTTTCACACACAGGAGAGTTAGCTTTACGTTCAGCCTGGAAACTTTGTGGCAATTCACTTACTTGTTGCCAAGCCGTTCTGACTTCAGATGGCTCCAACGTTCTCCAGCTGTTAGAATGTTTGTTGCTCTCTGGCTCAAACGGTACTTCACAGAATGATTGTTTTCTTTCTTGTGCCTGCCTTGAAGGCTTCCTTTCCCAGGGCTGTGCCTTCCTACAGTTGTCTATTTCAGGGCTAGGTCCTCTCTCCTTGGGACTTCTACTCACTGCCTCTGAATAGAACTTTGCAGGTCTCCTTCCAATGCCAGGTTCCCAAGTATCAGCATACTGTCTTCTGGACTTCCAATCATTCTCCTTCTTAATCCTCCTCTCCTTCTTCTTCTTCTTCTCCTTCTTCTCACTAGCAAAGCCATGCTCTGGTTTAAAACCACGTTCTCTCCTGGACACGCCCCTTCCCAGGACAGGGTGTGCCCAATCAGGACTCCAGGACTCCTCCCCTGGGCTGGTCTCCATGCTCAGCTCTGTGGAATAGAGTCTCTCTTTCTTCCTTGCTTTATCATATTGGTATAAATCCTGCTGAACCTCAGGATTTTCATCCGTTTCCATAGGCTCAGGAGGGCGCTGTTCACCACAGATCCCCCCCCCTTAAGATATCACGAGCTGGCATCTGACCAGAGGCACAGCACGTGATTCTACTCAGGGCATCTGCGTTCTGGTGGAGGCGTCCGGCTCTATGTTCCACTTGAAAGTCGAACGCTTGGAGGGCCATAAACCAACGAGTTAACCTCGCATTATGGTTATACATCTGGTTTAGCCATTTGAGTGGTGCGTGGTCGGTAATCAAGGTGAAACGCCTCCCCGTAAGATAAAAGCGCAGCGCGTCTATGGCCCACTTAATAGCCAGACACTCACGTTCAATTGTTGAATAGCGCTGTTCCGCTGGGGCCAGCTTCCTGCTGAGGTATAACACGGGGTGTTCCGTACCATCATGGCGTTGGGACAGTACTGCGCCAAGGCCCGTCTCCGACGCGTCAGTCTGTACCAAAAATGGTTGGGAAAAATCCACACCTCTGAGAACCGGTGCTGCACACAACTTATTTTTTAACAGGTGGAATGCTTCTTCCGCCTCTTCCTGCCATCTCAGTTGGTTAGGCGCGTTCTTCTTTAACATTTCAGTTAGAGGGGCACTCTTGTCTGCAAATCCTGGAACAAACCGTCTGTAATACCCCACTAACCCTAGGAAGCTCCTTAACTGCTTCTTGTTAAGTGGTTTGGGGAATGCCTGGACAGCGGCTATCTTATCAGTAAGGGGCTTCACCACCCCATTACCCACCAGGTGACCCAAATATTTAACTTCCCGGCCTCCAAATAAACACTTAGCCGGGTTTAACGTAAGGCCAGCATCCCTAAGTGCCCTAAGAACGGCTTCAACTCGTGGGAGATGTTGTGTCCAATTGTCACTGTGAATGACCACATCATCCATATAAGCCACCGCGTATGTTTGATGCGGTCGCAGAACCAAATCCATTAATCGCTGACAAGTAGCAGCAGCTCCGTGTAGGCCGAAAGGCATTCTTTTAAACTGGTACAGGCCCACCGGGGTGCTGAACGCAGTCTTCTGTCTGGCATCCCTGGTTAGTGGGACCTGCCAGTATCCTTTCGACATGTCCAATGTGGTGAGGTATTTGGCACGGCCTAGGCGATCCAGAAGTTCTTCTATTCTGGGCATCGGATATGTATCGAAACGAGATATTAAATTAACTTTCCGAAAGTCGATACAGAACCTTATGGAGCCGTCGGGCTTGGGAACTAGAACAATTGGGCTGTTCCACGGGCTCCGCGACTCTTCTATAACGCCCATCTGCAACATTTCCTGTACCTGCCACACGACCTCCTCCTTCTTGGCTTCTGGCAGCCTATATGGACGTTGGCGTACTATTTCGCCAGGTGGCGTTATGATCCCATGGGCGATCAGGTCCGTCTTGCCTGGCATTGGTGTGAGGACATCTTGGTATCTTGTTAGTAGCTGAACCAACTCTTGCTTTTGCGCCCAAGACAAGCCTTCATCTATTCTGGGCTCTGGGTGGCTTTTACACACTGCGATTTGTGGCCCTAGGTCTTCCTCTTCCTTTTCTTCCACTACTGCGGCTAGAGCTTGGAAACTGGTACCCCCTGTTGACCTGAATCCACCTGCTCCACGAGCCGTTGTTGAGAGGCTGGATACTTCTTCCAGTGGAGGCAGACCCACACGCTCGCAGATTAGTTGAGCTACTCGATCTCCAACCTTGACTTTAAAGTCCTCCTTGCCAAAGTTAAACATAAGAATTTTAATAGAACCTCTATAATCCGGGTCTATCACTCCGGCTCCTATGTCCAGAAAATGCTTTACAGCGAGTCCCAATCGTGGGGCTATCCGGCCGTAACAGCCTAGTGGCATTTCCATCTGTAGAGCGGTATCTATCAATGCTTTCCCTTGCTTAGGAACTATGACCTCCTCAGCACTACAGAGGTCGTAACCTGCTGAGTTACTTGAAGCTCTCTTAGGGGGTTGAGCATTCGGGTTCATCTTGCAGAATCTCAGCACAAATACTGGTTTCTTCACTATTTCCTCTCTTGAAGGTAGTGTTTTCCCTTTTTGCTTTTTCAGGTGGGCAAACAAAGGACTAGGCACTATACTTTTCTTGTTGGCTTGGGTTAGAGCTTCTACCGGGGACTCTCTGGTAGCTTCTTGCTCTTTTAAGAATAAACCTTGTTCCACCCCTTTATGGAAATGTGGCCAGTCTTTACCCAAAACTATATTATGAGGTAGCTTGGGGACCACTGCGATGGGAATTTTCTTAAGCACACCTAGCGCTTTCACCTGAAGGTTGTATACAGGGTATAGTGATGTACCTCCATGTACACAGCGGATCTTCACATTACGAACAGGCTGAATTGCTACCCCTGATGCTTGGACTTGCTGCCACAGCGCCTGGGAGAGCATTGTCTGCTCCGCGCCAGAATCCAATAACGCGGTAGTAGCAATTCCCTGCACCTCTACCTCAATGAGAAATCCTTCTCGGGTTTTTTGTGCACTTTCTGCTACTAAGGCAGTCTTAAAACAATTCTTCTGTATATGCCCTTCTCGCCCACATTTAAAACATTTCCTAGGCGGAAACCTAGCCTTCCTAGTTGGCATACACATTTTGCTTGCTTCATTCTCAAATTTCCACTTCCTTTCTGACTCGGGTATTGCTGCCCCCTTTAAATCACTACTGCTTTCATGAGCCATTACTTTGGCCTCTAAGAAGCGTTCTGTGAGGTCTACTGCCTCCTGTGGGGTCTTGCAGCTTTGCAGAATCAGGAAGGTTTTTATTTCATTGGGTACAGCATTCATGTATTGCTCTACAATTAAGCTTTCCAATATAGCTACTTTGGTCCTATTCTCTGGATTAAGCCATTTATTTAACAACATGCTTATCCTGTATACTAAGGCTTTCGGTGACTCACCCTGTTTTAATCTCACCGCTCGCAGGAGATTATGGTAGGCTAGCGGTGTAAGGCCTAGCCTTTCCCGGACCGCTCTTTTCACCTCCTCATAATTTCCGGCAAGGTCGGGTGGCATGCTCCTATAGGCAGCCATTGCTTCTCCAGTAAGGGAAGCTGCAAATCTGATGGCCCAACACTCTTTTGGCCATGCACTTAACTGTGCCACTCTTTCAAAACATTCAATAAAATTGTCAACATCCTCATTGTCCTTTAACTGGCCAAAATTAAACATAGTCCCTGCGTTTAGACTATGCGCAGCTGTAGCAGAAAAACCTGGGGGAACAGATGGTTTCTCCTGTGGCGTCTTCTGCTCAGCTACCCACGCTTATAGCATGTCCAGTAGGGGTCGCTGCTGAGCCTGCAGGGCAGCAGCACTCTTTTCCTGGAACTCTAGACTCAAGTCTCGCTGTCTCTCGAGTTGAGTGGCCATCCATTTAAATACCTCTGCTGGATCCAGAGACATCTTTAGTACCTGTGAATACAAACAGACAAAAAAAAACCCAAGTGCGGTACCTCACACTTTAAAAAAAAAAAACATTTTCCTTTTTTTTTTTTTCAACTAGCTGGCAAACACTCTCAGCCCTGTATCCTTATCCTTTCCCAGGTGGACATTTATTACCTGGCTCAGGTGTTGCGTCATGCTTTCACAACCTCGTTGCAGCTGACACTCCGATGCTGGGACTCTTTCCTTCCTTTCAGGATGGTCTGCACTCGGGGTCTTTCTTGCAGTTGCTTTTCTGTAGTTTTCTGCGCGGCACCTTGCGCATGCGTGGAAATATCCTGCCAACGTAGCCACTTGTGGCGCTCCTGCCCGGCCTTGGGGCTAAAGACAGGAGCGGCGGTCTGATGCTTCGTGAGGAAGGAGAGTAACCTGTATCCAGGGAATGCTGGGTATTGTAGTTCCTGCTCCTCTCGCTCCGAAATAAAGAGTTGTAGTTATGGGGTTTCCAGTATATTTATTATAGTAAAGGATATTGTTCCATCACATGGCAAATAAATGCAAACAAAATTAGGTGCTTCAAATGCTAACAGAAAAACTTAGGATAAAGGCAACTTAAAGTATAACTGCTTCTTTTCACTTCTAAGCAAATTACTCACTTTTCCCCAAGAGGTCAGTTAGTTTCACTGCAGCCTCTTTCAGCCACTGTTACCTTCACAGTGCTGGGGAAAATCAGGTGCATATAATTAGAGCTTTCTCAGCAAGGCAATACAACAGCTCCGTAGCATTGAATTCACATACGGTAAAAAGCAGTTTCCTTCAGCTTGGCATCTCTACACAGCAGACCGTGCAATCCATGCTCTCACAATCTGGTAAGTCTGTATTATCTTGTGTTAATTCTTCAAGCTGTATGGAATTACTGGCTTCTTGAAACACTGGCTGTCTTCTAGCTTGCAACTCTAAAAAACTGCTTAAAACTCTGTAGGAGCAATTCAGCCTGCTGTTTGGGAGATAGGGAATTGCTATCAGCTATACAACTTCCCTCTGGCTTAAGGCTGTTTATTTTCTCCTCTCTTAGATTAATTGTATCAGAGTAACTGCTAGTCTCTTTTGCTATTGTTTCACACACAGGAGAGTTAGCTTTACGTTCAGCCTGGAAACTTTGTGGCAATTCACTTACTTGTTGCCAAGCCGTTCTGACTTCAGATGGCTCCAACGTTCTCCAACTGTTAGAATGTTTGTTGCTCTCTGGCTCAAACGGTACTTCACAGAATGATTGTTTTCTTTCTTGTGCCTGCCTTGAAGGCTTCCTTTCCCAGGGCTGTGCCTTCCAACGGTTGTCTATTTCAGGGCTAGGTCCTCTCTCCTTGGGACTTCTACTCACTGCCTCTGAATAGAACTTTGCAGGTCTCCTTCCAATGCCAGGTTCCCAAGTATCAGCATACTGTCTTCTGGACTTCCAATCATTCTCCTTCTTAATCCTCCTCTCCTTCTTCTTCTTCTTCTCCTTCTTCTCACTAGCAAAGCCATGCTCTGGTTTAAAACCACGTTCTCTCCTGGACACGCCCCTTCCCAGGACAGGGTGTGCCCAATCAGGACTCCAGGACTCCTCCCCTGGGCTGGTCTCCATGCTCAGCTCTGTGGAATAGAGTCTCTCTTTCTTCCTTGCTTTATCATATTGGCATAAATCCTGCTGAACCTCAGGAGTTTCATCCGTTTCCATAGGCTCAGGAGGGAGCTGTTCACCACAGTACATGTCGGTACCAATGACATAGGAAAGTGTGGTAGGGAGATTCTGGAGGCTAAATTTAGGCTTTTAGGTAGGAAGTTGAAATCCAGAACTTCCAGGGTAGCATTCTCCGAAATGCTTCCCATTCCATGTGCAGGACTCAAAAGGCAGGCAGAGCTCCAGAGTCTGAATGTGTGGATGAGACAATGGTGTAAGGATGAGGGTTTTAGATTTGTTAGGAACTGGGGAACATTCTGGGGAAAGGCGTGGCTCTTCTGAATGGATGGGCTCCACCTTAACCATGATGGAACCAGACTGCTGGCATTAACCTTTAAAAAGGAGATAGAGCAGCTTTTACACTAGATAACAGGGGAGAGCTGACAGTCGCCCAAGAGTGCATGGTTCGAAACCATGTATCCTTGAAGGATACTAGCAAAGAGTGAAGTTAGGGTATATCGACAGGGAGGTTCCAATAAAGACAAAAGTAGCCCAAATGCCCTGGAGTACAGAGCAGACAGTGCTTAAAGATTCCAAATTATCCCTGCCTACTGATAGCCAGATTAATACAAATAAAATACAGCCTCTAAAATGCTTGTATGCAAAAGCTAAAAGTCTAAAAAATAAGATGGGAGAGTTAGAATATATAGCACTAAATAAGAAGTTAGATATGATTGGTATCTCAAAGACATGGTGGAAGGAGGACAAGCAGTGGGACACTGTGAGATCTGGGAACAAACTATATCATAATGATAGAGCAGATCAAATTGGTGGAGGGGTTGCGCTCTATGTTAGAGAGGGCATTGAGTCACAAAGGATTAAAGTTTTTCAGGAAACAAAATTCACTGAAGAATCTCTATGGATTGAAATTCCATGTAAAAAGGGGAAGGGGAAGGCGATTGCAGTGGGGGCGTATTATCAACTGCCTGGCCAGAATGAACAAATGGATGAAGAAATGCTCAAAGAACTCAGGGAAGCTACAAAAGTTACAACACAGTAATAATAATGGGTGATTTCAATTACCCCAGTATCGACTGGGTCAGTGTCATGGCAGGACATGCTAGGAAGATAAAGTTTCTAGATGAAATAAATGACTGCTTCTTGGAGCAGCTGGTTCATGAACCTACCAAACGGAAGCCATTTTGGACCTAGTCCTTAGTGGAACACAAGATGTGGTGCAACAGATAAGGGTGTTGGGGCCCTTGGCAATAGTGATCATAGCATGATCACATTTGATTTAATTAATGGAGGAGGGAGGGTAAGAAAATCCACAGTACTATTATCTTTTAACTTTCAAAAGGGAGACTATGATAAAATGAGGAAAATAGTTAAGAAAAAACTAAAAGGAGCAGTTGCAAAGGTTAAAGATTTGCATCAAACTTGGGTGTTGTTTAAAAATACTATCTTGGAAACCCAGACCTGCTATATTCCAAGCTTTAAGAAAAGTGGAAGGAAGTCCAAAAAACTGCCAGCATGGTTTAAAGGTGAGGTAATAGAGGCTGTTGTTGCCAAAAAAAAAGCATCTTTCAGGAAATGGAAAAAGGAGTCAAATTATGAAAACTGGAAACAACACAAGCACTGGCAAGTTAGATGTAAGGTATTGATAAGGCAGGCAAAGAGAGAATTTGAGAAGAACTTTGCTGTGGAAGCAAAAAAGTATAATAGAGACTATTTCAAGTACATTTGTAGCAAAAAAACCCTGTGAGAGAGTCAATTGGACCATTAGATGATAGAGGGATAAAAGGGGTACTAAGAGGGGACAAGGCCATAGCGGAGAGACTAAATGAATTCTGTGCTTATCTTATTATATATCTTATCAATCTTTCCCAACACCAAACTTCAGGGCCATCGTGGTTCACTTAACAAGCGTTTCTTCAAGGGATTTTTATGATGAACATTTATTTGCACTCCTTGTATCATCAAACCGATTTACCGGGCTGCGCAGTCAAACATCAGTTTGTTACCGAGACACCGCAAGTTGATAATCAAACAAGCCAGGTTTGAATCCCACTGTTGCTTTTCATGATTTTGGTCAAGTCACCTAACCCTCCATTGCCTCAGGCACAAACTTACCTGAATGTTGCCTTGAGTTATAACTGAAAAAAAAGCATGAACTACATCCAAAAATCCCTTCCCTTCCCCTTATAGAGAAAGGCTGCTATAAAAGACATTATTTTCTTGTATACCAAAAACCTGAACATCCTGAGAGCATCAGGCCAAATACTACAGAGATCATGTGATGGAAGCCCAACCATAGCCCTAGAAGAGCAGCCACACTGGGCTACATGTCACAGGGATAAGAACAGAGACATTGTTGGTGGCACCTCTGAAAGGGAAGGTTTCACAGCTATGTCTCTGACGTCTGTCTCTACCCATTGCATAGTAGCTGATGTACTCGGCACTACCGTACACTATGCCATTGATGACTTCAAGGTCCCACTTCCTGCATTTAATAATGTGTAACAAGCCATGAAGCAAGGAAGGCAGATACAGGGCAGGTGGCATAGTGGCTGCTGGAGGCACCTTTATCTGTTGCAGTATCCAGACCATAAAAAAGTTGGAGGAAACAGCAGGGCAGCCTGTGCATGTACGTACCAAAGGCTGATGCTCAAGAGTCCTACATCCTTCCCTAACACCAAGGGGTTGGTTTACAAAGCAGCAGTAGCGACTTCTGAGTGATATCAGAGCCACGGCCACATCGAATTCAATGGGGTCACGGCTCCGATATCACTCAGAAGCTGTTACCACTGCTTAGTAAACAAACCCCCAAGTGTTAAATCACAAAAGGATTCTGAGAAATTGTAAGGACCTGAGAAACTGGGCATCCAAATGTCAGGAGTAAAGAACAACCCAAACTAGAGCTACACAATACACGGTTCCACATTAGGAATCAACATCCAGGAAAAGGATCTAGGGCTCTACAGATCAACAAACAGTCAGGACTTGAGGGTTTGTTTGTTTGTTTGTTTTTATTATATTACGTTGCTAGCTCTCTGACTGGGAGCTCATAAAATGGTTTTTGTATATTTTTTAAAGCAAGGTTACTTTCTTTTTGGTGCTTTAGGGGAACATTTGCTGAACTCTAGTAACCTCAGGTTTAGAAACTGCTAACACCTAATCAGGAGTTAGTGGGATTGATTTCCTGAGTGCAGATGAGGCCTGCATAAAAGGCTCCAGTGCCTTGCCCTGTTGAGGCTTTCCTAACCAGGGCTCTACAGATCAACAAACAGTAAGGACTTGAGGGTTTGTTTGTTTGTTTGTTAGTATTATATTACATTGCTAGCTCTCTGACTGGGAGCTCTTAAAAGGGCTTTTTGTATATTTTTTAAAAGCAAGGTTACTTTCTTTTTGGTGCTTTAGGGGAACTTTTGCTGAACTCTACTAACCTCCTCAGGTTTAGAAACTGCTATCACCTAATCAGGAGTTAATGGGCTTGATTTCCTGAGTGCAGCTGAGGCCTGCATAAAAGGCTCCAGTGCCTTGCCCTGTTGAGACTTTCCTAACCAGGGCTCTACAGATCAACAAACAGTAAGGACTTGAGGGTTTGTTTGTTTTTATTATATTACATTGCCAGCTCTCTGACTGGGAGCTGTTTAAAGGGTTTTTTGTATATTTTTTAAAGCAAGCTTACTTTCTTTTTGGTGCTTTAGGGGACCTTTTGCTGAACTCTAGTAACCTCCTCAGGTTTAGAAACTGCTAACACCTAATCAGAAGATAGTGGGCTTGATTTCCTTAGTGCAGCTGAGGCCTGCATAAAAGGCTCCAGTGACTTGCCCTGTTGAGGCTTTCCTAACCAGGGCTCTACAGATCAACAAACAGTAAGGACTTGAGGGTTTGTTTGTTTGTTTTTATTATATTACATTGCTAACTCTCTGCCTGGGAGCTCTTAAAAGGGTTTTTTTTAAAGCAAGCTTACTTTTTTTTGGTGCTTTAGGGGAACTTTTGCTAAACTCTAGTAACCTTCTCAGGTTTAGAAACTGCTAACACCTAATCAGGAGTTAGTGGGCTTTTTTTCCTGAGTGCAGCTGAGGCCTGCATAAAAGGCACCAGTGCCTTGTACTGTTGAGGCTTTCCTAACCAGGGCTCTACAGATCAACAAACAGTAAGGACTTGAGGGTTTGTTTGTTTGTTTTTATTATATTACATTGCTAGCTCTCTGACTGGGAGCCCTTAAAAGGGTTTTTTGTATATTTTCTAAACCAAGGTTACTTTCTTTTTGGTGCTTTAGGGGAACTTTTGCTGAACTCTAGTAATCTCCTCAGGTTTAGAAACTGCTAACACCTAATCAGTGGGCTTGATTTCCTGAGTGCAGCTGAGGCCTGCATAAAAGGCTCCAGTGCCTTGCCCTGTTGAGGATTTCCTAACCAGGGCTCTACAGATCAACAAACAGTAAGGACTTGAGGTTTGTTTGTTTGTTTTTATTATATTACATTGCTAGCTCTCTGACTGGGAGCTCTTAAAAGGGTTTTTTGTATATTTTCTAAACCAAGGTTACTTTCTTTTTGGTGCTTTAGGGGAACTTTTGCTGAACTCTAGTAACCTCCTCAGGTTTAGAAACTGCAAACACCTAATCAGGAGTTAGTATGCTTGATTTCCTGAGTGCAGCTGAGACCTGCATAAAAGGCTCCAGATCCTTGCCCTGTTGAGGCTTTCCTAACCAGTGCTCTACAGATCAACAAACAGTAAGGACTTGAGGGATTCTTTGTTTGTTATTATTATATTACATTGCTAGCTCTCTGACTGGGAGCTCTTAAAAGGTTTTTTTGTATATTTTGTAAAGCAAGGTTACTTTCTTTTTGGTGCTTTAGGGGAACATTTCCTAAACTCTAGTAACCTCCTCAGGTTTAGAAACTACTAACACCTAATCAGGAGTTAGTGGGCTTGATTTCCTGAGTGCAGCTGAGGCCTGCATAAAAGGCTCCAGTGCCTTGCCCTGTTGAGGCTTTCCTAACCAGGGCTCTACAGATCAACAAACAGTAAGGACTTGAGGGTTTGTGTGTTTGTTTTCATTATATTACATTGCTAGCTCTCTGACTGGGAGCTCTTAAAATGGTTTTTTGTATATTTTTTTAAAGCAAGGTTACTTTCTTTTTGGTGTTTTAGAGGAACCTTTGCTGAACTCTACTAACCTCCTCAGGTTTAGAAACTGCTAACACCTAATCAGGAGTTAGTGGGCTTGATTTCCTGAGTGCAGCTGAGGCCTGCATAAAAGGCTAGAGTGCCTTGCCCTCTTGAGGCTTTCCTAACCAGGGCTCTACAGATCAACAAACAGTAAGGACTTGAGGGTTTGTTTGTTTTTATTATATTACATTGCTAGCTCTCTGACTGGGAGCTCTTAAAAGGGTTTTTGTATATTTTTTAAAGCAAGGTTATTTTCTTTTTGGTGCTTTAGGGGAACCTTTGCTGAACTCTAGTAACCTCCTCAGGTTTAGAAACTGCTATCACCTAATCAGGAGTTAGTGGGCTTGATTTCCTGAGTGCACCTGAGTACTGCATAAAAGGCTCCAGTGCCTTGTCCTGTTGAGGCTTTCCTAATCAGGGCTCTACAGATCAACAAAGAAGTAAGAACTTGAGGGTTTGTTTGTTTGTTTTTATTATATTACATTGCTAACTCTCTGCCTGGGAGCTCTCAAAAGGGTTTTTTTTAAAGCAAGGTTACTTTTTTTTGGTGCTTTAGGGGAAATTTTGCTAAACTCTAGTAACCTTCTCAGGTTTAGAAACTGCTAACACCTAATCAGGAGTTAGTGGGCTTGATTTCCTGAGTGCAGCTGAGGCCTGCATAAAAGGCACCAGTGCCTTGTACTGTTGAGGCTTTCCTAACCAGGGCTCTACAGATCAACAAACAGTAAGGACTTGAGGGATGGTTTGTTTGTTTTTATTATATTACATTGCTAGCTCTCTGACTGGGAGCCCTTAAAAGGGTTTTTTGTATATTTTTAATGCAAGGTTACTTTCTTTTTGGTGCTTTAGGGGAACTTTTGCTGAACTCTAGTAACCTCCTCAGGTTTAGAAACTGCTAACACCTAATCAGTGGGCTTGATTTCCTGAGTGCAGCTGAGGCCTGCATAAAAGGTTACAGTGCCTTGCCCTGTTGAGGCTTTCCTAACCAGGGCTCTACAGATCAACAAACAGTAAGGACTTGAGGGTTTGTTTGTTTGTTTGTTTTGATTATATTACATTGCTAGCTCTCTGACTGGGAGCTCTTAAAAGGGTTTTTTGTATATTTTTAAAGCAAGGTTACTTTCTTTTTGGTGCTTTAGGGGAACCTTTGCTGAACTCTAGTAACCTCCTCAGGTTTAGAAACTGCAAACACCTAATCAGGAGTTAGTATGCTTGATTTCCTGAGTGCAGCTGAGGCCTGCATAAAAGGCTCCAGATCCTTGCCCTGTTGAGGCTTTCCTAACCAGTGCTCTACAGATCAACAAACAGTAAGGACTTGAGGGCTTGTTTGTTTGTTTTCATTATATTACATTGCTAGCTCTCTGACTGGGAGCTCTTAAAAGGGTTTTTGTATATTTTTTAAAGCAAGGTTACTTTCTTTTTGGTGCTTTAGGGGAACCTTTGCTGAACTCTAGTAACCTCCTCAGGTTTAGAAACTGCTATCACCTAATCAGGAGTTAGTGGGCTTGATTTCCTGAGTGCACCTGAGTACTGCATAAAAGGCTCCAGTGCCTTGTCCTGTTGAGGCTTTCCTAATCAGGGCTCTACAGATCAACAAAGAAGTAAGAACTTGAGGGTTTGTTTGTTTGTTTTTATTATATTACATTGCTAGCTCTCTGACTGGTAGCTCTTAAAAGGGTTTTTTGTATATTTTTTAAAGCAAGGTTACTTTCTTTTTGGTGCTTTAGGGGAATTTTAGCTGAACTCTAGTAACCTCCTCAGGTTTAGAAACTGCTAACACCTAATCAGGATTTAGTGGGCTTGATTTCCTGAGTGCAGCTGAGGCCTGCATAAAAGGCTACAGTGCCTTGCCCTCTTGAGGCTTTCCTAACCAGGGCTCTACAGATCAACAAACAGTAAGGACTTGAGAGTTTGTTGGTTTGTTTGTTTTTATTATATTACATTGCTAGCTCTCTGACTGGGAGCTCTTAAAAGGGTTTTTTGTATAGTTTCTAATGCAAGGTTACTTTCTTTTTGGTGCTTTAGGGGAACTTTTGCTGAACTCTAGTAACCTCCTCAGGTTTAGAAACTGCAAACACCTAATCAGGAGTTAGTATGCTTGATTTCCTGAGTGCAGCTGAGACCTGCATAAACGGCTCCAGATCCTTGCCCTGTTGAGGCTTTCCTAACCAGTGCTCTACAGATCAACAAACAGTAAGGACTTGAGGGTTTCTTTGTTTGTTATTATTATATTACATTGCTAGCTCTCTGACTGGGAGCTCTTAAAAGGTTTTTTTGTATATTTTGTAAAGCAAGGTTACTTTCTTTTGGTGCTTTAGGGGAACCTTTGCTGAACTCTACTAACCTCCTCAGGTTTAGAAACTGCTAACACCTAATCAGGAGTTAGTGGGCTTGATTTCCTGAGTGCAGCTGAGGCCTGCATAAAAGGCTCCAGTGCTTTACCCTGTTGAGGTTTTCCTAACCAGGGCTCTACAGATCAACAAACAGTAAGGACCTGAGGGTTTGTTTGTTTGTTTTTGTTATAATACATTGCTAGCTCTCTGACTGGGAGCTCTTAAATGGGTTTTTTGTATATTTTTTAAAGCAAGGTTACTTTCTTTTGGGTGCTTTAGGGGAACATTTGCTGAACTCTAGTAACCTCTTCAGGTTTAGAAACTGCTAACACCTAATCAGGAGTTAGTGGGCTTGATTTCCTGAGTGCAGCTGAGGCCTGCATTAAAGGCTCCAGTGCCTTGCCCTGTTGAGGTTTTCCTAACCAGGGCTCTACAGATCAACAAACAGTAAGGACTTGAGGGTTTGTTTGTTTGTTTTTATTATTACATTGTTAGCTCTCTGACTGGGAGCTCTTAAAAGGGTTTTTTGTATATTTTTTAAAGCAAGGTTACTTTCTTTTTGGTGCTTTAGGGGAACGTTTGCTGAACTCTAGTAACCTCCTCAGGTTTAGAAACTGCAAACACCTAATCAGGAGTTAGTATGCTTGATTTCCTGAGTGCAGCTGAGGCCTGCATAAAAGGCTCCAGATCCTTGCCCTGTTGAGGCTTTCCTAACCAGTGCTCTACAGATCAACAAAGAGTAAGGACTTGAGGGTTTGTTTGTTTGTTTTCATTATATTACATTGCTAGCTCTTTGACTGGGAGCTCTTAAAAGGGTTTTTTGTATATTATTTTAAAGCAAGGTTACTTTCTTTTTGGTGCCTTAGGGGAACTTTTGCTGAACTCTACTAACCTCCTCAGGTTTAGAAACTGCTATCACCTAATCAGGAGTTAGTGGCCTTGATTTCCGAGTGCACCTGAGTACTGCATAAAAGGCTCCAGTGACTTGCCCTGTTGAGTCTTTCCTAACCAGGGCTCTACAGATTAACAAACAGTAAGGACTTGAGGGTTTGTTTGTTTGTTTGTTTTTATTATATTACATTGCTAACTCTCTGCCTGGGAGCTCTCAAAATGGTTTTTTTTAAAGCAAGGTTACTTTTTTTTGGTGCTTTAGGGGAAATTTTGCTAAACTCTAGTAACCTTCTCAGGTTTAGAAACTGCTAACACCTAATCAGGAGTTAGAGGGCTTGATTTCCTGAGTGCAGCTGAGGCCTGTATAAAAGGCACCAGTGCCTTGTACTGTTGAGGCTTTCCTAAACAGGGCTCTACAGATCAACAAACAGTAAGGACTTGAGGGTTTGTTTGTTTGTTTGTTTTTATTATATTACATTGCTAGCTCTCTGACTGGGAGCCCTTAAAAGGGTTTTTTGTATATTTTTAATGCAAGGTTACTTTCTTTTTGGTGCTTTAGGGGAACATTTCCTAAACTCTAGTAACCTCCTCAGGTTTAGAAACTACTAACACCTAATCAGGAGTTAGTGGGCTTGATTTCCTGAGTGCAGCTGAGGCCTGCATAAAAGGCTCCAGTGCCTTGCCCTGTTGAGGCTTTCCTAACCAGGGCTCTACAGATCAACAAACAGTAAGGACTTGAGGGTTTGTGTGTTTGTTTTCATTATATTACATTGCTAGCTCTCTGACTGGGAGCTCTTAAAAGGGTTTTTTGTATATTTTTTTAAAGCAAGGTTACTTTCTTTTTGGTGCTTTAGGGGAACCTTTGCTGAACTCTACTAACCTCCTCAGGTTTAGAAACTGCTATCATCTAATCAGGAGTTAGTGGGTTTGATTTCCTGAGTGCACCTGAGTACTGCATAAAAGTCTCCAGTGCCTTGTCCTGTTGAGGCTTTCCTAACCAGGGCTCTACAGATCAACAAACAGTAAGAACTTGAGGGTTTGTTTGTTTGTTTGTTTTTATTATATTACATTGCTAGCTCTCTGACTGGGAGCCCTTAAAAGGGTTTTTTGTATATTTTTTAAAGCAAGTTTACTTTCTTTTTGTTGCTTTAGGGGAACATTTGCTGAACTCTATTAACCTCCTCAGGTTTAGAAACTGCTAACACCTAATCAGGAGTTAGTGGGCTTGATTTCCTGAGTGCAGCTGAGGCCTGCATAAAAGGCTCTAGTGACTTGCCCTGTTGAGGTTTTCCTAACCACAGCTCTACAGATCAACAAACAGTAAGGACTTGAGGGTTTGTTTGTTTGTTTTTATTATATTACATTGCTAGCTCTCTGACTGGGAGCTCTTAAAAGGGTTTTTTGTATATTTTTTTAAAGCAAGGTTATTTCTTTTTGGTGCTTTAGGGGAATTTTTGCTGAACTCTAGTAACCTCCTCAGGTTTAGAAACTGCTAACACCTAATCAGGAGTTAGTGGGCTTGATTTCCTGAGTGCAGTTGAGGCCTGCATAAAAGGCTACAGTGCCTTGCCCTCTTGAGGCTTTCCTAACCAGGGCTCTACAGATCAACAAACAGTAAGGACTTGAGGGTATGTTTGTTTGTTTGTTTTTATTATATTACATTGCTAGCTCTCTGACTGGGAGCCCTTAAAAGGGTTTTTTGCATATTTTTTAAAGCAAGTTTACTTTCATTTTGTTGCTTTAGGGGAACATTTGCTGAACTCTATTAACCTCCTCAGGTTTAGAAACTGCTAACACCTAATCAGGAGTTAGTGTGCTTGATTTCCTGAGTGCAGCTGAGGCCTGCATAAAAGGCTCTAGTGACTTGCCCTGTTGAGGTTTTCCTAACCACAGCTCTACAGATCAACAAACAGTAAGGACTTGAGGGTTTGTTTGTTTGTTTTTATTATATTACATTGCTAGCTCTCTGACTGGGAGCTCTTAAAAGGGTTTTTTGTATATTTTTTAAAGCAAGGTTACTTTCTTTTTGGTGCTTTAGGGGAACGTTTGCTAAACTCTAGTAACCTCCTCAGGTTTAGAAACTGCTAACACCTAATCAGGAGTTAGTGGGCTTGATTTCCTGAGTGCATCTGAGGCCTGCATAAAAGGCTCCCGTGCCTTGCCCTGTTGAGGTTTTCCTAACCAGGGCTCTACAGATCAACAAACAGTAAGGACTTGAGGGTTTGTTTGTTTATTTTTGTTATATTACATTGCTAGCTCTCTGACTGGGAGCTCTTAAAAGGGTTTTTTGTATATTTTTTAAAGCAAGGTTACTTTCTTTTGGGTGCTTTAGGGGGACATTTGCTGAACTCTAGTAACCTCCTCAGGTTTAGAAACTGCTAACACCTAATCAGGAGTTAGTGGGCTTGATTTCCTGTGTGCAGCTGAGGCCTGCATTAAAGGCTCCAGTGCCTTGCCCTGTTGAGGCTTTCCTAACCAGGGCTCTACAGATCAACAACAGTAAGGACTTGAGGGTTTGTTTGTTTGTTTTTATTATATTACATTGCTAGCTCTCTGACTGGTAGCTCTTAAAAGGGTTTTTTGTATATTTTTAAAGCAAGGTTACTTTCTTTTTGGTGCTTTAGGGGAACTTTTGCTGAACTCTAGTAACCTCCTCAGGTTTAGAAACTGCTAACACCTAATCAGGAGTTAGTGGGCTTGATTTCCTGAGTGCAGCTGAGGCCTGCATAAAAGGCTACAGTGCCTTGCCCTCTTGAGGCTTTCCTAACCAGGGCTCTACAGATCAACAAACAGTAAGGACTTGAGGGTTTGTTGGTTTGTTTGTTTTTATTATATTACATTGCTAGCTCTCTGACTGGGAGCTCTTAAAAGGGTTTTTTGTATATTTTCTAATGCAAGGTTACTTTCTTTTTGGTGCTTTAGGGGAACTTTTGCTGAACCCTAGTAACCTCCTCAGGTTTAGAAACTGCAAACACCTAATCAGGAGTTAGTATGCTTGATTTACTGAGTGCAGCTGAGACCTGCATAAAAGGCTCCAGATCCTTGCCCTGTTGAGGCTTTCCTAACCATTGCTCTACAGATCAACAAACAGTAAGGACTTGAGGGTTTCTTTGTTTGTTATTATTATATTACATTGCTAGCTCTCTGACTGGGAGCTCTTAAAAGGTTTTTTGTATATTTTGTAAAGCAAGGTTACTTTCTTTTTGGTGCTTTAGGGGAACATTTCCTAAACTCTAGTAACCTCCTCAGGTTTAGAAACTACTAACACCTAATCAGGAGTTAGTGGGCTTGATTTCCTGAGTGCAGCTGAGGCCTGGATAAAAGGCTCCAGTGCCTTGCCCTGTTGAGGCTTTCCTAACCAGGGCTCTACAGATCAACAAACAGTAACGACTTGAGGGTTTGTGTGTTTGTTTTCATTATATTACATTGCTAGCTCTCTGACTGGGAGCTCTTAAAAGGGTTTTTTGTATATTTTTTTAAAGCAAGGTTACTTTATTTTTGGTGCTTTAGGGGAACCTTTGCTGAACTCTACTAACCTCCTCAGGTTTAGAAACTGCTAACACCTAATCAGGAGTTAGTGGGCTTGATTTCCTGAGTGCATCTGAGGCCTGCATAAAAGGCTCCAGTGCCTTACCCTGTTGGGTTTTTCCTAACCAGGGCTCTACAGATCAACAAACAGTAAGGACCTGAGGGTTTGTTTGTTTGTTTTTGTTATAATACATTGCTAGCTCTCTGACTGGGAGCTCTTAAAAGGGTTTTTTGTATATTTTTTAAAGCAAGGTTACTTTCTTTTTGGTGCTTTAGGGGAACCTTTGCTGAACTCTAGTAACCTCCTCAGGTTTAGAAACTGCAAACACCTAATCAGGAGTTAGTATGCTGGATTTCCTGAGTGCAGCTGAGGCCTGCATAAAAGGTTCCAGATCCTTGCCCTGTTGAGGCTTTCCTAACCAGTGCTCTACAGATCAACAAACAGTAAGGACTTGAGGGTTTGTTTGTTTGTTTGTTTTTATTATATTACATTGCTAACTCTCTGCCTGGGAGCTCTCAAAAGGGTTTTTTTTAAAGCAAGGTTACTGTTTTTTGGTGCTTTAGGGGAAATTTTGCTAAACTCTAGTAACCTTCTCAGGTTTAGAAACTGCTAACACCTAATCAGTGGACTTGATTTCCTGAGTGCAGCTGAGGCTTGCATAAAAGGCTACAGTGCCTTGCCCTGTTGAGGCTTTCCAAACCAGGGCTCTACAGATCAACAAACAGTAAGGGCTTGAAGGTTTGTTTGTTTGTTTGTTTTTATTATATTACATTGCTAGCTCTCTGACTGGGAGCCCTTAAAAGGGTTTTTTGTATATTTTTTAAAGCAAGTTTACTTTCTTTTTGTTGCTTTAGGGGAACATTTGCTGAACTCTATTAACCTCCTCAGGTTTAGAAACTGCTAACACCTAATCAGGAGTTAGTGGGCTTGATTTCCTGAGTGCAGCTGAGGCCTGCATAAAAGGCTCCAGTGACTTGCCCTGTTGAGGTTTTCCTAACCACAGCACAACAGATCAACAAACAGTAAGGACTTGAGGGTTTGTTTGTTTGTTTGTTTTTATTATATTACATTGCTAGCTCTCTGACTGGGAGCCCTTAAAAGGGTTTTTTGTATATTTTTTAAAGCAAGTTTACTTTCTTTTTGTTGCTTTAGGGGAACATTTGCTGAACTCTATTAACCTCCTCAGGTTTAGAAACTGCTAACACCTATTCAGGAGTTAGTGTGCTTGATTTCCTGAGTGCATCTGAGGCCTGCATAAAAGGCTATAGTGCCTTGCCCTGTTGAGGTTTTCCTAACCAGGGCTCTACAGATCAACAAACAGTAAGGACTTGAGGGTTTCTTTGTTTGTTATTATTATATTACATTGCTAGCTCTCTGACTGGGAGCTCTTAAAAGGTTTTTTTGTATATTTTGTAAAGCAAGGTTACTTTCTTTTTGGTGCTTTAGGGGAACATTTCCTAAACTCTAGTAACCTCCTCAGGTTTAGAAACTACTAACACCTAATCAGGAGTTAGTGGGCTTGATTTCCTGTGTGCAGCTGAGGCCTGCATAAAAGGCTCCAGATCCTTGCCCTGTTGAGGCTTTCCTAACCAGTGCTCTAGAGATCAACAAAGAGTAAGGACTTGAGGGTTTGTTTGTTTGTTTTCATTATATTACATTGCTAGCTCTTTGACTGGGAGCTCTTAAAAGGGTTTTTTGTATATTATTTTAAAGCAAGGTTACTTTCTTTTTGGTGCCTTAGGGGAACTTTTGCTGAACTCTACTAACCTCCTCAGGTTTAGAAACTGCTATCACCTAATCAGGAGTTAGTGGCCCTGATTTCCGAGTGCACCTGAGTACTGCATAAAAGGCTCCAGTGACTTGCCCTGTTGAGTCTTTCCTAACCAGGGCTCTACAGATTAACAAACAGTAAGGACTTGAGGGTTTGTTTGTTTGTTTGTTTTTATTATATTACATTGCTAACTCTCTGCCTGGGAGCTCTCAAAATGGTTTTTTTTTAAAGCAAGGTTACTTTTTTTTGGTGCTTTAGGGGAAATTTTGCTAAACTCTAGTAACCTTCTCAGGTTTAGAAACTGCTAACACCTAATCAGGAGTTAGAGGGCTTGATTTCCTGAGTGCAGCTGAGGCCTGTATAAAAGGCACCAGTGCCTTGTACTGTTGAGGCTTTCCTAACCAGGGCTCTACAGATCAACAAACAGTAAGGACTTGAGGGTTTGTTTGTTTGTTTGTTTTTATTATATTACATTGCTAGCTCTCTGACTGGGAGCCCTTAAAAGGGTTTTTTGTATATTTTTAATGCAAGGTTACTTTCTTTTTGGTGCTTTAGGGGAACTTTTGCTGAACTCTAGTAACCTCCTCAGGTTTAGAAACTGCTAACACCTAATCAGTGGGCTTGATTTCCTGAGTGCAGCTGAGGCCTGCATAAAAGGCTACAGTGCCTTGCCCTGTTGAGGCTTTCCTAACCAGGGCTCTACAGATCAACAAACAGTAAGGACTTGAGGGTTTCTTTGTTTGTTTTTATTATATTACATTGCTAGGTCTCTGACTGGGAGCTCTTAAAAGGGTTTTTTGTATATTTTTTAAAGCAAGGTTACTTTCTTTTTGGTGCTTTAGGGGAACTTTTGCTGAACTCTAGTAACCTCCTAAGGTTTAGAAACTGCAAACACCTAATCAGGAGTTAGTATGCTTGATTTCCTGAGTGCAGCTGAGACCTGCATAAAAGGCTCCAGATCCTTGCCCTGTTGAGGCTTTCCTAACCAGTGCTCTACAGATCAACAAACAGTAAGGACTTGAGGGTTTCTTTGTTTGTTATTATTATATTACATTGCTAGCTCTCTGACTGGGAGCTCTTAAAAGGTTTTTTTGTATATTTTGTAAAACAAGGTTACTTTCTTTTTGGTGCTTTAGGGGAACATTTCCTAAACTCTAGTAACCTCCTCAGGTTTAGAAACTACTAACACCTAATCAGGAGTTAGTGGGCTTGATTTCCTGAGTGCAGCTGAGGCCTGCATAAAAGGCTCCAGTGCCTTGCCCTGTTGAGGCTTTCCTAACCAGGGCTCTACAGATCAACAAACAGTAAGGACTTGAGGGTTTGTGTGTTTGTTTTCATTATATTACATTGCTAGCTCTCTGACTGGGAGCTCTTAAAAGGGTTTTTTGTATATTTTTTTAAAGCAAGGTTACTTTCCTTTTGGTGCTTTAGGGGAACCTTTGCTGAACTCTACTAACCTCCTCAGGTTTAGAAACTGCTATCATCTAATCAGGAGTTAGTGGGTTTGATTTCCTGAGTGCACCTGAGTACTGCATAAAAGGCTCCAGTGCCTTGTCCTGTTGAGGCTTTCCTAACCAGGGCTCTACAGATCAACAAACAGTAAGAACTTGAGGGTTTGTTTGTTTGTTTGTTTTATTATATTACATTGCTAGCTCTCTGACTGGGAGCCCTTAAAAGGGTTTTTTGTATATTTTTTAAAGCAAGTTTACTTTCTTTTTGTTGCTTTAGGGGAACATTTGCTGAACTCTATTAACCTCCTCAGGTTTAGAAACTGCTAACACCTAATCAGGAGTTAGTGGGCTTGATTTCCTGAGTGCAGCTGAGGCCTGCATAAAAGGCTCTAGTGACTTGCCCTGTTGAGGTTTTCCTAACCACAGCTCTACAGATCAACAAACAGTAAGGACTTGAGGGTTTGTTTGTTTGCTTTTATTATATTACATTGCTAGCTCTCTGACTGGGAGCTCTTAAAAGGGTTTTTTGTATATTTTTTTAAAGCAAGGTTATTTTCTTTTTGGTGCTTTAGGGGAATTTTTGCTGAACTCTAGTAACCTCCTCAGGTTTAGAAACTGCTAACACCTAATCAGGAGTTAGTGGGCTTGATTTCCTGAGTGCAGTTGAGGCCTGCATAAAAGGCTACAGTGCCTTGCCCTCTTGAGGCTTTCCTAACCAGGGCTCTACAGATCAACAAACAGTAAGGACTTGAGGGTTTGTTTGTTTGTTTGTTTTTATTATATTACATTGCTAGCTCTCTGACTGGGAGCCCTTAAAAGGGTTTTTTGCATATTTTTTAAAGCAAGTTTACTTTCATTTTGTTGCTTTAGGGGAACATTTGCTGAACTCTATTAACCTCCTCAGGTTTAGAAACTGCTAACACCTAATCAGGAGTTAGTGTGCTTGATTTCCTGAGTGCAGCTGAGGCCTGCATAAAAGGCTCTAGTGACTTGCCCTGTTGAGGTTTTCCTAACCACAGCTCTACAGATCAACAAACAGTAAGGACTTGAGGGTTTGTTTGTTTGTTTTTATTATATTACATTGCTAGCTCTCTGACTGGGAGCTCTTAAAAGGGTTTTTTGTATATTTTTTAAAACAAGGTTACTTTCTTTTTGGTGCTTTAGGGGAACGTTTGCTAAACTCTAGTAACCTCCTCAGGTTTAGAAACTGCTAACACCTAATCAGGAGTTAGTGGGCTTGATTTCCTGAGTGCATCTGAGGCCTGCATAAAAGGCTCCCGTGCCTTGCCCTGTTGAGGTTTTCCTAACCAGGGCTCTACAGATCAACAAACAGTAAGGACTTGAGGGTTTGTTTGTTTATTTTTGTTATATTACATTGCTAGCTCTCTGACTGGGAGCTCTTAAAAGGGTTTTTTGTATATTTTTTAAAGCAAGGTTACTTTCTTTTCTGTGCTTTAGGGGGACATTTGCTGAACTCTAGTAACCTCCTCAGGTTTAGAAACTGCTAACACCTAATCAGGAGTTAGTGGGCTTGATTTCCTGTGTGCAGCTGAGGCCTGCATTAAAGGCTCCAGTGCCTTGCCCTGTTGAGGCTTTCCTAACCAGGGCTCTACAGATCAACAACAGTAAGGACTTGAGGGTTTGTTTGTTTGTTTTTATTATATTACATTGCTAGCTCTCTGACTGGTAGCTCTTAAAAGGGTTTTTTGTATATTTTTTAAAGCAAGGTTACTTTCTTTTTGGTGCTTTAGGGGAACTTTTGCTGAACTCTAGTAACCTCCTCAGGTTTAGAAACTGCTAACACCTAATCAGGAGTTAGTGGGCTTGATTTCCTGAGTGCAGCTGAGGCCTGCATAAAAGGCTACAGTGCCTTGCCCTCTTGAGGCTTTCCTAACCAGGGCTCTACAGATCAACAAACAGTAAGGACTTGAGGGTTTGTTGGTTTGTTTGTTTTTATTATATTACATTGCTAGCTCTCTGACTGGGAGCTCTTAAAAGGGTTTTTTGTATATTTTCTAATGCAAGGTTACTTTCTTTTTGGTGCTTTAGGGGAACTTTTGCTGAACCCTAGTAACCTCCTCAGGTTTAGAAACTGCAAACACCTAATCAGGAGTTAGTATGCTTGATTTACTTAGTGCAGCTGAGACCTGCATAAATGGCTCCAGATCCTTGCCCTGTTGAGGCTTTCCTAACCATTGCTCTACAGATCAACAAACAGTAAGGACTTGAGGGTTTCTTTGTTTGTTATTATTATATTACATTGCTAGCTCTCTGACTGGGAGCTCTTAAAAGGTTTTTTTGTATATTTTGTAAAGCAAGGTTACTTTCTTTTTGGTGCTTTAGGGGAACATTTCCTAAACTCTAGTAACCTCCTCAGGTTTAGAAACTACTAACACCTAATCAGGAGTTAGTGGGCTTGATTTC
The DNA here is from genome assembly GCA_033557465.1 of Ichthyophis bannanicus. Lineage (NCBI taxonomy): Eukaryota > Metazoa > Chordata > Amphibia > Gymnophiona > Ichthyophiidae > Ichthyophis > Ichthyophis bannanicus. The sequence goes on along the minus strand of CM066039.1, from coordinate 126,179,658 downwards.
CTGAGTGCAGCTGAGGCCTGGATAAAAGGCTCCAGTGCCTTGCCCTGTTGAGGCTTTCCTAACCAGGGCTCTACAGATCAACAAACAGTAACGACTTGAGGGTTTGTGTGTTTGTTTTCATTATATTACATTGCTAGCTCTCTGACTGGGAGCTCTTAAAAGGGTTTTTTGTATATTTTTTAAATCAAGGTTACTTTATTTTTGGTGCTTTAGGGGAACCTTTGCTGAACTCTACTAACCTCCTCAGGTTTAGAAACTGCTAACACCTAATCAGGAGTTAGTGGGCTTGATTTCCTGAGTGCACCTGAGGCCTGCATAAAAGGCTCCAGTGCCTTACCCTGTTGAGGTTTTCCTAACCAGGGCTCTACAGATCAACAAACAGTAAGGACCTGAGGGTTTGTTTGTTTGTTTGTTTTTGTTATAATACATTGCTAGCTCTCTGACTGGGAGCTCTTAAAAGGTTTTTTTTTAAAGCAAGGTTACTTTCTTTTTGGTGCTTTAGGGGAACTTTTGCTGAACTCTAGTAACCTCCTCAGGTTTAGAAACTGCAAACACCTAATCAGTGGGCTTCATTTCCTGAGTGCAGCTGAGGCCTGCATAAAAGGCTCCAGATCCTTGCCCTGTTGAGGCTTTCCTAACCAGTGCTCTACAGATCAACAAACAGTAAGGACTTGAGGGTTTCTTTGTTTGTTATTATTATATTACATTGCTAGCTCTCTGACTGGGAGCTCTTAAAAGGTTTTTTTGTATATTTTGTAAAGAAAAGTTACTTTCTTTTTGGTGCTTTAGGGGAACATTTCCTAAACTCTAGTAACCTCCTCAGGTTTAGAAACTACTAACACCTAATCAGGAGTTAGTGGGCTTGATTTCCTGAGTGCAGCAGAGGCCTGCATAAAAGGCTCCAGTGCCTTGCCCTGTTGAGGCTTTCCTAACCAGGGCTCTACAGATCAACAAACAGTAAGGACTTGAGGGTTTGTGTGTTTGTTTTCATTATATTACATTGCTAGCTCTCTGACTGGGAGCTCTTAAAAGGGTTTTTTGTATATTTTTTTAAAGCAAGGTTACTTTCTTTTTGGTGCTTTAGGGGAACCTTTGCTGAACTCTACAAACCTCCTCAGGTTTAGAAACTGCTATCACCTAATCAGGAGTTAGTGGGCTTGATTTCCTGAGTGCACCTGAGTACTGCATAAAAGGCTCCAGTGCCTTGTCCTGTTGACGCTTTCCTAACCAGGGCCTTACAGATCAACAAACAGTAAGGACTTGAGGGTTTCTTTGTTTGTTATTATTATATTACATTGCTAGCTCTCTGACTGGGAGCTCTTAAAAGGTTTTTTTGTATATTTTGTAATGCAAGGTTACTTTCTTTTTTGTGCTTTAGGGGAACATTTCCTAAACTCTAGTAACCTCCTCAGGTTTAGAAACTACTAACACCTAATCAGGAGTTAGTGGGCTTGATTTCCTGAGTGCAGCAGAGGCCTGCATAAAAGGCTACAGTGCCTTGCCCTGTTGAGGCTTTCCTAACCAGGGCTCTACAGATCAACAAACAGTAACGACTTGAGGGTTTGTGTGTTTGTTTTCATTATATTACATTGCTAGCTCTCTGACTGGGAGCTCTTAAAAGGGTTTTTTGTATATTTTTTTAAAGCAAGGTTACTTTCTTTTTGGTGCTTTAGGGGAACTTTTGCTGAACTCTAGTGACCTCCTCAGGTTTAGAAACTGCAAACACCTAATCAGGAGTTAGTATGCTTGATTTCCTGAGTGCAGCTGAGGCCTGCATAAAAGGCTCCAGATCCTTGCCCTGTTGAGGCTTTCCTAACCAGTGCTCTACAGATCAACAAACAGTAAGGACTTGAGGGTTTGTTTGTTTGTTTTCATTATATTACATTGCTAGCTCTCTGACTGGGAGCTCTTAAAAAGGTTTTTTGTATATTTTTTTAAAGCAAGGTTACTTTATTTTTGGTGCTTTAGGGGAACCTTTGCTGAACTCTACTAACCTCCTCAGGTTTAGAAACTGCAAACACCTAATCAGGAGTTAGTGGGCTTGATTTCCTGAGTGCATCTGAGGCCTGCATAAAAGGCTCCAGTGCCTTACCCTGTTGAGGTTTTCCTAACCAGGGCTCTACAGATCAACAAACAGTAAGGACCTGAGGGTTTGTTTGTTTGTTTTTGTTATAATACATTGCTAGCTCTCTGACTGGGAGCTCTTAAAAGGGTTTTTTGTATATTTTTTAAAGCAAGGTTACTTTCTTTTTGGTGCTTTAGGGGAACTTTTGCTGAACTCTAGTAACCTCCTCAGGTTTAGAAACTGCAAACACCTAATCAGGAGTTAGTATGCTTGATTTCCTGAGTGCAGCTGAGGCCTGCATAAAAGGCTCCAGATCCTTGCCCTGTTGAGGCTTTCCTAACCAGTGCTCTACAGATCAACAAACAGTAAGGACTTGAGGGTTTGTTTGTTTGTTTTCATTATATTACATTGCTAGCACTTTGACTGGGAGCTCTTAAAAGGGTTTTTTGTATATTATTTTAAAGCAAGGTTACTTTCTTTTTGGTGCTTTAGGCGAACTTTTGCTGAACTCTACTAACCTCCTCAGGTTTAGAAACTGCTATCACTTTATCAGGAGTTAGTGGCCTTGATTTCCGAGTGCACCTGAGTACTGCATAAAAGGCTCCAGTGACTTGCCCTGTTGAGGCTTTCCTAACCAGGGCTCTACAGATCAACAAACAGTAAGGACTTGAGGGTTTGTTTGTTTGTTTGTTTGTTTTTATTATATTACATTGCTAACTCTCTGCCTGGGAGCTCTCAAAAGGGTTTTTTTTAAAGCAAGGTTACTTTTTTTTGGTGCTTTAGGGGAAATTTTGCTAAACTCTAGTAACCTTCTCAGGTTTAGAAACTGCTAACACCTAATCAGTGGGCTTGATTTCCTGAGTGCAGCTGAGGCCTGCATAAAAGGCTACAGTGCCTTGCCCTGTTGAGGCTTTCCTAACCAGGGCTCTACAGATCAACAAACAGTAAGGACTTGAGGTTTGTTTGTTTGTTTGTTTATTATATTACATTGCTAGCTCTCTGACTGGGAGCTCTTAAAAGGGTTTTTTGTATATTTTTTAAAGCAAGGTTACTTTCTTTTTGGTGCTTTAGGGGAACTTTTGCTGAACTCTAGTAACCTCCTAAGGTTTAGAAACTGCAAACACCTAATCAGGAGTTAGTATGCTTGATTTCCTGAGTGCAGCTGAGACCTGCATAAAAGGCTCCAGATCCTTGCCCTGTTGAGGCTTTCCTAACCAGATCTCTACAGATCAACAAACAGTAAGGACTTGAGGGTTTCTTTGTTTGTTATTATTATATTACATTGCTAGCTCTCTGACTGGGAGCTCTTAAAAGGTTTTTTTGTATATTTTGTAAAGAAAGGTTACTTTCTTTTTGGTGCTTTAGGGGAACATTTCCTAAACTCTAGTAACCTCCTCAGGTTTAGAAACTACTAACACCTAATCAGGAGTTAGTGGGCTTGATTTCCTGAGTGCAGCAGAGGCCTGCATAAAAGGCTCCAGTGCCTTGCCCTGTTGAGGCTTTCCTAACCAGGGCTCTACAGATCAACAAACAGTAAGAACTTGAGGGTTTGCTTGTTTGTTTTTATTATATTACATTGCTAGCTCTCTGACTGGGAGCTCTTAAAAGGGTTTTTTGTATATTTTTTAAAGCAAGGTTACTTTCTTTTTGGTGCTTTAGGGGAATTTTTGCTGAACTCTAGTAACCTCCTCAGGTTTAGAAACTACTAACACCTAATCAGGAGTTAGTGGGCTTGATTTCCTGAGTGCAGCTGAGGCCTGCATAAAAGGCTACAGTGCCTTGCCCTCTTGAGGCTTTCCTAACCAGGGCTCTACAGATCAACAAACAGTAAGGGCTTGAAGGTTTGTTTGTTTGTTTGTTTTTATTATATTACATTGCTAGCTCTCTGACTGGAAGCCCTTAAAAGGGTTTTTTGTATATTTTTTAAAGCAAGTTTACTTTCTTTTTGTTGCTTTAGGGGAACATTTGCTGAACTCTATTAACCTCCTCAGGTTTAGAAACTGCTAACACCTAATCAGGAGTTAGTGGGCTTGATTTCCTGAGTGCAGCTGAGGCCTGCATAAAAGGCTCTAGTGACTTGCCCTGTTGAGGTTTTCCTAACCACAGCTCTACAGATCAACAAACAGTAAGGACTTGAGGGTTTGTTTGTTTGTTTGTTTTTATTATATTACATTGCTAGCTCTCTGACTGGGAGCCCTTAAAAGGGTTTTTTGTATATTTTTTAAAGCAAGTTTACTTTCTTTTTGTTGCTTTAGGGGAACATTTGCTGAACTCTATTAACCTCCTCAGGTTTAGAAACTGCTAACACGTATTCAGGAGTTAGTGTGCTTGATTTCCTGAGTGCATCTGAGGCCTGCATAAAAGGCTATAGTGCCTTGCCCTGTTGAGGTTTTCCTAACCAGGGCTCTACAGATCAACAAACAGTAAGGACTTGAGGGTTTCTTTGTTTGTTATTATTATATTACATTGCTAGCTCTCTGACTGGGAGCTCTTAAAAGGTTTTTTTGTATATTTTGTAAAGCAAGGTTACTTTCTTTTTGGTGCTTTAGGGGAACATTTCCTAAACTCTAGTAACCTCCTCAGGTTTAGAAACTACTAACACCTAATCAGGAGTTAGTGGGCTTGATTTCCTGAGTGCAGCAGAGGCCTTCATAAAAGGCTCCAGTGCCTTGCCCTGTTGAGGCTTTCCTAACCAGGGCTCTACAGATCAACAAACAGTAACGACTTGAGGGTTTGTGTGTTTGTTTTCATTATATTACATTGCTAGCTCTCTGACTGGGAGCTCTTAAAAGGGTTTTTTGTATATTTTTTTAAAGCAAGGTTACTTTATTTTTGGTGCTTTAGGGGAACCTTTGCTGAACTCTACTAACCTCCTCAGGTTTAGAAACTGCTAACACCTAATCAGGAGTTAGTGGGCTTGATTTCCTGAGTGCATCTGAGGCCTGCATAAAAGGCTCCAGTGCCTTACCCTGTTGAGGTTTTCCTAACCAGGGCTCTACAGATCAACAAACAGTAAGGACCTGAGGGTTTGTTTGTTTGTTTTTGTTATAATACATTGCTACCTCTCTGACTGGGAGCTCTTAAAAGGGTTTTTTGTATATTTTTTAAAGCAAGGTTACTTTCTTTTTGGTGCTTTAGGGGACCTTTTGCTGAACTCTAGTAACCTCCTCAGGTTTAGAAACTGCAAACACCTAATCAGGAGTTAGTATACTTGATTTCCTGAGTGCAGCTGAGGCCTGCATAAAAGGCTCCAGATCCTTGCCCTGTTGAGGCTTTCCTAACCAGTGCTCTACAGATCAACAAACAGTAAGGACTTGAGGGTTTGTTTGTTTGTTTTCATTATATTACATTGCTAGCTCTTTGACTGGGAGCTCTTAAAAGGGTTTTTTGTAAATTATTTTAAAGCAAGGTTACTTTCTTTTTGGTGCTTTAGGCGAACTTTTGCTGAACTCTACTAACCTCCTCAGGTTTAGAAACTGCTATCACCTTATCAGGAGTTAGTGGCCTTGATTTCCGAGTGCACCTGAGTACTGCATAAAAGGCTCCAGTGACTTGCCCTGTTGAGGCTTTCCTAACCAGGGCTCTACAGATCAACAAACAGTAAGGACTTGAGGGTTTGTTTGTTTGTTTGTTTGTTTTTATTATATTACATTGCTAACTCTCTGCCTGGGAGCTCTCAAAAGGGTTTTTCCTTAAAGCAAGGTTACTTTTTTTTGGTGCTTTAGGGGAAATTTTGCTAAACTCTAGTAACCTTCTCAGGTTTAGAAACTGCTAACACCTAATCAGTGGGCTTGATTTCCTGAGTGCAGCTGAGGCCTGCATAAAAGGCTACAGTGCCTTGCCCTGTTGAGGCTTTCCTAACCAGGGCTCTACAGATCAACAAACAGTAAGGACTTGAGGGTTTGTTTGTTTGTTTTTATTATATTACATTGCTAGCTCTCTGACTGGGAGCTCTTAAAAGGGTTTTTTGTATATTTTTTAAAGCAAGGTTACTTTCTTTTTGGTGCTTTAGGGGAACTTTTGCTGAACTCTAGTAACCTCCTAAGGTTTAGAAACTGCAAACACCTAATCAGGAGTTAGTATGCTTGATTTCCTGAGTGCAGCTGAGACCTGCATAAAAGGCTCCAGATCCTTGCCCTGTTTAGGCTTTCCAACCAGGGCTCTACAGATCAACAAACAGTAAGGACTTGAGGGTTTGTGTGTTTGTTTTCATTATATTACATTGCTAGCTCTCTGACTGGGAGCTCTTAAAAGGGTTTTTTGTATATTTTTTTAAAGCAAGGTTACTTTCTTTTTGGTGCTTTAGGGGAACCTTTGCTGAACTCTACAAACCTCCTCAGGTTTAGAAACTGCTATCACCTAATCAGGAGTTAGTGGGCTTGATTTCCTGAGTGCACCTGAGTACTGCATAAAAGGCTCCAGTGCCTTGTCCTGTTGACGCTTTCCTAACCAGGGCTCTACAGATCAACAAACAGTAAGAACTTGAGGGTTTGCTTGTTTGTTTTTATTATATTACATTGCTAGCTCTCTGACTGGGAGCTCTTAAAAGGGTTTTTTGTATATTTTTTAAAGCAAGGTTACTTTCTTTTTGGTGCTTTAGGGGAATTTTTGCTGAACTCTAGTAACCTCCTCAGGTTTAGAAACTGCTAACACCTAATCAGGAGTTAGTGGGCTTGATTTCCTGAGTGCAGCTGAGGCCTGCATAAAAGGCTACAGTGCCTTGCCCTCTTGAGGCTTTCCTAACCAGGGCTCTACAGATCAACAAACAGTAAGGGCTTGAAGGTTTGTTTGTTTGTTTGTTTTTATTATATTACATTGCTAGCTCTCTGACTGGGAGCCCTTAAAAGGGTTTTTTGTATATTTTTTAAAGCAAGTTTACTTTCTTTTTGTTGCTTTAGGGGAACATTTGCTGAACTCTATTAACCTCCTCAGGTTTAGAAACTGCTAACACCTAATCAGGAGTTAGTGTGCTTGATTTCCTGAGTGCATCTGAGGCCTGCATAAAAGGCTATAGTGCCTTGCCCTGTTGAGGTTTTCCTAACCAGGGCTCTACAGATCAACAAACAGTAAGGACCTGAGGGTTTGTTTGTTTGTTTTTGTTATATTACATTGCTAGCTCTCTGACTGGGAGCTCTTAAAAGGGTTTTTTGTTTATTTTTTAAAGCAAGGTTACTTTCTTTTGGGTGCTTTAGGGGAACATTTGCTGAACTCTGGTAACCTCCTCAGGTTTAGAAACTGCTAACACCTAATCAGGAGTTAGTGGGCTTGATTTCCTGAGTGCAGCTGAGGCCTGCATTAAAGGCTCCAGTGCCTTGCCCTGTTGAGGCTTTCCTAACCAGGGCTCTACAGATCAACAAACAGTAAGGACTTGAGGGTTTGTTTGTTTGTTTTCATTATATTACATTGCTAGCTCTCTGACAGGGAGCTCTTAAAAGGGTTTTTTGTATATTTTTTAAAGCAAGGTTACTTTCTTTTTGGTGCTTTAGAGGAACTTTTGTTGAACTCTAGTAACCTCCTCAGGTTTAGAAATTCAAACACCTAATCAGGAGTTAGTATGCTTGATTTCCTGAGTGCAGCTGAGGCCTGCATAAAAAGCTCCAGATCCTTGCCCTGTTGAGGCTTTCCTAACCAGTGCTCTACAGATCAACAAACAGTAAGGACTTGAGGGTTTGTTTGTTTCTTTTCATTATATTACATTGCTAGCTCTCTGACTGGGAGCTCTTAAAAGGGTTTTTTGTATATTTTTTTAAAGCAAGGTTACTTTCTTTTTGGTGCTTTAGGGGAACTTTTGCTGAACTCTACTAACCTCCTCAGGTTTAGAAACTGCTATCACCTAATCAGGAGTTAGTGGCCTTGATTTCCGAGTGCACCTGAGTACTGCATAAAAGGCTGTAGTGCCTTGCCCTGTTGAGGCTTTCCTAACCAGTGCTCTACAGATCAACAAACAGTAAGAACTTGAGGGTTTGTTTGTTTGTTTTTATTATATTACATTGCTAGCTCTCTGACTGGGAGCTCTTAAAGGGTTTTTTGTATATTTTTTAAAGCAAGGTTACTTTCATTTTGGTGCTTTAGGGGAATGTTTCCTGAACTCTAGTAACCTCCTCAGGTTTAGAAACTGCTAACACCTAATCAGGAGTTAGTGGGCTTGATTTCCTGAGTGCAGCTGAGGCCTGCATAAAAGGCTACAGTGCCTTGCCCTCTTGAGGCTTTCCTAACCAGGGCTCTACAGATCAACAAACAGTAAGGACTTGAGGGTTTGTTTGTTTGTTTGTTTTTATTATATTACATTGCTAGCTCTCTGACTGGGAGCCCTTAAAAGGGTTTTTTGTATATTTTTTAAAACAAGTTTACTTTCTTTTTGTTGCTTTAGGGGAACATTTGCTGAACTCTAGTAACCTCCTCAGGTTTAGAAACTGCTAACACCTAATCAGGCGTTAGTGGGCTTGATTTCCTGAGTGCAGCTGAGGCCTGCATTAAAGGCTCCAGTGACTTGCCCTGTTGAGGTTTTCCTAACCAGAGCTCTACAGATCAACAAACAGTAAGGACTTGAGGGTTTGTTTGTTTGTTTTTATTATATTACATTGCTAGCTCTCTGACTGGGAGCTCTTAAAAGGGTTTTTTGTATATTTTTTAAAGCAAGGTTACTTTCTTTTGGGTGCTTTAGGGGAACATTTGCTGAACTCTAGTAACCTCCTCAGGTTTAGAAACTGCTAACACCTAATCAGGGGTTAGTGGGCTTGATTTCCTGAGTGCAGCTGAGGCCTGCATAGAAGGCTCCAGTGCCTTGTCCTGTTGAGGCTTTCCTAACCAGGGCTCTACAGATCAACAAACAGTAAGGACTTCAGGGTTTGTTTTTGTTTTCAATATATTACATTGCTAGCTCCCTGACTGGGAGCTCTTAAAAGGGTTTTTTGTATATTTTTTAAAGCAAGGTTACTTTCTTTTTGGTGCTTTAGGGGAACTTTTGCTGAACTTTAGTAACCTCCTCAGGTTTAGAAACTGCAAACACCTAATCAGGAGTTAGTATGCTTGATTTCCTGAGTGCAGCTGAGGCCTGCATAAAAGGCTCCAGATCCTTGCCCTGTTGAGGCTTTCCTAACCAGTGCTCTACAGATCAACAAACAGTAAGGACTTGAGGGTTTGTTTGTTTCTTTTCATTATATTACATTGCTAGCTCTCTGACTGGGAGCTCTTAAAAGGGTTTTTTGTATATTTTTTTAAAGCAAGGTTACTTTCTTTTTGGTGCTTTAGGGGAACTTTTGCTGAACTCTACTAACCTCCTCAGGTTTAGAAACTGCTATCACCTAATCAGGAGTTAGTGGCCTTGATTTCCGAGTGCACCTGAGTACTGCATAAAAGGCTGTAGTGCCTTGCCCTGTTGAGGCTTTCCTAACCAGTGCTCTACAGATCAACAAACAGTAAGAACTTGAGGGTTTGTTTGTTTGTTTTTATTATATTACATTGCTAGCTCTCTGACTGGGAGCTCTTAAAAGGGTTTTTTGTATATTTTTTAAAGCAAGGTTACTTTCATTTTGGTGCTTTAGGGGAATGTTTCCTGAACTCTAGTAACCTCCTCAGGTTTAGAAACTGCTAACACCTAATCAGGAGTTAGTGGGCTTGATTTCCTGAGTGCAGCTGAGGCCTGCATAAAAGGCTACAGTGCCTTGCCCTCTTGAGGCTTTCCTAACCAGGGCTCTACAGATCAACAAACAGTAAGGACTTGAGGGTTTGTTTGTTTGTTTGTTTTTATTATATTACATTGCTAGCTCTCTGACTGGGAGCCCTTAAAAGGGTTTTTTGTATATTTTTTAAAGCAAGTTTACTTTCTTTTTGTTGCTTTAGGGGAACATTTGCTGAACTCTATTAACCTCCTCAGGTTTAGAAACTGCTAACACCTAATCAGGAGTTAGTGGGCTTGATTTCCTGAGTGCAGCTGTGGCCTGCATAAAAGGCTCCAGTGACTTGCCCTGTTGAGGTTTTTCTAACCAGAGCTCTACAGATCAACAAACAGTAAGGACTTGAGGGTTTGTTTGTTTTTATTATAATACATTGCTAGCTCTCTGACTGGGAGCTCTTAAAAGGGTTTTTTGTATATTTTTTAAAGCAAGGTTACTTTCTTTTGGGTGCTTTAGGGGAACATTTGCTGAACTCTAGTAACCTCCTCAGGTTTAGAAACTGCTAACACCTAATCAGGAGTTAGTGGGCTTGATTTCCTGAGTGCAGCTGAGGCCTGCATTAAAGGCTCCAGTGCCTTTCCCTGTTGAGGCTTTCCTAACCAGGGCTCTACAGATCAACAAACAGTAAGGACTTTAGGGTTCATTTGTTTGTTTTTATTATATTACATTGCTAGCTCTCTGACAGGGAGCTCTTAAAAGGGCTTTTTGTATATTTTTTAAAGCATGGTTACTTTATTTTGGTGCTTTAGCAGAACTTTTGCTAAACTCTAGTAACCTCCTCAGGTTTAGAAACTGCTAACACCTAATCAGGAGTTAGTGGGCTTGATTTCCTGAGTGCATCTGAGGCCTGCATAAAAGACTCCAGTGCCTTGCCCTGTTAAGGCTTTCCTAACCAAGGCTCTACAGATCAACAAACAGTAAGGACTTGAGGGTTTGTTTGTTTGTTTTCATTATATTACATTGCTAGCTCTCTGACAGGGAGCTCTTAAAAGGGTTTTTTGTATATTTTTTAAAGCAAGGTTACTTTCTTTTTGGTGCTTTAGAGGAACTTTTGTTGAACTCTAGTAACCTCCTCAGGTTTAGAAACTGCTATCACCTAATCAGGAGTTAGTGGCCTTGATTTCCGAGTGCACCTGAGTACTGCATAAAAGGCTCCAGATCCTTGCCCTGTTGAGGCTTTCCTAACCAGTGCTCTACAGATCAACATACAGTAAGGACTTGAGGGTTTGTTTGTTTCTTTTCATTATATTACATTGCTAGCTCTCTGACTGGGAGCTCTTAAAAGGGTTTTTTGTATATTTTTTTAAAGCAAGGTTACTTTCTTTTTGGTGCTTTAGGGGAACTTTTGCTGAACTCTACTAACCTCCTCAGGTTTAGAAACTGCTATCACCTAATCAGGAGTTAGTGGCCTTGATTTCCGAGTGCACCTGAGTACTGCATAAAAGGCTGTAGTGCCTTGCCCTGTTGAGGCTTTCCTAACCAGTGCTCTACAGATCAACAAACAGTAAGAACTTGAGGGTTTGTTTGTTTGTTTTTATTATATTACATTGCTAGCTCTCTGACTGGGAGCTCTTAAAAGGGTTTTTTGTATATTTTTTAAAGCAAGGTTACTTTCATTTTGGTGCTTTAGGGGAATGTTTCCTGAACTCTAGTAACCTCCTCAGGTTTAGAAACTGCTAACACCTAATCAGGAGTTAGTGGGCTTGATTTCCTGAGTGCAGCTGAGGCCTGCATAAAAGGCTACAGTGCCTTGCCCTCTTGAGGCTTTCCTAACCAGGGCTCTACAGATCAACAAACAGTAAGGACTTGAGGGTTTGTTTGTTTGTTTGTTTTTATTATATTACATTGCTAGCTCTCTGACTGGGAGCCCTTAAAAGGGTTTTTTGTGTACTTTTTAAAAGCAAGGTTACTTTCTTTTTGTTGCTTTAGGGGAACATTTGCTGAACTCTATTAACCTCCTCAGGTTTAGAAACTGCTAACACCTAATCAGGAGTTAGTGGGCTTGATTTCCTGAGTGCAGCTGTGGCCTGCATAAAAGGCTCCAGTGACTTGCCCTGTTGAGGTTTTCCTAACCAGAGCTCTACAGATCAACAAACAGTAAGGACTTGAGGGTTTGTTTGTTTGTTTTTATTATATTACATTGCTAGCTCTCTGACTGGGAGCTCTTAAAAGGGTTTTTTGTATATTTTTTAAAGCAAGGTTACTTTCTTTTGGGTGCTTTAGGGGAACATTTGCTGAACTCTAGTAACCTCCTCAGGTTTAGAAACTGCTAACACCTAATCAGGAGTTAGTGGGCTTGATTTCCTGAGTGCAGCTGAGGCCTGCATTAAAGGCTCCAGTGCCTTTCCCTGTTGAGGCTTTCCTAACCAGGGCTCTACAGATCAACAAACAGTAAGGACTTTAGGGTTCATTTGTTTGTTTTTATTATATTACATTGCTAGGTCTCTGACAGGGAGCTCTTAAAAGGGCTTTTTGTATATTTTTTAAAGCATGGTTACTTTTTTTTGGTGCTTTAGCAGAACTTTTGCTAAACTCTAGTAACCTCCTCAGGTTTAGAAACTGCTAACACCTAATCAGGAGTTAGTGGGCTTGATTTCCTGAGTGCATCTGAGGCCTGCATAAAAGACTCCAGTGCCTTGCCCTGTTAAGGCTTTCCTAACCAAGGCTCTACAGATCAACAAACAGTAAGGACTTGAGGGTTGGTTTGTTTGTTTTTAATATATTACATTGCTAGCTCTCTGACTGGGAGCTCTTAAAAGGGTTTTTTGTATATTTTTTAAAGCAAGGTTACTTTCTTTTTGGTGTTTTAGGGGAAGTTTTGCTGAACTGTAGTAACCTCCTCAGGTTTAGAAACTGCTAACACCTAATCAGGGGTTAGTGGGCTTGATTTCCTGAGTGCAGCTGAGGCCTGCATAGAAGGCTCCAGTGCCTTGTCCTGTTGAGGCTTTCCTAACCAGGGCTCTACAGATCAACAAACAGTAAGGACTTCAGGGTTTGTTTTTTGTTTTCAATATATTACATTGCTAGCTCCCTGACTGGGAGCTCTTAAAAGGGTTTTTTGTATATTTTTTAAAGCAAGGTTACTTTCTTTTTGGTGCTTTAGGGGAACTTTTGCTGAACTTTAGTAACCTCCTCAGGTTTAGAAACTGCAAACACCTAATCAGGAGTTAGTATGCTTGATTTCCTGAGTGCAGCTGAGGCCTGCATAAAAGGCTCCAGATCCTTGCCCTGTTGAGGCTTTCCTAACCAGTGCTCTACAGATCAACAAACAGTAAGGACTTGAGGGTTGGTTTGTTTGTTTTTAATATATTACATTGCTAGCTCTCTGACTGGGAGCTCTTAAAAGGGTTTTTTGTATATTTTTTAAAGCAAGGTTACTTTCTTTTTGGTGTTTTAGGGGAAGTTTTGCTGAACTGTAGTAACCTCCTCAGGTTTAGAAACTGCTAACACCTAATCAGGGGTTAGTGGGCTTGATTTCCTGAGTGCAGCTGAGGCCTGCATAGAAGGCTCCAGTGCCTTGTCCTGTTGAGGCTTTCCTAACCAGGGCTCTACAGATCAACAAACAGTAAGGACTTCAGGGTTTGTTTTTTGTTTTCAATATATTACATTGCTAGCTCCCTGACTGGGAGCTCTTAAAAGGGTTTTTTGTATATTTTTTAAAGCAAGGTTACTTTCTTTTTGGTGCTTTAGGGGAACTTTTGCTGAACTTTAGTAACCTCCTCAGGTTTAGAAACTGCAAACACCTAATCAGGAGTTAGTATGCTTGATTTCCTGAGTGCAGCTGAGGCCTGCATAAAAGGCTCCAGATCCTTGCCCTGTTGAGGCTTTCCTAACCAGTGCTCTACAGATCAACAAACAGTAAGGACTTGAGGGTTTGTTTGTTTCTTTTCATTATATTACATTGCTAGCTCTCTGACTGGGAGCTCTTAAAAGGGTTTTTTGTATATTTTTTTAAAGCAAGGTTACTTTCTTTTTGGTGCTTTAGGGGAACTTTTGCTGAACTCTACTAACCTCCTCAGGTTTAGAAACTGCTATCACCTAATCAGGAGTTAGTGGCCTTGATTTCCGAGTGCACCTGAGTACTGCATAAAAGGCTGTAGTGCCTTGCCCTGTTGAGGCTTTCCTAACCAGTGCTCTACAGATCAACAAACAGTAAGAACTTGAGGGTTTGTTTGTTTGTTTTTATTATATTACATTGCTAGCTCTCTGACTGGGAGCTCTTAAAAGGGTTTTTTGTATATTTTTTAAAGCAAGGTTACTTTCATTTTGGTGCTTTAGGGGAATGTTTCCTGAACTCTAGTAACCTCCTCAGGTTTAGAAACTGCTAACACCTAATCAGGAGTTAGTGGGCTTGATTTCCTGAGTGCAGCTGAGGCCTGCATAAAAGGCTACAGTGCCTTGCCCTCTTGAGGCTTTCCTAACCAGGGCTCTACAGATCAACAAACAGTAAGGACTTGAGGGTTTGTTTGTTTTTATTATATTACATTGCTAGCTCTCTGACTGGGAGCCCTTAAAAGGGTTTTTTGTATATTTTTTAAAGCAAGTTTACTTTCTTTTTGTTGCTTTAGGGGAACATTTGCTGAACTCTATTAACCTCCTCAGGTTTAGAAACTGCTAACACCTAATCAGGAGTTAGTGGGCTTGATTTCCTGAGTGCAGCTGTGGCCTGCATAAAAGGCTCCAGTGACTTGCCCTGTTGAGGTTTTTCTAACCAGAGCTCTACAGATCAACAAACAGTAAGGACTTGAGGGTTTGTTTGTTTGTTTTTATTATATTACATTGCTAGCTCTCTGACTGGGAGCTCTTAAAAGGGTTTTTTGTATATTTTTTAAAGCAAGGTTACTTTCTTTTGGGTGCTTTAGGGGAACATTTGCTGAACTCTAGTAACCTCCTCAGGTTTAGAAACTGCTAACACCTAATCAGGAGTTAGTGGGCTTGATTTCCTGAGTGCAGCTGAGGCCTGCATTAAAGGCTCCAGTGCCTTTCCCTGTTGAGGCTTTCCTAACCAGGGCTCTACAGATCAACAAACAGTAAGGACTTTAGGGTTCATTTGTTTGTTTTTATTATATTACATTGCTAGCTCTCTGACAGGGAGCTCTTAAAAGTGCTTTTTGTATATTTTTTAAAGCATGGTTACTTTTTTTTGGTGCTTTAGCAGAACTTTTGCTAAACTCTAGTAACCTCCTCAGGTTTAGAAACTGCTAACACCTAATCAGGAGTTAGTGGGCTTGATTTCCTGAGTGCATCTGAGGCCTGCATAAAAGACTCCAGTGCCTTGCCCTGTTAAGGCTTTCCTAACCAAGGCTCTACAGATCAACAAACAGTAAGGACTTGAGGGTTGGTTTGTTGTTTTTAATATATTACATTGCTAGCTCTCTGACTGGGAGCTCTTAAAAGGTTTTTTTGTATATTTTTTAAAGCAAGGTTACTTTCTTTTTGGTGTTTTAGGGGAAGTTTTGCTGAACTGTAGTAACCTCCTCAGGTTTAGAAACTGCTAACACCTAATCAGGGGTTAGTGGGCTTGATTTCCTGAGTGCAGCTGAGGCCTGCATAGAAGGCTCCAGTGCCTTGTCCTGTTGAGGCTTTCCTAACCAGGGCTCTACAGATCAACAAACAGTAAGGACTTCAGGGTTTGTTTTTTGTTTTCAATATATTACATTGCTAGCTCCCTGACTGGGAGCTCTTAAAAGGGTTTTTTGTATATTTTTTAAAGCAAGGTTACTTTCTTTTTGGTGCTTTAGGGGAACTTTTGCTGAACTTTAGTAACCTCCTCAGGTTTAGAAACTGCAAACACCTAATCAGGAGTTAGTATGCTTGATTTCCTGAGTGCAGCTGAGGCCTGCATAAAAGGCTCCAGATCCTTGCCCTGTTGAGGCTTTCCTAACCAGTGCTCTACAGATCAACAAACAGTAAGGACTTGAGGGTTTGTTTGTTTGTTTTCATTATATTACATTGCTAGCTCTCTGACTGGGAGCTCTTAAAAGGGTATTTTGTATATTTTTTTAAAGCAAGGTTACTTTCTTTTTGGTGCTTTAGGGGAACTTTTGCTGAACTCTACTAACCTCCTCAGGTTTAGAAACTGCAATCACCTAATCAGGAGTTAGTGAACTTGATTTCCGAGTGCACCTGAGTACTGCATAAAAGGCTGCAGTGCCTTGCCCTATTGAGGCTTTCCTAACCAGTGCTCTACAGATCAACAAACAGTAAGAACTTGAGGGTTTGTTTGTTTTTATTATATTACATTGCTAGCTCTCTGACTGGGAGCTCTTAAAAGGGTTTTTTGTATATTTTTTAAAGCAAGGTTACTTTCTTTTTGGTGCTTTAGGGGAATGTTTGCTGAACTCTAGTAACCTCCTCAGGTTTAGAAACTGCTAACACCTAATCAGGAGTTAGTGGGCTTGATTTCCTGAGTGCAGCTGAGGCCTGCATAAAAGGCTACAGTGCCTTGCCCTCTTGAGGCTTTCCTAACCAGGGCTCTACAGCAACAAACAGTAAGGACTTGAGGGTTTGTTTGTTTGTTTGTTTTTATTATATTACATTGCTAGCTCTCTGACTGGGAGCCCTTAAAAGGGTTTTTTGTATATTTTTTAAAGCAAGGTTACTTTCTTTTTGGTGCTTTATGGGAACTTTTGCTGAACTCTAGTAACCTCCTCAGGTTTAGAAACTGCTAACACCTAATCAGGAGTTAGTGGGCTTGATTTCCTGAGTGCAGATGAGGCCTGCATAAAAGGCTCCAATGACTTGCCCTGTTGAGGTTTTCCTAACCAGAGCTCTACAGATCAACAAACATTAAGGACTTGAGGGTTTGTTTGTTTGTTTTTATTATAATACATTGCTAGCTCTCTGACTGGGAGCTCTTAAACGGGTTTTTTGTATATTTTTTAAAGCAAGGTTACTTTCTTTTTGGTGCTTTAGGGGAACCTTTGCTGAACTCTAGTAACCTCCTCAGGTTTAGAAACTGCTAACACCTAATCAGGAGTTAGTGGGCTTGATTTCCTAAGTGCAGCTGAGGCCTGCATAAAAGACTCCAGTGCCTTGCCCTGTTAAGGCTTTCCTAACCAAGGCTCTACAGATCAACAAACAGTAAGGACTTGAGGGTTGGTTTGTTTGTTTTTAATATATTACATTGCTAGCTCTCTGACTGGGAGCTCTTAAAAGGGTTTTTTGTATATTTTTTAAAGCAAGGTTACTTTCTTTTTGGTGTTTTAGGGGAAGTTTTGCTGAACTGTAGTAACCTCCTCAGGTTTAGAAACTGCTAACACCTAATCAGGGGTTAGTGGGCTTGATTTCCTGAGTGTAGCTATGGCCTGCATAGAAGGCTCCAGTGCCTTGTCCTGTTGAGGCTTTCCTAACCAGGGCTCTACAGATCAACAAACAGTAAGGACTTCAGGGTTTGGTTTTTTTGTTTTTAATATATTACATTGCTAGCTCCCTGACTGGGAGCTCTTAAAAGGGTTTTTTGTATATTTTTTAAAGCAAGGTTACTTTCTTTTTGGTGCTTTAGGGGAACTTTTGCTGAACTTTAGTAACCTCCTCAGGTTTAGAAACTGCAAACACCTAATCAGGAGTTAGTATGCTTGATTTCCTGAGTGCAGCTGAGGCCTGCATAAAAGGCTCCAGATCCTTGCCCTGTTGAGGCTTTCCTAACCAGTGCTCTACAGATCAACAAACAGTAAGGATTTGAGGGTTTGTTTGTTTGTTTTCATTATATTACATTGCTAGCTCTCTGACTGGGAGCTCTTAAAAGGGTATTTTGTATATTTTTTTAAAGCAAGGTTACTTTCTTTTTGGTGCTTTAGGGGAACTTTTGCTGAACTCTACTAACCTCCTCAGGTTTAGAAACTGCTATCACCTAATCAGGAGTTAGTGAACTTGATTTCCGAGTGCACCTGAGTACTGCATAAAAGGCTGCAGTGCCTTGCCCTATTGAGGCTTTCCTAACCAGTGCTCTACAGATCAACAAACAGTAAGAACTTGAGGGTTTGTTTGTTTTTATTATATTACATTGCTAGCTCTCTGACTGGGAGCTCTTAAAAGGGTTTTTTGTATATTTTTTAAAGCAAGGTTACTTTCTTTTTGGTGCTTTTGGGGAACTTTTGCTGAACTCTAGTAACCTCCTCAGGTTTAGAAACTGCTAACACCTAATCAGGAGTTAGTGGGCTTGATTTCCTGAGTGCAGCTGAGGCCTGCATAAAAGGCTACAGTGCCTTGCCCTCTTGAGGCTTTCCTAACCAGGGCTCTACAGCAACAACAGTAAGGACTTGAGGGTTTGTTTGTTTGTTTGTTTTTATTATATTACATTGCTAGCTCTCTGACTGGGAGCCCTTAAAAGGGTTTTTTGTATATTTTTTAAAGCAAGGTTACTTTCTTTTTGGTGCTTTATGGGAACTTTTGCTGAACTCTAGTAACCTCCTTAGGTTTAGAAACTGCTAACACCTAATCAGGAGTTAGTGGGCTTGATTTCCTGAGTGCAGATGAGGCCTGCATAAAAGGCTCCAATGACTTGCCCTGTTGAGGTTTTCCTAACCAGAGCTCTACAGATCAACAAACATTAAGGACTTGAGGGTTTGTTTGTTTGTTTTTATTATATTACAGTTAGCTCTCTGACTGGGAGCTCTTAAACGGGTTTTTTGTATATTTTTTAAAGCAAGGTTACTTTCTTTTTGGTGCTTTAGGGGAACCTTTGCTGAACTCTAGTAACCTCCTCAGGTTTAGAAACTGCTAACACCTAATCAGGAGTTAGTGGGCTTGATTTCCTGAGTGCAGCTGAGGCCTGCATAAAAGGCTACAGTGCCTTTCCCTGTTGAGGCTTTCCTAACCAGGACTCTACAGATCAACAAACAGTAAGGACTTGAGGGTTTGTTTGTTTGTTTTTATTATATTACATTGCTAGCTCTCTGACTGGGAGCTCTTAAAAGGTTTTTTTCTATATTTTTTAAAGCAAGGTTACTTTCTTTTTGGTGCTTTAGGGGACGTTTTGCTGAACTCTAGTAACCTCCTCAGGTTTAGAAACTGCTAACACCTCATCAGGAGTTAGTGGGCTTGATTTACTGAGTGCAGCTGAGGCCTGCGTAAAAGGCTCCAGTGCCTTGCCCTGTTGAGGCTTTCCTAACCAGGGCTCTACAGATCAACAAACAGTAAGGACTTTAGGGTTCATTTGTTTGTTTTTATTATATTACATTGCTAGCTCCCTGACAGGGAGCTCTTAAAAGGGCTTTTTGTATATTTTTTAAAGCATGGTTACTTTTTTTTGGTGCTTTAGCAGAACTTTTGCTAAACTCTAGTAACCTCCTCAGGTTTAGAATCTGCTAACACCTAATCAGGAGTTAGTGGGCTTGATTTCCTGAGTGCATCTGAGGCCTGCATAAAAGGCTCCAGTGCCTTGCCCTGTTGAGGCTTTCCTAACCAAGGCTCTACAGATCAACAAACAGTAAGGACTTGAGGGTTGGTTTGTTTGTTTTTATTATATTACATTGCTAGCTCTCTGACTGGGAGCTCTTAAAAGGGTTTTTTGTATATTTTTTAAAGCAAGGTTACTTTCTTTTTGGTGTTTTAGGGGAAGTTTTGCTGAACTGTAGTAACCTCCTCAGGTTTAGAAACTGCTAACACCTAATCAGGAGTTAGTGGGCTTGATTTCCTAAGTGCAGCTGAGGCCTACATAGAAGGCTCCAGTGCCTTGTCCTGTTGAGGCTTTCCTAACTAGGGCTCTACAGATCAACAAACAGTAAGGACTTCAGGGTTTGTTTTTTGTTTTTAATATATTACATTGCTATCTCCCTGACTGGGAGCTCTTAAAAGGGTTTTTTGTATATTTTTTAATGCAAGGTTACTTTGTTTTTGGTGCATTAGGGGAACTTTTGCTGAACTCTAGTAACCTCCTCAGGTTTAGAAACTGCTAACACCTAATCAGGAGTTAGTGGGCTTGATTTCCTGAGTGCAACTGAGGCATGCATAAAAGGCTCCAGTGTCTTGTCCTGTTGAGGCTTTCCTAATGTGATGTTCCCCCTTGCCAGTACCCGTAGGTAGGTAGGGCTTAAGGAGGTTAATTTTTCTTCTTGAACTGAGGTTTACTATTTCCTGTAGAACTGCATGTAGGGAAATGTATTTCCTTTCATAGCTCAATGAAGAGTAGTGTGACTCAAGTTGGTAAAGCAAAAAGGGATTTATTCCCCTCCCAGGGTGGATTTCACCAGGATAAAAGGTAACATAAATTCTTGCACTTCTGGCAGACAAAAGGACAAAATAAAGCAGCTTCCTTCAGCATCAAACATTAACACAGAGATATTATTCCCTCTGCCATTGAAATAGTACAGTTCCTTGCTTCCAAAGAATTATTTACAAAAGAGAGTTCAATTCCCCTGCCCTCCTCTTCTGAGGCAGGAATTGTTTGCTCCTTTCTTTCTGGTGCCACGCCCATTCCCACGCTAGGCCTTGGGATTAGCACTTGGGTTTGGTACAGCTCTAAATAACCATTCTCATTACAATCCTCTGTACCGTAGCCCCAACTCTCCTGGGCAATAAACCTCCAGTAGTTATTGTACTTCCAGCCCTTGGGCATATCTTTTACTCTGGCTGTATCAGGTTTTCTCTGAGGTTTGTAAATTGCTGTCGGTTCCCAACCTGACTTGTGCAGAGTATAATTCAATGGCCTTCCTGGCCTTTTCTCCTGTTCAGAACCAAGAGAGGACTTGCACTGACAAGGTCTGCTCCTGCTGTACCTCTCACACAGAGCATCTGACCTTTCCTCGTCTCTGTCTCTCTCTTCCTTCTCTGTTCTGCTCTCAGCTCTCTTCTCTGCCTTTCTCTCCGTGTTTCCTGCGCTGCCCTCTGTGTTAACTGGGGCCTCCTTATGAGTCAGCTTCCTCGGGTCAAGCCTGACTCCACCCCTTAGCAGGTGTTCATAATTACCTCATGACTCTCTGCTGAACTGATAGCAGGGGCCTGTTTCTCTCTCTGGGGCTTGGTTTCCCTGACAACCAGCCATGTGCTGTTGTTTACGTTGCAGCCCTGCACGTTTTTGCTGATCTTTGGGAGTTTCTCCCTGACTAAAAGGACTCGCTATGTCACAGATCCCCCCACTTAAAATATTACGGGCTGCCGGAACCTGTGACGGACAGCACGTAATCCGTCCTATTGGGCTCTTATGGGGTTCTGTTTTGGCCAACTCTACAGTAACCGCCCTTTCCTTCCAGGGTTTTAAAACATTTATATGGTAGGTTTGGCGCCGACCCTTACTGTTTTCTACAAGGTATGACACAGGACCTACCCTCTTCACTATTGTGCAGGGTCCCTTCCATCTTGCGTCGAATTTGGGTCCCATCTCGGCTACCATAATGATTACTTTATCTCCCTCTGCCAATTGGCGAGGCTTCGTCCCCCTATCATAATACTTCTTTTGTCTCTTCTGGCTGGCCTGTAAATTATCCAGGGAAATTTGAGACGTTCTTTCCAAACGACTCCTAAGGTTTCTCAGGAACTGGGGTACCTCTATCTTTTCCCTGTCGGGCTCTACCCATTGCTCCCGCAATATGTCGAGAACTCCTCTGGGGGCCCTACCGAATAGCAGTTCGTAGGGGGACGCCCCTAGAGACGCCTGTACGCGCTCTCTACAGGCATACATTACAAAAGGTAAGAGCGTATCCCATTCAGATGTCTGTCCGTCTAAACCTCGCCTAAGCATTCGCTTAATGGTTTGATTCATTCTCTCGACCATGCCATTGGCCTGGGGGTGGTATGCCGCCGTACGTACATGGTGGATGCCGAAGGCATCCCACACGGTGGCTAGGTACCTCGACATAAAATTGCTTCCTTGATCAGTTATCATCTCCTGTGGGAAGCCAACCTCGCAGAACAGTTTAATAAGCTCCAGTGCTATTGTTCTGGCCGAGGTGCTCCTGAGAGGAATGGCCCATGGGAAGCGTGTTCCCTGATCCATGATCACCAACACGTACTGAAACCCCCGGGGAGTCCTATCCAGTGGCCCTATAATATCCATGGCCATTCTACGTATTGGTGTGGATATGGCCGGTGTGGGTATCATTGGCACTACTTTAGGTTTGGATGCACTAACCCGTTGGCAAGCAGGGCAGGCTTCGCAATAGCGGGAAGTTTCCCTGAAGACCCCCGGCCAATAAAATCGGGCCAGGACCTGGTCCAATGTTCCCTGGATTCCTTTATGGGCCCCCACTGGGTGGTCGTGGGCAAGTCTCATTACGATGGCCTTGAACGTGGTTGGTACAACTAGTTGCTTCCTTACTTCCCCTGTATGTGGGTTGTTGCTCTCCCTATATAAAATACCATTATCTAAGAGGAATCGGGGCAGTGTATCTCTTTTTTCCTGAGCATAGGCAAAGGCCCGTTTTAAAGCGGGATCCGCTTTCTGTTCCCCCAGGAAGGAAGGGAATTTTCTCACTAATTCCGCGGGTACCCAGGGTAGCCCCTCCCCGGCTTCCAACCCTGCCCTTCCATGGGTTCTGCGGTGCCTTTCCAGTTTCCTTATTGCCTTTCCTTTCCTCCCCCTCTGAGATGGGGTGCTGAAAAGGTCCGTCTGCGCGGGGAATGGGTCTGACATTTCCTCTCCTTTCTCCCTCTCGGGCTCAGGGGAATTCTCCCTATCTCGGGATGGACCCGCTACTTCTTCATCAGGGTCCTTATCCTGAGGAGTTCTTACCTTGGATCGGGTGGAGACATACCCTATCCTTTCTCCTGCACCCCTCCCCATTCCCTGAGAAAATAGGGGCCAATCATTACCTAGAATGACATCATGTAATAGCTGGGGTACAATTGCCACTTTCACCTTCCTTCGTGACGCTAACCCTTCTATGGTAAGGTTATATACCGGATAGTAGGAGGCAGACCCGTGCACACACTGCACTCTCACTTGGCCTACTGCTTGACCTGATGCTGACTGGGCTTGTATGGCCTCCCAGAGCCGTTGGGAGACCATGCTCTGTTCCGCACCAGAGTAGAGCAGTGCCTGGGCCCTAACACCCTCCACCTGCACCAGGAGTAAAAACCCTGACTGGACTTTCTTCTCTATACCAGCCATCAATGCTTTACGAGAATCACAGTCCCTTTCAAAATGACCAGAGTTCCCACATTTAAAACATTTTCCTTTCATATTGGAAACACATACATTTTCATAAGGCAGTTTACTCTTTACATTTCTGTCTCTATCACCAACCTTTGCTGCACCCGGAACGCTTAATTTTGGGGCTTTGGCAAACTCAGCCTCAAAATATCGCTCCGTCATGCTAGCCGCTTCCTCTGAGGTCTTACAATCTTGTAACATGAGGAAGGTTTTTATTTCTGCTGGAACCGCTTCTAAATACTGTTCCAGTATCAGCTCATCCATTATGGATTCAACAGTTCTCTGCTCTGGTTTTACCCACTTCCAGGCTAAACCTTTCATCCTATAGTATAGGGCTTTAGGGGTTTCTCCGGGCCTCAACTTGGCCTCCCTAAATTGGCGCCTATAGAATGAAGGGGTCAGCCTGAGCCTATCCCTCACAACACTTTTAATTGCCTCATAGTCAGTTGCTAAGGTAGCAGGCATCGACTTATAGGCTGACAAGGCTTGGCCGGATAGAGACATGGCAAACCTTACGGCCCACTGCTCCCTAGGCAGCTTTATGGCCTCTGCAAGACGTTCAAAGGCGTCCACATAATCGTCAACATTATCTGTAGGGGACAGCTGTCCCAGCATAAAGAAATCTCTACCAGGTAGTCCTACCCCACGGGTATACTCAGGTAAGTCTCTTGCTGCCTCTTGCTGCTGCTTTACTAACAGTTCCATGAGCTCCCTCATTGGCTTCTGCTGTTCCTGAATGGCAGCCATGGCTTGGTCCTGGACTCGACGAGTCAGCTCCAACTGTTTCTCCCACTGCAGAGACATCCATCTTAGCATTTCCTGTGGCTCCATTTCAGCTTTTCAGGTACCTGGGAAAACACACACAAACAAGACCCAAGTGTGGCCCAAAAACACAAAAGAAAAATTCTCCCCTTTTTTTTTTTCAACCTTGTGCACTACTGCCGTGCACTACCTTTTCTCCAGCTATCCCTCTGCACTTATGCCCAGCTACAATTACCTGAGCTCAGTGCAGGGTCAGGCACTGAGAAAAGTAGCTCCTTTCCTGACCGGTAGTCAGTCGAGCGCTGGAACCTCCTGTTCCCGGATATCAGCCAGTTGCTGCTGCTGGGCTCTTGTCCCTCCAGGTGTCCTTCAATCCAGGTAAAAATCCGTACTACTACGCCATTTGTGATGTTCCCCCTTGCCAGTACCCGTAGGTAGGTAGGGCTTAAGGAGGTTAAGTTTTCTTCTTGAACTGAGGTTTACTATTTCCTGTAGAACTGCATGTAGGGAAATGTATTTCCTTTGATAGCTCAATGAAGAGTAGTGTGACTCAAGTTGGTAAAGCAAAAAGGGATTTATTCCCCTCCCAGGGTGGATTTCACCAGGATAAAAGGTAACATAAATTCTTGCACTTCTGGCAGACAAAAGGACAAAATAAAGCAGCTTCCTTCAGCATCAAACATTAACACAGAGATATTATTCCCTCTGCCATTGAAATAGTACAGTTCCTTGCATCCAAAGAATTATTTACAAAAGAGAGTTCAATTCCCCTGCCCTCCTCTACTGAGGCAGGAATTGTTTGCTCCTTTCTTTCTGGAGCCACGCCCGTTCCCACGCTAGGCTTTGGGATTAGCACTTGGGTTTGGTACAGCTCTAAATAACCATTCTCATTACAGTCCTCTGTACCGTAGCCCCAACTCTCCTGGGCAATAAACCTCCAGTAGTTATTGTACTTCCAGCCCTTGGGCCTACCTTTTACTCTGGCTGTATCAGGTTTTCTCTGAGGTTTGTAAATTGCTGTCGGTTCCCAACCTGACTTGTGCAGAGTATAATTCAATGGCCTTCCTGGCCTTTTCTCCTGTTCAGAACCAAGAGAGGACTTCCAATGAGAAGGTCTGCTCCTGCTGTACCTCTCACACAGAGCCTCTGACCTTTCCTCGTCTCCGTCTCTCTCTTCCTTCTCTGTTCTGCTCTCAGCTCTCTTCTCTGCCTTTCTCTCCGTGTTTCCTGCGCTGCCCTCTGTGTTAACTGGGGCCTCCTTATGAGTCAGCTTCCTGGGGTCAAGCCTGACTCCACCCCTTAGCAGGTGTTCATAATTACCTCATGACTCTCTGCTGAACTGAAAGCAGGGGCCTGTTTCACTCTCTGGGGCTTGGTTTCCCTGACAACCAGCCATGTGCTGTTGTTTACGTTGCAGCCCTGCACTTTTTTGCTGATCTTTGGGAGTTTCTCCCTGACTAAAAGGACTCTCTATGTCACACTAACCAGGGCTCTACAGATCAACAAACAGTAAGGACTTGTGGGTTTGTTTGTTTGTTTTTAATATATTAAATTGCTAGCTCCCTGACTGGGCACTCTTAAAAGGTTTTTTTGTATATTTTTTAAAGCATGGTTACTTTCTTTTTGGTGCTTTAGGGGATCTTTTGCTGAACTCTAGTTACCTCCTCAGGTTTAGAAACTGCTAACACCTAATCAGGAGTTAGTGGGCTTCATTTCCTCAGTGCAGCTGAGGCCTGCATAAAAGGCTCCAGTGCCTTGCCCTGTTGAGGCTTTCCTAACCAGGGCTCTACGGATCAACAAAGAGTAAGGACTTTAGGGTTCGTTTTTATTATATTACATTGCTAGCTCTCTGACTGGGAGCTCTTAAAATGGTATTTTGTATATTTTTTAAAGCAAGGTTACTTTCTTTTTGGTGCTTTAGGGGAACTTTTGCTGAACACTAGTAACTTCCTCAGGTTTACAAACTGCCAACACCTAATCAGGAGTTAGTGGGCTTGATTTACTGAGTGCAGCTGAGGCCTGCATAAAAGGCTCCAGTGCCCTGCCCTGTTGAGGCTTTCCTAACCAGGGCTCTACAGATCAACAAACAGTAAGGACTTGAGGGTTTGTTTTAATTATATTACATTGCTAGCTCTCTGCCTGGGAGCTCTTAAAAGGGTTTTTTTTTTTTTTTAAAGCAAGGTTACTTTTTTTGGTGCTTTAGGGGAACTTTTGCTGAACTCTAGTAACCTCCTCAGGTTTAGAAACTGCTAACACCTTATCAGGAGTTAGTGGGCTTGATTTCCTGAGTGCAGCTGAGGCCTACATAAAAGGCTCCAGTGCCTTGCCCTGTTGAGACTTTCCTAACCAGGGCTCTACAGATCAAAAACAGTAAGGACTTGAGGGTTGGTTTGTTTGTTTTTATTATATTACATTGCTAGCTCTCTGACTGGGAGCTCTTAAAAGGGTTTTTTGTATATTTTTTAAAGCAAGGTTACTTTCATTTTGGTGCTTTAGGGGAACATTTGCTGAACTCTAGTCACCTCCTCAGGTTTAGAAACTGCTAACACCTAACCAGGAGTTAGTGGGCTTGATTTCCTGAGTGCAGCTGAGGCCTGCATAAAAGGCTCCAGTGCCTTGCCCTGTTGAGGTTTTCCTAACCAGGGCTCTACAGATCAACAAACAGTAAAGACTTTAGGGTTCGTTTGTTTGTTTTTATTATATTACAATGCTAGCTCTCTGAATGGGAGCTCTTACAAGGGTTTTTGTATATTTTTTAAAGCAAGGTTACTTTCTTTTTGGTGCTTTAGGGGAACTTTTGCTGAACTCTAGTAACCTCCTCAGGTTCAGAAACATTTAACACCTAATCAGGAGTTAGTGGGCTTGATTTCCTGAGTGCAGCTGAGGCCTGCATAAAAGGCTCCAGTGCCTTGCCCTGTTGAGGCTTTCCTAACCAGGGCTCTACAGATCAACAAAGAGTAAGGACTTGAGGGTTTGTTTGTTTTTATTATATTACATTGCTAGCTCTCTGACTGGGATCTCTTAAAAGTTTTTTTTGTATATTTTTTAAAGCAAGGTTACTTTCTTTTTGGTGCTTTACGGGAACATTTGCTGAACTCTAGTAACCTCCTCAGGTTTAGAAACGGCTAACACCTAAACAGGAGTTAGTGGGCTTGATTTCCTGAGTGCAGCTGAGGCCTGCATAGAAGGCTCCAGTGCCTTGTCCTGTTGAGGCTTTCCTAACCAGGGCTCTACAGATCAACAAACAGTAGGGACTTGAGGGTTTGTTTGTTTGTTTGTTTGTTTTTAATATATTAAATTGCTAGCTCCCTGACTGGGAGCTCTTAAAAGGGTTTTTTGTATATTTTTTAAAGCATGGTTACTTTCTTTTTGGTGCTTTAGGGGAACTTTTGCTGAACTCTAGTAACCTCCTCAGGTTTAGAAACTGCTAACACCTAATCAGGAGATAGTGGGCTTGATTTCCTGAGTGCAGCTGAGGCCTGCATAAAAGGATCCAGTGCCTTGCCCTGTTGAGGCTTTCCTAACCAGTGCTCTACGGATCAACAAACAGTAAGGACTTGAGGGTTTGTTTGTTTGTTTGTTTTTATTAAACTACATTGCTAGCTCTTTGACTGGGAGCTCTTAAAAGGGTATTTTGTATATTTTTTAAAGCAAGGTTACTTTCTTTTTGGTGCTTTAGGGGAACTTTTGCTGAACTCTAGTAACCTCCTCAGGTTTAGAAACTGCTAACACCTAATCAGGAGTTAGTGGGCTTGATTTCCTGAGTGCAGCTGAGGCCTGTAGAGAAGGCACCAGTGCCTTGCCCTGTTGAGACTTTCCTAACCAGGTCTCTACAGATCAACAAACAGTAAGGACTTGAGCGTTTATTTGTTTGTTTTTAATATATTACATTGCTAGCTCCCTGACTGGGAGCTCTTAAAACAGTTTTTTGTATATTTTTTAAAGCAAGGTTACTTTCTTTTTGGTGCATTAGGGGAACTTTTGCTGAACTCTATTAACCTCCTCAGGTTTAGAAACTGCTAACACCTAATCAGGAGTTAGTGGGCTTGATTTCCTGAGTGCATCTGAGGCCTGCATAAAAGGCTCCAGTGCCTTGCCCTGTTGAGGCTTTCCTAACCAAGGCTCTACAGATCAACAAACAGTAAGAACTTGAGGATTGGTTTGTTTGTTTTTATTATATTACATTGCTAGCTCTCTGACTGGGAGCTCTTAAAAGGGTTTTTTGTATATTTTTTAAAGCAAGGTTACTTTCTTTTTGGTGCTTTAGGGGATCTTTTGCTGAACTCTAGTAACCTCCTCAGGTTTAGAAACTGCTAACACCTAATCAGGAGTTAGTGGGCTTGATTTCCTGAGTGCAGCTGAGGCCTGCATAAAAGGCTCCAGTGCCTTGCCCTGTTGAGGCTTTCCTAACCAGGGCTCTACGGATCAACAAATAGTAAGAACTTGAGGGTTTGTTTGTTTGTTTTTATTATATTACATTGTCAGTTCTCTGACTGGGAGCTCTTAAAAGGTTTTTTTGTATATTTTTTAAAGCACGGTTACTTTCTTTTTGGTGCTTTAGGGGAACGTTTGCTGAACTCTAGTAACCTCCTCAGGTTCAGAAACATTTAACACCTAATCAGGAGTTAGTGGGCTTGATTTCCTGAGTGCAGCTGAGGCCTGCATAAAAGGCTCCAGTGCCTTGCCCTGTTCAGGCTTTCCTAATCAGGTCTCTACAGATCAACAAACAGTAAGGACTTGAGGGTTTGTTTGTTTTTATTATATTACATTGCTAGCTCTCTGACTGGGATCTCTTAAAAGGTTTTTTTGTATATTTTTTAAAACAAGGTTACTTTCTTTTTGGTGCTTTAGTTGAACTTTTGCTGAACTCTAGTAACCTCCTCAGGTTTAGAAACTGCTAACACCTAATCAGGAGTTAGTGGGCTTGATTTCCTGAGTGCAGCCGAGGCCTGCATAGAAGGCTCCAGTGCCTTGTCCTATTGAGGCTTTCCTAACCAGGGCTCTACAGATCAACAAACAGTAAGGACTTGAGGGTTTGTTTTTTTTAAATATATTACATTGCTAGCTCCCTGACTGAGAACTCTTAAAAGGGTTTTTTGTATATTTTGTAAAGCAAAGTTACTTTCTTTTTGGTGCTTTTGGGGAACTTTTGCTGAACTCTAGTAACCTCCTCAGGTTTAGAAACTGCTAACACCTAATCAGGAGTTAGTGGGCTTGATTTCCTAAGTGCAGCTGAGGCCTGCATAAAATGCTCCAGTGCCTTGCCCTGTTGAGGCTTTCCTAACCAGGGCTCTACAGATCAACAAACAGTAAGGACTTGAGGGTTGGTTTGTTTGTTTTAATTATATTACATTGCTAGCTCTCTGACTGCGAGCTCTTAAAAGGGTTTTTTGTATATTTTTTAAAGCAAGGTTACTTTCTTTTTGGTGCTTTAGGGGAACTTTTGCTGAACTCTAGTAACCTCCTCAGGTTTAGAAACTGCTAACACCTAATCAGGAGTTAATGGGCTTGATTTCCTGAGTGCAGCTGATGCCTGCATAAAAGGCTCCAGTGCCTTGCCCTGTTGAGGCTTTCCTAACCAGGGCTCTACAGATCAACAAACAGTAAGGACTTGAGGGTTTGTTTGTTTTTATTATATTACATTGCTAGCTCTCTGACTGGGATCTCTTAAAAGGTTTTTTTGTATATTTTTTAAAGCAAGGTTACTTTCTTTTTGGTGCTTTAGGGGAACATTTGCTGAACTCTGGTAACCTCCTCAGGTTTAGAAACTGCTAACGCCTAATCAGGAGTTAGTGGGCTTGATTTCCTGAGTGCAGCTGAGGCCTGCATAGAAGGCTCCAGTGCCTTGTCATGTTGAGGCTTTCCTAACCAGGGCTCTACAGATCAACAAACAGTAAGGACTTGAGGGTTTGTTTGTTTTTTGTTTTTAATATATTAAATTGCTAGCTCTCTGACTGGGAGCTCTTAAAAGGGTTTTTTGTATATATTTTAAAGCATGGTTACTTTCTTTTTGGTGCTTTAGGGGAACATTTGCTGAACTCTAGTAACCTCCTCAGGTTTAGAAACTGCTAACACCTAATCAGGAGTTAGTGGGCTTGATTTCCTGAGTGCAGCTGAGGCCTGTATAGAAGGCTCCAGTGCCTTGCCCTGTTGAGACTTTCCTAACCAAGGCTCTACAGATCAACAAACAGTAAGGACTTGAGGGTTTGTTTGTTTGTTTTGAATATATTACATTGCTAGCTCCCTGACTGGGAGCTCTTAAAAGGGTATTTTGTATATTTTTTAAAGCAAGGTTACTTTCGTTTTGGTGCATTAGGGGAACTTTTTCTGAACTCTAGTAACCTCCTCAGGTTTAGAAACTGCTAACACCTAATCAGGAGTTAGTGGGCTTGATTTCCTGACTGCATCTGAGGCCTGCATAAAAGGCTCCAGTGCCTTGCCCTGTTGAGGCTTTCCTAACCAAGGCTCTACAAATCAACAAACAGTAAAGACTTGAGGGTTGGTTTGTTTGTTTTTATTATATTACATTGCTAGCTCTCTGACTGGGAGCTCTTAAAAGGGTTTTTTGTATATTTTTTAAAGCAAAGTTACTTTCTTTTTTGTGCTTTAGGGGAACATTTGCTGAACTCTAGTAACCTCCTCAGGTTTAGAAACTGCTAACACCTAATCAGGAGTTAGTGGGCTTGATTTCCTGAGTGCAGCTGAGGCCTGCATAAAAGGCTCCAGTGCCTTGCCCTGTTGAGGCTTTCCTAACCAGGGCTCTGGTGATGAAGGCATCCCAGACCTGGGCCAAATATTTGGATACAAAATTGGACCCTCGGTCAGTCAACAACCTCTCTTGGGAATCCCACTTCACAAAACAATTTTACTAGCTCTAAAGCTATTGTTTTTGCAGAAACATTCCTCAATGGTATGGCCCAGGGAAACCTTTTTGCCTGATCTACGATAACTAGGATGTATTGGAAACCTCCGGGCGTTTTGACTAATGGGCCTACAATATCCATGGCAATGCGACCAATTGGGTCTGTGATAATTGGCATGGGAATCAAAGGCACCACCGGTGGGTGAGCCGCTGTAACTCGCTGACACGCTGGACATGCAGCACAAAACTGGGCAGTTTCTTTGAAAATACCTGGCCAGAAAAAACGCATAAGTATTTGATCCAGCGTTCTTTACATCCCTTTATGACCTCCAACTGGATGATCATGTGCTAATCTAAGTACTAGCCCTTTGAAAGTTGTGGGTACCACCAATTGTTTACGTATGGTCCCATTCCTGGGGTCCTGACTCTCTCTATATAATATGTCATTATCTAGTCTGAATCTGGGCAACTCCTCCCTGACCTCCTGAGCATACTTAAAAGCTCGGGTGAGAGCTTGATGAGCTCGCTGCTCTTGTGGAAAGTTAGGAAACTTTGCCACTAACTCAGCTGGCACCCAGGGTAAACTTTGACCAGCTAACATCTCAGCCCTACCCTGTGCTCTGCAAAGTCTCTCACACCTCTTTTGTGCTTTCAACTTTCTTACTTTACCAGATGATGGGGTTATTAAATCATCATGAGAGGGTAAGTCTCCTAATAACTCTGCCTGCTCCCCCTCCTCCTTCTGCTGGCTCTCTACCTTAGCCTGCGAGCGGGTGGATACAAGGCCCCTCTTATTACCTATAGTTTGGCCTTCTGGAAGCTTAACCATCTTTTTAGCTAGGGACTGAGGACTTCCAAAGAAAGGCCCGGGAGCTTTTTCCATTATCACTTCTCCCTCCTTCTTTCCTAGCCCTTCCACTAGACCCTGCTTAAATCTTGGCCAGTCTCTTCCTAGAACCAAATCAAAGGGTAGCCTAGGCACTACTGCTAACAGGACTTCCTCTTGTTCCCCCAGGCACTTAACCTTTAGCCTATAGGTGGGATATGATGTTGCAGCACCATGAATGCATCTGATGTGAACTTGGCTTTCAGGGGTTCTAGGCACAAATCCTTCTTGGGCCTCTATCCTCTTCCAAAGCCTTTTTGACATCATACTCTGGTCTGCCCCAGAGTCTAACAAAGCATTTGTGGCAATTCCTTGCACATCAACCATCAAAAGAAATCCTTCTTTGGGCTGTTTTAAATCCACACCCATTAAGCTAGTGTGTGTCTGGCATCCCTTTTCTAAATGTCCCCATTTTCCACATTTGAAACATTTCTTTCTACTCCACTGTGTCATCTGGTTTGATACAGTACATTCATTTTCAGAAACATTTTTAATTATTGTGACGCCTTCCACCGCTCTCACCGCACTGCCCCTAGGGGTGGCACGGCAGATTGTCTCTGTTTGATCACTTATAGTGCTATTTAGTATAGACACTTGCCTAATGAGAGACGGTGGATCACCTCCTTAATTGTAGTTGTGGTTTGCTTTTGTTAGCAGTCCGAATAGAAGGAGCACAGGACAATTTATAACATAAATTGCTTTTATTTTTATTTTCTGTAAGGAAATCATTCGTGGCAAAATTCCAGAAAGGGAAAACACATTCAACCAAAGTATAGGATTCTTCTCCAAAATGTGCAAGGTGAATTTCTTCCATAAACTTCTCAACCTTGATAGCAGTATTTTCTAGTATTTACAAACGCAGTAGAAATATCTTTGTGCATTACTCACAAACTTTGGCAATATGAAAAGCTTCACTTTCCTTGCTGACTTCAAGTTTAAAACATCACTCAGAGTGCTACCTCTTAGCTTTTAAACCACTAGCTTTCTCAGCTGACGTTACAGCAGCAATAAAACTAGCTAGGCTTTCACATGAGGTTTCTCTTATCCACTTGTCTGCTTTCCAAGCATACAATGATATCTGAACTCCTGACGTCTTCTTACTTGTTTCATACAGCATAAAGGAAAAGCTTTATACATCAGACACACACAAACTGCAATCCATCGATTCAGCAGAGGACATTGATTTATCAGAGAGACAGTCCACGTCCATTTCTGTTGGGGAATTGTATGGCTCTGAACTTGGGGTAATCTCTGGTTTAACCTGTTGTATGTTCTTCAGAAGCTTACAAAGGTTTCTCCACTTTAGCTCACGGTTCCCCTCTGTAACTGGGTTTGAACCTTTTGCTTTTCTCCCCCTTAATAGTTTCTCATCAGGAAATGCAAAAGCTTCTTGACTAGCAGTAACTCTCCTCCTAACAGGCTTTCTATAATATCTGTGTGGAGGTTCAAGACTAGAACTGCTATATTCTGATTCAGAGGTAAAATCCAGGCTTCTCTGCCGGTTCTCTCTATGCCCACACCCTTTGCACTTGCCTTGTAAGTAGTGGTCAGTCCTTCTGGGCTTAGCAGAATTAACAGCCTTGAAATCCTGCTTCCTTCCCTGGTTTACTGACCTTTTCCTCTGGCTCCTAGCCTGCAACCGGTCCTGCCTTTGAACAGACCTTCCTTGCAGTCTTTCTGGTGCATGAGCACATACCGTTTGATCAGTACCTGATTCCTCCTCCCACTCAGCTGATTCTTCAAAGAAACTTTGTCCTCGGGGTTTTGCTAGTTTCCCTTTAGCATTGCAATTTCCTTTGCACCGTCCTGTGCCTAGTCCTCGTGTGTGTGAAGCTCTGGAATCAACTCTCAACTGATTCTCCAGCTCCTGTTCATCTCTCCCCTCACTTCCTGTGTGACGCAGCTTATATGTTCTGTGAACTGTTTGCTTCTCTGACCCCACCCTCTCTCTGCTTGCAGCTGTCCTAGAGGTTGGGTGTGGCTTCAAGCTAACCCTGCTTCTATGTGCCTTAGTTTCATTCTCTCTGTGGGAAATGTGCTTCTGTGATCCCATCCCCCGCTTGTGGGAACAAATCTCAGAGTTTTTTCTACTTTTAAAGGGCTCTGCAGCCTTCACATCATCACATATCCCCCACCTTAAGCAATTGCCAGCTGGCGCACCCACGCGCGCACAGCTGGAAATCCCAACTAATGCTCTTGGGTTATTGTCTGGTCTTGCAGCTACTTTATCGACCCGCTCCTGCCATGGGCGCAAGCTGTCGATGTGGTATGCCTGGTACTTCCCCTTCCCTGTCTCCAAGGAATAATGTAGAGGACCCATCTGTTTTAATACTTTATAAGGGCCTTTCGTGGCAGTTCCAAACTTGGAGCTGGCATTGGTAATTACTAATACCTCATCCCCCATACGTAAGAAACGTGGTCGGGCTCGTCGGGCATAATAAGCCTTCTGACGGGCATGACCATCTTCCTTGGCTAATCTAGGTACCAGTTCGGCTATAACTGGCCCTAGGGGTGCCCTCGGTGGACGACTTGCTGCGACCCCCTGACAAACCGGGCAAGACGCACAATATCCCGCCGTCTCCATATATACCCCTGGCCAATAGAACCTAGCCAATACGTGCTCTAGGGTGCCTTGCGCCCCTTTAGGCACTCTTCCCGCGTATCCATGTGCTATCCCTAACACCATGCTCCTAAGAGCTTGAGGTATCACTAATTGTTTCCTTGTGCCCCCTAGGCGGGTATCTGTACTTTCCCTGTACAAGATATTGTCCTCTAATAGAAATCTTGGTAGGGTCTCCGATCCATTCGTAGCGTACTCATATGCTCGACGGAGAGTAGGATCGGCCCTCTGCTCCGCAGGGAATAAAGGAAATTTTTCCTTTAATTCGGCAGGAACCCAGGGTAATTCCTGTCCTGTCATTATTTTAACCCTATTTTGTGCCCGGGTCCTCCTCTCCCTTCTCCTTTCAGGTTTCCCTTTCCTAGGAGTGTCTTTGGCCTGAGTAAGCAGGTCTTCCTGGAAGGATGTTCCTGGCACTGGGTCTACTTGTGAACCAATTTCTTCTCCTAAGGGCTTATCCCCTGTACGGGTAGTGATCATACCCATTCTTTCGGCTAGTCTGGGGTCAACTACCTTGCCTACCTTGGGTAAGGTCTTCTCCCTGACTGTGGTATTCATAACAGCCCTATTCTTAACTAGCATGGGGTCAGCTACCTTGCCTACCTTGGGCAAGGTCTTCTCCTCAGCTAAATCAACTTGCGGAAAGGTAGCGAGTGGGTAGTTTTCCCCCTGCAACTCCTTAGCCAGACCTTTCCGAAATTGCGGCCAATCTCGGCCTAAGACTACTTCGTGTGGAAGCCTTGGTACAATGGCCACTTGCATTTGTTTCTTGAGACCCACTCCCTCTATAACCACCGGGTGTATAGGGTAGGTAGAGGCTGCGCCATGGACGCACCGGATCCGAATATGATCCCCAGAGCTTGGCAGCGAGGGTTTTTCTTTTGCCTCTATCTGTTGCCAGAGCTTCCGGGAGATCATAGACTGATTCGCCCCTGAATCTAAGAGTGCCTCAGTTGGTATTCCTTCTACCTCCACCCTCAGTAGGAATCCCTCCCCTGTATCTCGGTGCTGGGTAGTGATTAAAGCCTTCCTGGCCTTACAGTCCCTTTTCACGTGCCCCACTTCTCCACACGAAAAACACTTTCTTAACACATTTCTCTTATACAGTTTCACATTACTATCTGTAAATTCATCCAGCTTAGCTTTCCTTTCTAGTAACTCCACTTTGTTTTTAAAGATGCCTTCTTTCTCCAGGCTCAACTTATTGGCCTCCAGAAAGCGGTCTGTTAAAGCAATTGCTTCTTGCGTGTTCTTACAGCTTTGGAGTACTAGAAAGGTATGCACGCTGCTCGGTACTGCTTCCATGAACTGTTCAAGAATTATTGTGTCTAAGATAGCCTCTATATCTTTACCTTCAGGCATCAACCATTTATAAGCCAAATTCTTTACGCGGTAATATAATGCCTGAGGTGTTTCCTCTGACCTCAATTTACATGACCGTAGCTGCCTACGGTAGACCGCTGGATTTAGACCCAAACGATCTTTTACCGCTTGTTTTACATCTTCATAGCTTGTAACTAAACTAGCAGGCATAGCACGGTAAGCTGCTAAGGCTTCGCCTGTAAGCGAGGCAGCAAATCTTAGCGCCCACTGTTCTTTAGGCCATTTTGCTAGAATAGCTATACGCTCAAAAGACTCAATGTAGTCGTCTACATCGTCATCCTTTGTTAGACGACCTCCTGCAAAAATCCCAGTCCCTGACCAGTCCCAGTCCCGACAATCTGCCCTTGCACCTGGCATAGTCCTGGCCGCATCGTCCTTTTTCCCTTGGGCCTCAAGCCAACTGGACATTGCTTGTATAACCGGTGCTTGTTGTGATTGGAACAGCGCCTTCGCCTGTTCCAGGCTCCTCGTGGACAACTCTTGCTGTTGGGCTATCTGACCAGCCGCCCAATCCAAGATGTCTCGAGACTCCATCTTCTTTCCTGTAAAAAAAAACAGAAACAAAGCACCAAGTGCGGAACCTTCCACTTCACCCTTGTCTTGGTGATTATCCCAACAGCCACCCTCTTACACCAGTGCTTATCCGGTCCAACCCTCCAGCCTACGGGTTACCTTATACTGGTGCAGAGTCTCACTTCATCAACTCCGTTGCCCTGGACTCGGGTTCCAGTGGTCACTCCGGCTTTCCTTCCGCTCCGCAGACCTTGGAAGTTGATACAGCTGCTCTAGGATTCTCTTTCCTGTGTTTGTAGATGACCTCTCCGTTGTCACGTGACTCCAAACGAAAAAATCCAACACACTACGCCACCTGTGACGCCTTCCACCGCTCTCACCGCACTGCCCCTAGGGGTGGCACGGCAGATTGTCTCTGTTTGATCACTTATAGTGCTATTTAGTATAGACACTTGCCTAATGAGAGACGGTGGATCACCTCCTTAATTGTAGTTGTGGTTTGCTTTTGTTAGCAGTCCGAATAGAAGGAGCACAGGACAATTTATAACATAAATTGCTTTTATTTTTATTTTCTGTAAGGAAATCATTCGTGGCAAAATTCCAGAAAGGGAAAACACATTCAACCAAAGTATAGGATTCTTCTCCAAAATGTGCAAGGTGAATTTCTTCCATAAACTTCTCAACCTTGATAGCAGTATTTTCTAGTATTTACAAACGCAGTAGAAATATCTTTGTGCATTACTCACAAACTTTGGCAATATGAAAAGCTTCACTTTCCTTGCTGACTTCAAGTTTAAAACATCACTCAGAGTGCTACCTCTTAGCTTTTAAACCACTAGCTTTCTCAGCTGACGTTACAGCAGCAATAAAACTAGCTAGGCTTTCACATGAGGTTTCTCTTATCCACTTGTCTGCTTTCCAAGCATACAATGATATCTGAACTCCTGACGTCTTCTTACTTGTTTCATACAGCATAAAGGAAAAGCTTTATACATCAGACACACACAAACTGCAATCCATCGATTCAGCAGAGGACATTGATTTATCAGAGAGACAGTCCACGTCCATTTCTGTTGGGGAATTGTATGGCTCTGAACTTGGGGTAATCTCTGGTTTAACCTGTTGTATGTTCTTCAGAAGCTTACAAAGGTTTCTCCACTTTAGCTCACGGTTCCCCTCTGTAACTGGGTTTGAACCTTTTGCTTTTCTCCCCCTTAATAGTTTCTCATCAGGAAATGCAAAAGCTTCTTGACTAGCAGTAACTCTCCTCCTAACAGGCTTTCTATAATATCTGTGTGGAGGTTCAAGACTAGAACTGCTATATTCTGATTCAGAGGTAAAATCCAGGCTTCTCTGCCGGTTCTCTCTATGCCCACACCCTTTGCACTTGCCTTGTAAGTAGTGGTCAGTCCTTCTGGGCTTAGCAGAATTAACAGCCTTGAAATCCTGCTTCCTTCCCTGGTTTACTGACCTTTTCCTCTGGCTCCTAGCCTGCAACCGGTCCTGCCTTTGAACAGACCTTCCTTGCAGTCTTTCTGGTGCATGAGCACATACCGTTTGATCAGTACCTGATTCCTCCTCCCACTCAGCTGATTCTTCAAAGAAACTTTGTCCTCGGGGTTTTGCTAGTTTCCCTTTAGCATTGCAATTTCCTTTGCACCGTCCTGTGCCTAGTCCTCGTGTGTGTGAAGCTCTGGAATCAACTCTCAACTGATTCTCCAGCTCCTGTTCATCTCTCCCCTCACTTCCTGTGTGACGCAGCTTATATGTTCTGTGAACTGTTTGCTTCTCTGACCCCACCCTCTCTCTGCTTGCAGCTGTCCTAGAGGTTGGGTGTGGCTTCAAGCTAACCCTGCTTCTATGTGCCTTAGTTTCATTCTCTCTGTGGGAAATGTGCTTCTGTGATCCCATCCCCCGCTTGTGGGAACAAATCTCAGAGTTTTTTCTACTTTTAAAGGGCTCTGCAGCCTTCACATCATCACATTATTTTCTTTTCTGATACAGCACATCTTGCCTCAGCACCAATCTTCAGAGGGCCAACCATTCTATGGCAAGCCTGCGTGGCTTCCAAGAATCTCTCTGCTAGCATGGTTGCCTCTCCAAGATTTTGGCAATTTTGCTGTATAAGGAAAGCGTGCAAATCTTTAGGCACTGCAGACATAAATTGTTCAAGCATAATAATGTCTAATAACATTTCTACCATCTTTTGTTCAGGCTCCAACCATTTTACAGCTAATCCTTTGATTCTCTGACTCAGAGCCCTGGGTGTTTCACCCACTCTCAATGTAGTAGCTCTAAACATTCGCCTATACTCTGAAATAGACAACCCTAGGCGATCTCTAATAGCAGCCTTTACATCCTTATAATTCAAAGCCTGGGCTGCTGGCATTGCTCTATAAGCTGCAAGCGCCTCTCCAGTTAATGAGGCTGCCAGCCTTACTGCCCACTGGGTCTCTGGCCATGCTAATGCTTGTGCCACTCTTTCAAAAGACTCTAGAAAATCATCAACATTATCATCTGGAGTTAGCTTCCCAAAACTAAATGCCCCAATTCCTTGATTGAGTCCCACACTGTCCACATGTGGTGTACCAGTATTTACTGCTGGTCTTGCATCTGGTCCACTTTGGTTCTGTAGTTTAACTAGGGCTTGCACCAGATCAAGCACTGGCCTCTGCTGGTCCATTAAGGCTTTCATAGCAGTGTCCTGAGCCTGCTGCAATAGCTCCTGTTGCCTGCTAAACTGGGCTGCCATCCAGCTAGCCATCTCCCTCGGATCCATCTTGATCCCTGCAAGAAACAAAGAAAAAAAACAAAGTGCACCACCTTCCAAACAGGTGTTTTGGTTTTTTTTCTACTTTTTTTTTTCTCCAATTACCCCTGTGCCTTACTCCCATCCACCAC
This sequence comes from Ichthyophis bannanicus, assembly GCA_033557465.1. NCBI lineage: Eukaryota > Metazoa > Chordata > Amphibia > Gymnophiona > Ichthyophiidae > Ichthyophis > Ichthyophis bannanicus. Next base: position 126,140,900 of record CM066039.1, on the reverse strand, counting down.
TAGACATGCCCTGGTACTTGTTACCTTATGTCAGTGATGAATCCAGCTCTGCACAGGGTCTTTTCCTCCTGGGACAGCTACCTGGAACATCCACTTCTCCTCCAAAGTGCAGTTGAGGGAAAATCTTTTTTTCCAGCTTTAAACTTGAACTTTAGTTGTAATCCTTAGCAAGTAAATCCCTTTGTGCAAAAGCAATCCAAAAAACTACGCCATTTGTCAGACGGCTGCTTGGGTGAGAATGTTCACAGTCTTGGCAAGTGCATATATCAATATGATTTGCAAGGGATTGTGGGCAATGCAGTCCATTCACACCAAACACAGCTGCTCACAATAATTAGTTGTGCTTGAGGGTAAAGCCAATGAGATATTTATTTATGGGGTTATTTCTCCCAACACAGATATGCTTGGTAGCACATAAATCAGGTTACTTGCTTTCAGTGTTAAACTTGGAAAAACAAAATCAGAAAACAACAGTTGAACTTATCAGGCAATCAAAGCAAAAGAAATAAGACCTGGTTGGTAACAAACTGGTCTTTTCTGTAGGCTTTAGCTAATATTTTCTTAGCAGTGTATCAAACAACAAACAAAAATCCACAAAGAAGGGAAAACTGTTCTTTTCAGGTTAACTTCTTATATCTTCCCACATAGATTCAGAAGTGAATCCCTCAGAGCTCACAAGCAATTAGGTAAGGCTCAATTGCTAGCAGTTATCCAGCTGAAACCCCTTAGCTGGCTTGCTTTCTACTGAGGTAGCTCAAAATCCTATTCATGAGCTTTTCTGAATAGATTAAAGAACAAGTTTGTATTTCTTTATGATGGTTGTTGTATTTTATAACAGAAAATCACCAAAGGAGTTTAGACAGAGAGCAATCCATGTAAATACAGCCTTCATCTGCAACCTCTCCCCCTTCTTCAACAATCATGGGTTCAATATCATGGATTGGCACAGAGGAATTTCTCAATGGATCACTTTCAGGACAATACTTGCTTCCCTGCTCTCTTTCAAGGGTATAGCTAGGGCATAGATCAGTGTTCATACCTGAGCTTCCATTGCTGTTAGAGTTCCTCTCTATATAGCCTGGCCAGTATGTAGTCCAGTTCTTATGTCCAGCCTTCCAATCCAGATCCCTGGACACTGGATCTCTCTTCACATACCTTCTGGCATGGGTCTTAGGGTCCCTTCCACGTGCAACCGTCTCCCTCACAGGTACCATCTGGAGATTCCTAGCTCTGCAGCACCATTCCTCTGGCTTACCCCAGTCCAATGGTGTATGCTGGCCCTTGGAATGCCTCCCAGTATGCGTACTGCTCCAGACTCCTCTAGACCTCCCAAAGGCTTTTCTCTTCTTTCTTCCAAAGGGTTTCTTGCCCTCTCTGTCCGTCCAGTTTGGCTTCTGCTTCTGATGATCCTCCAGATGAAATTGAGGATATCCAAGCTGATCATGAAGATGATGATGAGGATAATTCTCTGTAGAATAAACTTTACCTTTATTCTGCTTAGATGAGTGCTCCACCTTAACACAGCGCAGCTGTGCTGAATCAGGCCCTGCCCTTTGAGATGAGTGCTTAGGGATTACCTCCTAGCCCTCCTGATTGAACACACGTTTCCCCACTTCAGCTCCTCTAATGGCTGTTGGAAACCTGGTGCATTCTGGGACTGGTAGTCTTTTATGGGAAAATTCTGTTTTCTTATTTCTACCAGAACTGACAGGTTGCTTGTTCAGAGTCACTTCACCTTTTCTATAGCTCCTTCCTGAGCTATGATAAGCTTCCTTATCACAGGCCCCCAGAAGATGGGTGAATGACGTATGACTATGTTTCTGATGATGTATAAAATACGGACAATCCCTCCACCCTTTGGATTAAACTGCATACCACTTATGTGCAGGTGTGTGTGTGTATTTGTTCCCCTGGATTCCAGACAAAGAAGGTAAGGTGATTCCTCGTCCCAGACGGACGTCCCAAGGGTTAGTGATAAGAAGTGCTGGGAAAGGAATAATGTACCCTTACAATTTGGTGTCAGAAGTTTGGATTTCCCCGATGCACTTTCTAAATTGAAGCAGCTTTGGTAGCTGCACAAGGATTTTTTAATTGACGTTGCTTTGGTAACTCGTCTTGGAAAAATGCGCTTGGGTAGCGCTGGGAAAATGCGCTTCGGTAGCACTGGGAATATGCGCTTGGGTAGCGCTGGGAATATGCGCTTGGGTAGCGCAGTGAATAACAGGGACGTCCTGCTGGGTCTGTGGTAATATCCTTCTCCTTGTGCTTGTGTGCCTGTGTGAGTTTGGCAAAACGCCCCTGCCGTACTCCGAAGCGATATAGCGCTAGTGACGGGTACTGTGCAGACAGCAAGTGGCCAGACGTGCGTTTGTTGTGAATTAATTAGAGGATGGGGGGGTCCCAAGGTGAGGGGACTGCTCCAGAATCCGCAAGAGTGCATGCACTGCTAATTTTTGTGATAAGGTTTAAATCTGCAGTTAAAAAAAAAGGCTTCCTACATAAACTGTCAGTGTAGGTTACAGGACACTTGCCATATCTGCTGAAGAAGTCTGTTAGCTTGTTTACTGTGAAGGTGGGAATCCTGTGTCTTAGTTTATCTATTAAGAGGCTCCCAGTCTCTGGAGAGGGTAAAGCCGCTGACTCAGTCTGGGTGCTAGGCAGTGTTTCTTTACTTGCCTCTGTCTCTCTGTTCTTCCAATTCTTTCCTGCCTTCTATAGCTAAGGGGACATTTCATAAAATTTAAAACAAACATTTCCTTGGGTCTGCCGGAATGTATTGTTCACTGAAGTAAGAACCTTAAAAGCAGACCTTACAGATAACAAGTGTGGCAATTATACTGAAGAGCTCTTAAACTGCTTCACAATATCCCTCTCTGTTTTATTGGCCAGGTTGGCCACAAGCAAAGGTATAAATAGCAGGGGCTTGCCGGGATTTTCACACAGTAGAGTGACTTCTGCTGAGTGGCGGTGGGAAGACGCGTCCTGTTGGATTTCAACAGTCTCACCTCCTTCTCTGCGGAGAGGTCTCTTTACTAGCTGGTAATGGTCCCGGAGTTGAAAAAAAAAAAAAAGTGAACAGAGGTGTTGTGAACCAGTAAGCGCTGCAGCAATTGAGTAATTCTGTGCACAGACCGCGGTAAGGAAAAGGGGGAGAATGATAAGAACTGTAAGATGCTAATGATGAAATACTGTTGTTTCCTTTGCACAAAGGAATGTATCTCTCCTCCTGCTGTTTTGGTTGCTTGGATTTGTTAGGTGTTAACCCTTTATGTGACTGGTAAGTCTGAAGGGGAGAAATCAAGGGAGAGGGTCTAGTTCATTATGCAGGGCGAAGTTTTTTAAGAAAGCACTTGTAAGCTTTGATTTGTCTCTTGTTTAAATAAGAACTGAAACAGAAGTTTCCCAAATAAGTAACTCCTTTGTGTCCTTCCCAACAAGCTGAAAGAAAATATGTTTTGTTTACAGTAAATATTGTTTTTCTTTTACTTGCTGGTTGGTGCAGGATTTAAGGAATCTGAATAAGATTGTCCAGACCTAGCAACGGATACTTTCCTTTGAAAACCTTATTTCAAAAGAAACCCCTTGATTTGTATATTTATGCTTTTGGTTAAAAATATTGAGCTAAATTTTGCATGAACACAAATGGTTTAGTATTGTAGATTTGAGGTATATGTTTGAGTTTGCTCTCTAGGCACTATGTAGATGATCTTTAAAGTTTAGGGCAGGAGAAACCAGTTGTGATAGAAGCCATTCACAATCTGCTGCATTTCTTGGGAAAGAAAAGATTCAGGGTGTCTTGGAGAAAACAAAAAATTTAGGTTGGGGCTATCCCTTCCCCCTACAACATCAGAAACGAAATCAGAAACTTAACAAAGAGAACAAAGAAGAGAGAGGGAAAGGGGGCAGCCCCTGCCGTGGGCTACAGAAGGCACAAATGGTTTTGGATTGTTTTTCTTTAACCTTCAAAGTAGGGGTTGGGAACCCTATCGGGACAATGGGGCATCCTGAGCCAGTAATTAAAAGACTGCAACTTGAAAAAAAAAATGATTTGAATCCTGAGTGAATAAGAAGGTCCTGTTATTATGTTTCTGGTCTTTGTGTATGCTATTGAGTAAACTTATAGAGTTTAAAAAAACCAATGATTTTATATTTTGTGGCAAGCACCTCAGAGGTCATAATTATTGTTCATATATTATAGAAACACAGAGTGTAACTATAGGAATTTAATAGCAATCACAATTAGTGACAATTCTCAAGCAACTTTTTCTTTTTAAACTTTTAGTATTTAGGACTCCTGTCTCTCTTGTTCAGCTATCTGCATTTGCCTGAAGGAATCTGGTCACGGGACAGACCTGCTGTTTACTTTGCTGTTTGTGTTTGAGATAACATCAAGGTTGAACTGTTACTCTAAGCAAATTGCTTTAACATAATTTCTTTGTTTCAGATCAGTTTGATACCAGTCTTAAGTATTATGTATAGGGTTTTAATTTAAATGTGACAAAGCATGATTTTGAATTCACCTTTTTGCAGTTTCATGTTATTTGAATGTCTGTTTCCTGAACTGTAAGATTTTAAGTTAACTACTTGGCATTGTTTAGCTCGGTGCTGATGACTGATGAACAGGACAGTAACATCTCAGTTTTATTTGTTACAATATTGGATTTTAGGATAAATTCAACTGTTTTTTTGTATTTGAATTTTACGTGTTAAGTGTCCAGAGAAAAAGTGTACCTTGTTCTAAAAGTTTCTATTTTCAGTTTCAGCACAGTTCCTGAGAAAAAATAGATATATGTTGCAGAGAAAACAGATATATGTTGCAGCACTGTGAGATATTAATTTTCTTTAGTTTACACACTTGCACCTTATGTTACCAAAAATACTTGTAGCAGTACATTATGTAGAAGTTCAGTATACACAGAAATTATAGAATTTTGGAAAGAGGCTGTTCTGAAATTGCTCTGTTCCCAAGCATATAGATCTCATTTAGTGGAAAGATGAAACTTAGTTCCCAGGAAATATGAGAATATTTGTAAATAATAACATTAACGTGAGTTCATTGAAAAAAAAAAAAGCAGAGAGTGAGAGAGAGAGAGACAGAAGGTGAGGCTACAGCCTTGGGAAAGGCAATAAACGTGCTGCTCCGAGTATGATGATCTGGGCCACCGGAATTCTAACTGCTCTAAGACTCCTCGAGGACCCACAAGGCCTGAAGAACATGAACCTTGCATATTTATGCCTCTGAAGAGACATGACTAGGCAGGGGGGAATAGGCCAAGAAGAACCCGAGGAAACATCGCCATGAGGCCCAACCACCAATGCCTTGCATCCTCTTAGATCTCTCACCTCAAAAGGATCTTATTTTTGACACCATAATTAATGAGTAGCTTACCCAAATCCTTGTGAACACTGCAATTTTAAAATCAGTCCAACAGCACTCTCGCTGAGAACAGTGTATACGATAGATTCTAGTTATACGAGAGATATGAGCCATACTCCTTCCTATTGGGATTGATGTTATAAAATGCCGTGAAGCACTAGTCTATATTGTAAGGACTTTATCTATATTTTGCTTAGGCAGTTGCTAATTAGAATGATCACTGTTTACTCATATTGTTATGCTTATGGAAAAGGATCTACATTTATATGTATATATACCTTTTGTTTACAATAATACTAAGTTTCTAACAATTGTTTGATGTTCTTAGCAGCCTTGCCAAATAAGGATACACTAGTATGGTATAAAAAAGACAGAAGGACCTATGCATGTAGTTTGATGGAATGATGTAAGTGGAAAAAAAAAAGTGGTGTTGAGAGGAGTGTGATGGAATATTCATGTTGGAAAAGAGAACTCAGATTAACATTATAAAATGGTGAGGGTAAATTGAAATGTGAAATGATGTATCCGATGTATCCACCTAGAAAGAAAACTGACAATGAATACTCTACAATATTTGATTATGCCATCCTCATTAACTCCAATTTTGGAAGTCATCTAGCCCAGAGATATATCCAATAATTGGAAATAGACACTTGGAGATAGGCTGAATGCACTTTTCATCCTAATGAGCTTGGGGAGACCCACACTGGCCATGTGGTGCTTTTCAGATGCTTTTATTCCTTTTTGCCTCGCATCCTTGGGAGATAAATGCATGGCTGCGTGGATGGTGTCATCGAGAGCGTTTTGGTTTCCTAGACCATGGGATGCTGTTCCAAGGGTTGCAGAGCAGAGATGGCATCCATCTGTCCAAGAAAGGTCAATGCATCTTCGGTAGTAGACTGGCTTATCTACTGAAGAGGGCTTTAAACTAGATTCATTGGGGATAGGTGAAGAAAGCCCCCAGGTAAGTGAAAGCCCCCAGGTAGGTGATACATTAAATACCTTTATGGAAAATGGTAACAGGAGTAACATATGGAAAGCATGCGATCCCTGATGTTGAAGCTTTGGTGGGAGTGGCTGACTTGAATTTAGTGGCAGTTACAGAAACATGGTTCACAGAAAACCATGACTGGGATGTAACTATACCTGGCTATACTTTATTCAGAAAGGACACGGTAGGAAGAAGGGGAGGAGGAGTGGCACTATATGTAAAAACTACTATTAAAGCTTTTGAATTACAGAGCTTAAAAGGGAGAGAGGAGGCATTGTGGGTTAAACTAGAAAGAGGGAAAGATAAATCTATTTGCATTGGTGTGATATACAGACCTCCCTCACAAGAGGAAGAGATGGACAGAGAGTTAATTGAAGACATACGCAGCATTGCTAGGAAAGGGGAAGTGCTACTGATAGGAGATTTCAATATTCCAGATGTTGATTGGCACATTCCTGCTGCAGTATCATCTAGAAGTAAGGAGATCCTGGATTCTCTACAGGGAGAACTATTCAGGCAATTGGTAACAGACCCCACACGTGAAGGGGCCATACTGGACTTGGTGCTTACCAATGGTGAAAATGTTTTTGATGTTGTAGTGGGAGATCATTTTGCATCCAGTGATCACCAGATGGTGTGGTTCAGTATTAGGACTAGGGCTGTTAGAATCCATTCCAAGGTGAGGATCTTAGACTTTAGGAAGACTAACTTTGCGAAGATGGGCCAATACCTCAGGGAGTCGTTAGTGGGATGGGAACAGCTGGGGGATGTAGAAAAACAGTGGGCAAAACTGAAAGGGGATATTTTAAGGGCAACCAACCTTTTTGTTAAAATGGTAAATAAAGGCAAAAGGAAAAGGAGACCACTATGGTTTTCTAAGGAAGTAGCTGAAAAAGTGAAGAAAAAGAGGGAGGCCTTCATGAAATACAAGAGATCACAGAGAGAGGAAGACAGGCATCTGTATTTGGAAAAACTTAGAGAAGCTAGCAAAGTAGTCAAGAAGGCAAAGATTCAAAAGGAGGAGGAAATAGCCAATGCAATAAAATGGGGGGATGAGACATTTTTCAGATATATTAGTGAGAAGATGGAAGGGCAAAAGTGGTATTGTCAGACTCAAGGGTGCAGGCGGGGAATATGTAGAAGCTGATAAGGATAAAGCGGAATTGCTTAACAAATATTTTTGTTCTGTGTTCACAGATGAAGAACCAGGAGCAGGACCTCAGAAAACACCCACAAATAGGAACAGAAGCGAGGGACATCTTGAACAATTTTCAGAAGACTGTGTTCGTGAGAAACTAGCTCAACTTAAAGTAGACAAGCGATGGGACCGGATGGGATACACCCTAGAATACTGAGGGAACTTGGGGACGTTCTAGCAACTCCACTGACTGACCTTTTCAATGCCTCGTTGGAGTCGGTAGTGGTGCCAAAGGACTAGAGAGAGGCTCATGTGGTGCCTTTACACAAAAGCGGAAGTAAGGATGTGGCTGAAAACTACAGGCCAGTTAGTTTAACTTCGGTGGTGAGTAAATTATTGGAAACGCTGCTGAAAGAGAAAATAGTGAGGTTTCTGGAGTCCAGCGGATTACAGGATCCAAGGCAGCATGGATTCACCAGAGGCAGGTCTTGTCAGACAAATCTGATTGATTTCTTTGACTGGGTGACCAGGGAGTTGGACCGAGGGAGAGCTCTAGATGTGGTGTATTTAGATTTCAGTAAAGCCTTTGACACTATTCCTCACAGGCGACTTATAAACAAACTGAGCACCCTAGGGATGGACCCTAAAGTTACTGCTTGGGTTAGAAATTGGTTGGTTGGGAGGCGACAAAGAGTACAAGTAAATGGAGCTCACTCTGAGGAGAAGGATGTTACCAGTGGTGTGCCCCAGGGATCTGTCCTTGGTCTGATTCTTTTTAACATCTTTGTTAGTGATATAGCGGAAGGGCTGTTGGGTAAGGTTTGCCTCTTTGCAGATGATACCAAAATCTGCAATAGAGTAGACACCCAGGAAGGTGTAGAGAACATGAGGAGGGATCTAGCTAAGCTTGAAGAATGATCTAGAATTTGGCAGCTGGGATTTAATGTTAAAAAATGTAAGGTCATGCATTTGGGCTTCAGCAATCCAAGGGAGCAATACAGTATAGGAGGTGAAATACTTTTGTCCACTAAAGAAGAGCAGGACCTAGGCGTGGTTGTGTCTGATGATCTTAAAATAGCTAAACAGGTAGAAAAGGCGACGGCAAAAGCTAGAAGGATGCTTGGGTGCATACGGAGAGGAATGACTAGCAGAAAAAAGGAGGTGATAATGCCTCTGTATAAGTCTTTGGTGCGACCTCATTTGGAATATAGTGTGCAATTCTGGAGACCGCACCTTCAAAAGGATGTGAACAGGATGGAGTCCGTGCAGAGGGTGGCTACTAAAATGATTAGTGGGCTTCATTATAAAGCATATGAGGACAGACTTAAGGATCTTAATATGTACACCTTAGAGGAAAGGCGGGATAGAGGTGATATGATTGAGATGTTTAAATACCTCCGTGGCATAAATGTTCAGGGAGAGAGCCTCTTTCAATTGAAAGCAAGTTCTTCTACGAGGGGACATGGGATGAGGGTGAAGGGAGATAGATTCAGGAGTGATATGCAGAAATATTTCTTTACGGAAAGAGTAGTGGATCCGTGGAATAGTCTCCCAGTGGAGGTGGTAGAGATGAGGACAGTAACTGAATTCAAAAAAGCATGGGACCAACACAGAGGATCTCTAAAGGTAAAAAGTGGACTGTTGTAGTTGTTGTTATGGAAGGACAGACTAGATAGGCCATGTGGTCTTTTTCTGTCATCATGTTTCTATGTTTCTATATCATCATGGATAATACGTTGAAATCCTCTGTTCAGTGTGCAGCAGCAGCCAAGAAAATAAATAGAATACTAGGCATTATAAGGAAAGGAATAGAGAATAAAACAAAGACTATTATAATGTCTCTTTATTCATCCTTGGTGAGACTGCACCTTGAGTATTGTGTGCTATTCTGGTCATCAGATCACAAAAAAATATATAGTGTGTCACCTGTGGGGGGCTCTCTGTGTGCATAGGTCAGTTACCACTGGGGTCTGATGGTTCTCTACACCGAGTAACTAGATACAGAGGAGATTGGAAAGCAGGCTTAAACCACGTAGAAGCTTTAATAATGCTAATCAAGGCTTTTGTCACAACAGAAAAAAAGAAAAAGAAAACAGGCAGTGAGTGGATGCATCTAAGGGAGAACAGAGCTGGCCCTTGAGTCCTTGTAAAATTAGGGTATTATTTGCAGCACAACCTTCCTTAAATGTTCCTCTTCTGTGTGGGCCACTTTCAGTTCTCTGGCCCCTCTAAGTTCCTCCCCAGGGTTTTAACCAAACAAAACAATCCCAAAACAGTCCTTGATATAGTCCTTCTTGATATAGTCAAAGTCTTTACTCACTCCCAAAATGTTTACCATTTCTCTCAAGTAGCATAGTTCAAAGGATTCTATTCTAGGCTTTTCTTTCCTAGTCCGCACTGTGGACTCCAGTTCTTAACTCCCAAAAGTATAGAAAGACAAATTGATTCACTCACGTTCTGCCTCTCCTGCCCCAATAGCCTGGACTCCTCAGGCTTAGGGCAACAGAAAGAAACTAATCCAATCCAGGTTTTTCCTTGACTTTAGCTTCTCCTGCTTGGTTCTGGTCCTGTTTTAAAACTTGGAACTTGGCCCAGGATGCCAGTGAGACAATTATTCTCTGCACTTGTTTTTCAGTTCTCAAAACAAAAAAAATATCTTTTTAACAAGGGACTCAGCACAGGAGGAAACTTGCCCATCCAATGTAATATATGAAAGGCCAACCTAAGGGTGTCTGATGACCTAGGCAAACCTTTGGCCAAGTATCCCCCTAGTCCAGCATCTCCCTTACCAACCCTTCCTCAGGTGTCCAGCATCTCCCTTTCCCTTCCCTACCATCCCAGCCATGTCCATCATCGCCTTCTTCCCCTATCTCTCCCTTGCCACTACTGCTGCTTCTGATGCTGACGCCACCCTACCTCCACCAGAGCTAAGCTTGCATAGAAAAGCAGTACAGAGTGGTAGTAGGCCTTTGAGCACCTGTGCATGTACAATCAAGGCCTATGCATCCTGCCCCTCTGACAGGAACTTCAGAAAGGACAGGATGTGGCAGGTTTTGAGCACATGTATGCAGATGTTCAAAGGCCGGCCACTGTGGCTTTAAAGGGCTGCTTCACACTGCCAAGAAAGCCAGGAACTGCTGGGTCACCAGGAGTCAGCATTGACTCAAAGGCACACATTGCATTTGCTGCCTGGTCTACTGCTGTCGTTGCTGGCTGTACCACGGTTGTATTACCCCCACCCCCAAAGTGTGCAACCATAGGTGGACATCTAGTTCACCTAGTGGTTGGGCAGGCCCTGAGGATGTGCAGAAGCAGTAGCCATGCACAAACAATCATAGCATAAAGGCATTAGAGCGAAAAGCAACCAGTTCCAGAAGAAGAGGCATGCACTCATTCTGCAGCTCTTCATTACCTCTCATCTCTTAATTCGCCTTATACCATTTCTCTGCTACTCTACTCATCAATCAAATCACTTTTATCCATGCCCTTTTCTTCTACTACCAACTCCAGATTCCTTTCGCTCCACCTTGCTGTGCTATATGCCTAGAACAGACTACCAAAATCGGTACATCAGGCTCCATCTCTAGTCCAGTTCAAATCCAGGCTAAAAGCTCATCGCTTTGAGGCTGCTTTTGGATCCTAGCTCTCTTATTCTCCTGTCCACACCCTTATACCTTTTAATCATTTCCCATTAGAATTACCCTAGTCTCGTGTTTGTTCTGTTTGTCTGTAAGTTCTGTGGGACAGGGACTGTCTCTTGTGTATCTGTACAGCACTATGTATGACTAGTAGCAGTATAGAAATGATAGTAGTAGTAGAAATGAGAAGGATGGAGGCAAAGATGATGCAGCTATTGAAAAGGAAGTTATGGGGCTCATTCCTGCAGTTTGATCACAACATGTGGAGGAACTAGTGCTAGATATGCACGGGCAATCTAGGGTCTCTAAGGCAGTGCTAACTAGGGAGTAGGAAGAACATAAGATATGCCATATTGGGTCAGATCAAGGGTCCATCAAGCCCAGTATCCTGTTTTCTAATAGTGGCCAATCCAGGTCACAAGTACCTCTCAGGTTCCCAAAAAGTATACAGATTGCATGCTGCTTGTCCCAGAGATAAGCAATGAATTTTCCCAGTCCACTTTAATAATGGTTTATGGACTTTTCCTCCAGGAATCTGTCCAAGCCTCTTTTAAACCCAGTTACACTAACCACTTTTACTACAAACTCTAGTAACGAATTCCAGAGTCTGATTACACGTTGAGTGAAAAAATATTTTCTCCAATTTGTCAGACAGAGATAATGACCCAACAAAATGAACATATGCACAAGGAATTAGCAAGCATTTCCTCAGAGATCCATGTCTTGATGAACAAAATGACACATGCATGAAGATGTGATGGGCATTTGCTCCAACTTCTGTGACCTTTCATCCACCATGGCAAAAATGTTGGAGAAAATAGTGGACCACCTCCTACTACCAGAATCACCTTCACTGGCTGCAACTCTGGCTCCTATGTCACCTCCTCGCTTCATTCTCCTCGTGCTATCCCTTAGTCTTCTCAGATTAGGACGAGGCAAGAGCACTTAGTCTTCCCCAACTTTTATTGGATGGCCTGGTGAGGCTCAGAGGTAGCACAAAGGGACAGAACATTTTCTGAGTACAACTAGCCCTCAGAAGATATGCTGCTGAGGTACAGCACCCAACTGCTGCCTTCAACATCATTGCAGAGCTATTGGCCTCAAAAACAGTAATGATGTCTATAGTCACTGTGAATAAATATTACTTATGCACTGCCCGATCATATGCTTGTGGTTGCTTGTTGCATTGATTTCTTCTCCTTGTCACTGTCAGCTGAGAGCCTTCAGGATCATAGTAACATAAAAGTTGGTCACTTTTCTCTGTACTGACTCCAGCCACTTTATGTTCTTAGTAAGATAAGGCCTCCAAAATAGATACAATACTCCAGATGAGACCTTACCAATGTCCTGACAGAAGCATTATCATCTCCTCTATCCTATTGGTTATGCCCCTCTCAGTGCATCCTAGCATCTTTCTGGCTTTGACCTCCAACTTGTCACATCATTTCGCTATCTTGAGATCCTCAGACACTATCACCCCAGGGTCTCTGTCCTGGTCCGTGCATATCAGCCTCTCCCCACCTATCTCATATGTCTTTCTTGTGTTTCTGCACCCCAAATGCGTCATTCTGCAATCTTCACGTTAAAGGTCAACTACAAAGTATTTGACCAATCTTCTTGTTTTTGTAGATCATTTCTCATTTTCTTCACTCTCTCTGGGATGTCCACTCTGTTGAAGATTTTTATGTCATCTACAAAAATGCAAACATTTTCCCTTCTAACCCATCGGCAATATCACTCAGAAAAATACTGAATAGATTCAGCCCCAGGACCAAACTCTAAGGCACTCCACTACTCAGTTTTCTTTCTTCCAAATGGATGGCATTTACCATCCTCTTTGTGGTCTGCCAGTCAACAAATTTTTAATCCAGTTGACTACCCTGGGACCCATGACCAAGTCACTCAGTTTATTTATAAGCTTCCTATGAGGAACCATATCAAAGGTTTTTCTGACATCTAGGTACACCACATGCAATGTGTGCCCTCTATCTAGTTCTCCAGTAATCTAGTCAAAAATAAGTCAATCATATTCATTTGACATGACTTTCCAACCATGTTGTTTTGGATATTGCAACATACTGGACTGTAAAAACTCATTGTCCTGTCCTTCAGAAGCATCTCCATTACTTTTCCCACTGCCGAGGTGAGGTTTGCTGGCCTGTAGTTTCCCACTTCTTCTTTTTAACCATTTTGTAAAGAGTGATCACATTTGGCATTTTTCATCATGCAGAACCTCCCCGATATCCAGAGATCTGTTAAACATACCCTTCAGTAGGCCTGCCAGAATGTCTCTGAGTTCCTCAGTATCCTGGAATTTATTCCATCCATTTCATTGGCTTTATCTACTTTCAGCCCTGCAAGTTTTTCACAAGCATACTCTTCTGTGAATGCTCTTATATCTACTCCATTTTGATATGTACTTTTGCTAGTTATCCATTGACTCGCCCCAAGGTTTTCTTCCATGAATACCAAAAGAATTATTTGTTTAGCACTTCTGCTTTTTCTTTATTATTTTCCACATATTGTCCTTCAGCATCCTTCAGTTGTAGAATTCCATCCCTGGCCTTTCTCAAATATACCTAAGGAAAGTCTTGTCACCTCGCTTAATATCTTTTGCCATGTTTTTTTCTGACTTTGCTTTTGCCTTCCTGATTTCTCTCTTTTAATCTTTTTTTTTTTAAATATTTTATTTAATTATTTTCTCCAAACTTCTAAGCCAGGATACGTGGAGTATTCTTTTATTTATTTAAAACCTTTTATATACCATACCAATTATCTGGGCGGTTTACAGACATATACATAATAATAAATGCAAACTAATATGCATTACTGTAACACAAAACATACTATAAAATAAAACACAACATAAATAAAATATATTTTTCCTTTTGTGATGCTTCATATTTTGCATATGGTAACCCTTAGTTCTTATTATTTCAACCACCGTCTTGAAGAATCATAATGGGCTTCTCTTCCTTTTATTTACTTTGACTTCCATTATTTCCTTCCACCTTACCAGCTCCTCCTTCAGGTATTGCCACATTTTACAGCATGTTTGAATTCCAGCACTTTGAGCTGATTTTGACATAAAGTGTGCATCATGACAGGGGGCCTTGGAAATGGCTGAGGGTGAATTTATGTAGCATGTTATAGGCCATGAAAATGCCATATGCTTTGGAAGGCTTGTAGAGCAGTTCTCCCCCTCATCTGAAGCATGACTTCAATAGGCCAAAAGTCTTCTCAATGACTGCCATTTTCTGCCATGTCATAGTGCTTCTATGGTTCCCCCAGAGGATTGGTGATGGACAACATGAACAAGATCTTGAGATGATAGCCTCTATCATCTGTGAGAGAGAATGAACAAGAGGTATGAATAAATGAGTCCACAGTGGTTCATGAGGCTACTAGGCATTGCAGAGTTGGGCCTTGATGCTTGCAGGGCTGTGTGGTTCAAGATCGGAGAGGATTCTGCAGCAAGAACAAAAGAAGCTAGTTTGGAGAGTGATAGTGGGAGGTGTTTGCTTACTAGAAGTCATTCCCCAATGATGTGGCCACTCTCAAAGTGATCATATATGCCTAATTGTGATAGAATGTAGGCATCATAACAGGAACGAGGGAAATATGCACACACATCAGATAGGATGTGAGAGGCATTGTAGACCACTTCGGTTTTAACAACTTTGAATAACTTTGTGTCATCTGCAAATCTGATTACCTCACTCATTATTCCCAAATACCAAAATCTGCAATAGACACCCAGGAAGGTGTAGATAACATGAGGAGGGATCTAGCTAAGCTTGAAGAATGGTCTAGAATTTGGCAGCTGGGATTTAATGTTAAAAAATGTAAGGTCATGCCTTTGGGTTGCAGCAATCCAAAGGAGCAATATAGTATAGGGGGTGAAGTACTTTTGTCTACTAAAGAAGAGCGGGACCTAGGCGTGGTTGTGTCTGATGATCTTAAAGTAGCTAAACAGGTAGAAAAGGCGACGGCAAAAGCTAGAAGGATGCTTGGGTGCATACGGAGAGGAATGGCTAGCAGAAAAAAGGAGGTGATAATGCCTCTGTATGTCTTTGGTGTGACCTCATTTGGAGTATAGTGTGCAATTTTGGAGACCGCACCTTCAAAAGGATGTGAACAGGATGGAGTCAGTGCAGAGGGTGGCTACTAAAATGATTAGTGGTCTTCATTATAAAGCATATGAGGACAGACTTAAGGATCTTAATATGTACACCTTAGATGAAAGGCGGGATAGAGGTGATATGATTGAGATGTTTAAATACCTATGTGGCATAAATGTTCAGGGAGAGAGCCTCTTTCAATTGAAAGCAAGTTCTGCTATGAGGGGACATGGGATGAGGGTGAAGGGAGATAGATTCAGGAGTGATATGCAGAAATATTTCTTTATGGAAAGAGTAGTGGATCCATGGAATAGTCTCCCAGTAGAGGTGGTAGAGATGAGGACAGTAACTGAATTCAAAAAAGCATGGGACAAACACAGAGGATCTCTAAAGGTAAAAAGGGGACTGTTGTAGTTGTTGATGTGGAAGGACAGACTAGATAGGCCATGTAGTCTTTTTCTGTTGTCATATTTCTATGTTTCTCTCTCTTTCATCTATCATGTTCTCAACCTAACATTTGCCACTGCAACTGTTCCTGATGCCTTCAGACATGCTGTGATTACACCATGCCTCAATAAAATCTTCACTGAATGATATCTGCCCTTCCAATTATCATCCCACCTCTCCTACCTTTTATATTCAAGTCACTCCAAAGTGCTGCTCACAACCACTGTTTTGACTTTCTTAAATCTCAAGCCATTCTTGATCCACTGTAACCTAGCGTTGTCCTCTACATTCTACAGAAACAGTCCTAGCCAAAGTCTCCACTGACCTGTTCCTGTATAAATCCAAGGGTCTTTACTTGATCCTCATCCTTCTTATTTACTTTTTTGAACATTGGTGGGTGGAGGAGTAGCCTAATGGTTAGAGCACTGGTTTTGAAATCAAGATACCAGGGTTCAATTCCCTCTAACATTCCTTGTAGCCCTCAGCAAGTCACTTAACCCTCCATTGCCTCAGAAGAATCCAAGTTATCAGTGTCCCTGTTTAATGTACATTACCAAGTTTAAGTTACAATGTAAACCACTTTGACTGAAATGATAAAGTGGTATAAATATGCTTGTAGAACTATATAAATTAATAGTAGTAGTATGCTGTTTTCACTTGGATTTCAGGGCTCTATTCTGTTTGGTTTTCTTCTCATCTCTACCATTGCACTTTTAGTGTAAGCTCTGGTGAATCCTCCTCCACTGCTATGCCTCTATCAGGCAATGTATCTTGGGACCTCTTTGTTTCTCTCTCTCTGCTCATTCCATTGGTGCTCTGATCTCCTTCCAGGATTTTCAGTACCATTTTTATACAGATGTACCTCTCTGCACCAGAATTTTAACAGGAATTGAGGCCCAAATCTCAGCCTCTTTGTCTGAAATTGCTGTCTGGATGTCCCACCATCATTTAAAATCTAATATGGCTGAGACAGAGTTTCATATCTTCCCTGCTAAACCTACCTTTCCCCCAGGGGTGGCTTATAATGAGGCCGAGTGAGACGGTGGCCTCAGGCGGCAACTTTTTGGGGGTGGTAAAAATTGCCCCCAAAAAGACCGCCTCACTCGGCCTAAAACCCGATCAGAGGACCCGCTGCTGGAGCCAGTTTCCCATCAGCACCGGCAGGCTCAGCTTTAACAGAGCCACGAGAAAGGGAAACTCTCCCTTCGCAGCTCTGAAAAGCCGGCGCTGAGAGAAATAATACAAGGAGGGCTCTGCTGGGGAGAAGGGGGGGCCGCAGCCATGGGGCATTTCATTCTGCTGCTGCCACAGCAGCAGCAGCAGTTTCTGCAGCCAGGTTTGTTTGTTTTTTCAATTTCCCTGGGCTGGGGGGGGGGGGCTAGGACTGGAAATGGGCTGATGGGGGTTAGGACTGGAAGTGGGATGATGGGGGGATTAGGACTGGTAATGGGCTATGGGGGGACTAGGACTGGAAATGGGCTCATGGTTGGGTTAGACCTGGAAGTGGGCTGATGGGGGGGTTAGGACTGGTAATGGGCTGATGGGGGGGTTAGGACTGGTAATGGGCTGATGGGGGGGTTAGAACTGGAAATGGGCTAATTGGGAGGGGGGCTAGGACTGATAATGGGCTGATGGGGAGTGGCTAGGACTGGAAATGTGCTGATGGGGAGGGGGGTCAGAACTGGAAATGGGCTGATCGGGAGGGGGGACTAGGACTGGTAATGGGCTGGTGGGATTAGTCCTAGAAATGGGCTGATTGGGGGCTAGGACTGGAAATGGACTTATTGAGGGGGTATTAGGACTGGTAATGGGCAGATGGGGGGCAAGCACTGGAAATGAGCTAGGACTGGTAATGGGCTGATTGCAGGGCTAGGACTAGAGTGGGCTGATAAGGGGGATAGGACTGGAAATGGGCTAATGGGGGAGGGGAGGGGAGGAGAGCGCTGCTGGCCCTGGAAGAAAACTAGGGGCTAGGGCTACAAATGGGCTGATGAGGGAGGATGGTAGAATAAGGCTGGAAGGGAGCGGATACTGAGAGGGTCTGCCAGGGGAAGGAGGCGGCAGGAAGGGAGCTGATATGGGGGGGAGGAGGGGACTGGAAAGGAGCTAACACCTGGGATTTACTGAAGGGGGAATGGAAAGCGTAGTTACTCACCTGTAGCAGGTGTTCTCAGGGGACAGCAGGAATCAGTCCTCACATATGGGTGACGTTGGCCCCGACAGAGCCCTTGTGCGGAGCAAATCCCCAGCTTTCAGAGAAAGCCTTTGGGATTTGCATCACGCATGCGCGGTCCCTTCCCTGATCTTGCTCAGTCAAATGACATAGCTAAAAAGACAGCAAAAAAGAACAAAAATAATAATAATAGGACTGCAACTCCAAGGGGAGGAGGGAAGGTCGTGAGGACTGATTCCTGTTGTCCCCGGAGAACACCTGTTACAGGTGAGTAACTACACTTTCTCTGGGAACAAGCAGTAAGTCAGCCCTGACATATGGGACTCCCCAGCTAGAGGCTACCGAGAACCCACAGCTGAAAAATAGGCTCCCTCTACGAGAGCCGCAAGCAGCCACAATAGGAATTTAACTAAGAGACTAGCACTCCGGTAGCCTGACACAGAACGGTTGGAGGGCAGGAGTTGCCTAGACCTAGAAAAGGTTATGGAGCACAGCCTGGCCGAAAGCACTGTCCCATCAGGACTCCCTATCCAAGCAGTAATAGGTTGTGAAAATCTGGCCCGAAGACCAGGTGGCGGTCCGGCAGATGTCTGCCAGTGGAACAGAGCAGAAATGAGCTACTGATGCCGCCATGGCCCTGAACCGATGGGCCGTAACACGACCGTCCAACGGAAGCTTGGCTGCCCTGTATGCCCAGGAAATACAGTCCGCTACCCAGGTGGACAGTGTATGCTTGGAAACAGCCATCCCCAGTTTACTGGGATCACTGGATACGAAGAGCTGAGGAGCCCTTCTATGGGCTTGTGTATGTTGAATATAGAAGGCCAACGCCCAGGGTATGCAGTACTCTCTCTGCCTGACTGGCATGCGGCCAGGGAAAAACGGTAGGCAGCACCACCTCCTGGCTGAGGACCACTTTCGGAAGGAACTTGGGGTGTGTGCGAAGCACAACCCTGTTCCTTTAGAACCTGTCTGACACAAGGGCCGCTGAGCCGATGTGAGGGCTAACAAGAAAACCACCTTCCAAGAGAGGTAGCGGAGATGGCAGGTAGCCATCGCTTCAAAGGGCAGCCAAGTAAGCTGCCCTAAAACCACCTTCAGATCCCACTCGGTCGCCGAAGGGCGAACCAGAGGCTTCAAAAGAAGCAGGCCTCTCAAAAACCGAGAAACCAAGGGATGGGCAGAGAGGGGCTTCTCCTTCACCGGGAAGTGGTTTTCTGCAAGGGCACTGAGGTGCACTCTGACGGAGTTGGACTTGAGGCCGAAATCCGAGAGGTGGAGAAGGTACTGTAAATTCATAAGAACATATAAGAACATAAGATATGCCATACTAGATCAGACCAAGGTCCATCAAGCCCAGTATTCTGTTTCCAACAGTGGCCAATCTAGGTCATATGTACCTAGCAGTTTCCCCAAGAGACACAAGTTCCACAATGCTTGTACTGGGTCAAGCATTGATATCTTCGGTCACTTCTTAATAATGGTTTATGAACCTTTCCTCCAGGAACTTGTCCAAACCTTTTTTAAACCCAGCTACACTAACAGCCTTTACTACATCCTCCAGTAACAAATTCCAGAGTTTGATTACACGTTGAGTGAAAAAATATTTTCTTTTATTAGTCTTAAATAGTTTACCCTGTAGCTTCATTGCATGTCCCCTAGTCTTTCTATATTCTGATAACGTAAACAATCGATCTACGTTTACCCGTTCCACTCCATTCATTAATTTATAGACTTCTATCATATCTCCCCTCAGCCGTCTCTTTTCCAGGTTAAAGAGCCACCCAAATCTGGCAGGAGAAAGGATCCACGCCCTGCCCCTTGCAGAAAGCCACAAACCTATGCCACTTCAAGGCATAGGCCCGTCGAGTCGACGGCCTCCTTGAGGCCAGCAAGACCTCTTCAACATCCTTTGGAAGGAGGAGAGGGGCGAGTATCACCCTTTCAGCAGCCATGCCATAAGGTTGAGGGAGCTGAGGTTGGGGTGCAGGAGAGTGCCCCCGTCCTGGGACAGGAGGCTTGGGGAGGACCCCAGGAGAATGGGGGCCTCCACCACTAGCTGAAGTAGAAGTGGAAACCAAGGTTGCCTCAGCCACCTTGGGGCCACCAGGATGACCAAGGCCTTGTCCTGGAGGATCTTGAATAAAGTCTTGGCCACCAGAGGCGTCGGAGGAAATGCATACAGGAGGCCCACAGACCATGATATCAGAAAGGCATCGGCGGCCATCCTGTGAGGGTGCGGCTGCCTGGAGCAGAACCTGGGAACTGTTGATTGACCAGACACACAAACAAATCCATCACTGGCTGTCCCCAGGTCTGGAAAAGCCAATTGGCTACCCCACGGTCCAGCTGCCACTCGTGAAGCTGAAGAATCCTGTTTAGCCTGTCGGCTAACCTGTTGTCTTGGCCCGGCAGGTAGATGGCCCGCAGATGAATGCCATGCCAGACTGCAAATGAGCAGAGATCCAGGGTTTCCTGACATAGGCAACGGGACCCCAGCCACCCTGCTTGTTCACGTAGAACATGCCCACTTGGTTGTCTGTCTGTACCAGGACAGGTTTGTGGGCCAGGATCTGCCGGAAAACTCCTAGAGCTAGGCGGATGGCACGAAGCTCCAAGAAATTGATCTACTGTGCTCTCTCATTTCAGGACCACACTCCCTGAGTACAGAACCCCTGGCAATGGGCCCACCAGCCCAGCAGGGACGTATCCGTGGTCAGGATTCTCGTGTGTAGAGGAGCCCGGAAAGGCATCCCCGCTTCCAAGTGGAGTGGCTGAAGCCACCAGTTCAGGGACCGTACTAGTTGCCTGGACACTGTGACCTTGTCCCTGAGGCAACCTGTGGCCTGTGACCACTGGTCTCTGAGGCACCACTGAGCAGTCCGTATATGGAGGCGGGTGTCTGGGGTGACATGGACCGTGGAAGCCATGTGTACGAGGAGGCACAGAAATTGTCTTGCTGACAAAACGGACCTGCGACTCATCTGTCGTGCCAGAGCCAGAAGCCTGCTTGCTCTGTCTGCAGGCAGATAGACCCTTGCCTGAAGGGTGTCGAGTCTGGCCCCAATGAACTCTAGCTGCTGAGTTGGAGCAAGACTGGATTTGGGGTAGTTGATTACAAACCCCAGATGCTGGAGCACCTGAATGGTGTGGGATGTGGCCTGGTGGACCTCGCTGGCTGAAGTGCCTCTGATGAGCCAGTTGTCTAGGTAGGGGAAGACAAAGACCCCTTGGAGCCTGAGGAAGGCGGCCTCCAAGGCTATGCACTTTGTGAATACCCTGGGGGTCGAGGCCAAGCCAAAGGGGTGTACCCTGTACTGGTAGTGATTGCCCCCCACCACAAAGCGTAGATACTGCCCGTGGTCTGGGTGTATTAGGAGGTGTGTATACACATCTTTTAGGTCTAAGGAGCATAGCCAGTCTCCCTGGCGGAGGTAAGGCAGCAATATTCCAAGGGAGAGCATCTTGAACTTCTCCCTCATAAGGAACTTGTTTAAGTTGCGCAGGTTGAGGATGGGTCTGAGGCCTCCTGTTCTCTTTGGTACCAGAAAGTACCTGGAGTAGAAGCCCTTGCCCTGCAGGTGGTGGGGCACTGGTTCTACTGCCTGATCCTCGAGAAGGCCCGCCAACTCCTTCAGAAGAAGGTCCCGGTGAAGGGGAGACCTGAGGGGCTCTCCCGGGAAGTAAGGAGGAGGCACCTGGGCTAGGTGAAGGAGGTAGCCCTCTTGGACTATCTGCAAGACCCAGGCATCGGTGGTAATGGCTGTCCACCTGTGGGCATACAGGGCAAGTCTGCCTCCTGTGCACTGCCTATCCCCTGTGGGAAGAGAGGCCATGCTGTGAGAGTCAAAAGCCACTGCCAGGCTGGGCCGGAGCCGGTGCCTGGGATTTGGGAGCTTTCTGCTTACGCAGGCCATGCCCCTGTCCCTTGGCCTGTTGCTCCTGTTGGGGAGCTGGGGAGGCCTGAAAATGCGGGTAGCTTCAGTAAGCAGCACCCTTCCTTGGGTAAAAGGGTTCTTTGCCCAAGCCCTTCTTGCGAGAAGGGGCAGAGGTCTTCTTGGAGAGCCGTGTCCTCATCATGTACTCAGTCTCCAATTCTGCGGCCTTCTCGGTCATGGGTTTGCCAAAGAGGTTCTCCCATTGGCATGGGACATCGACCAACTTGTCCTTAGCCCATTGCTCGAGGTCTGACGACTGTAGCCATGCCTGGCGGCGTGCACCGATGCCTGCCATGGCTACCCGGGCCGCCAACTCGAACCCGTCATAGGCCGCTCGAGACATAAACTTCAAGCACTCACGGACGGCGGTGGACAGACTCCTGAAGCGCTGCAAAGGCCCCTCAGAGAGACCAGCAGGTAGGCCTGGATTCGACAAGTCAGCATTGAACCCTGGAAGCACTTTCTGCGGAGGGCATCCAAGTTGTAGGCCTCCCTGCCAGGAGGCACCGAGGAGTGCGTCTTCTGGCTCTTCAGCCTGCGCTTGGAAAATTCCACAACAATGGAGTTGTGCGGCAACTGCGACTTTTGAAACCCAGTGCTCCGGTGGACTTGATACATCGAGTCGATCCGTTTGCTGATAACCAGTGCTGACGCCGGTGTCTCCCACAGCGGAGCATCAGTCATTCGAGGATCAGAGGCATGGGTACAGAGGCATGGATACAGTACCCATGCCGGGTACAGTATGAGGCCCCTCCCGAGGTGGGGCCTCATACTGCAGGATCTCGAGCTCGTCGGCTCGAGGATCCTCCTCGAACTCCGTGGGGAATGCCAAAGCCTTGGACATATCCCTCACGAAGTCCAAGAACCTCGGGTCCTCCGGAGGGGACCTTCTCCGAGGTTCGGATACCGGAGAATCGGACAGGACGTCCTTGTGTTGACAAGTGTCCGGGGACTCCTCTTCCTCCGTTTCTCACCCTGATGCCTCTGAGGAGGAATCGATGGGCTCCGGCATCGAGGGCCCCAGCACCAAATGCCCCGACGCTGGGAGACTTGGCATTGATGACCTCGGTCCCGAACTGGAGGCTGAGTGGGACCTCGGCCGAGGATCCACTCGAGCTTGAAAGGTCTCGACGATCGGCTCGGTCTCCGGGGTCGACTTCAACATCGATGGCCCGGTGGTCGGGACAGAACTGGACAGACCGGAAATCAGCGCTCCATGAAGGCAGTAAAACTGTGCTCCAAGGCCACCATTCTGGACTCGAGTCCAGAAGGCTCCGCAGCCACCGGGTCTGGTCCCGACACAGTTGGGCCCAATGCCGGTTCACCCGGAGGGGAGTCCTCGATGAGGACAGTTGTTACCTGCCTTGGCTGATCCATCTCACGATGAGGAACCTTTGCCGGACGCTCCGTCTCCGAAAATCCCGGCCGGTGCTCGGGGCTCCGCGACAGGCCCCGGGAGGGGTCGGGTCGCTCGGAGCCATTCAACGACACCGCCTTCGAGGACTTCTTCTTCCTCCTGTGTTCCCTCGAGGGAGACCCCCTCTCAGAGGAACCTCGCCGACGTTCGGGCTCGGAATGCTCCCCCTGAGACGTAGAGGCCTCAGACGAGGTCCAGGCTCACGAAGGCACTGACTCAGGAAAAATCTTATCCTGCTGCTGCTGCTGGCGGCTCTTCAGGGCCTTAGAGGACATCTTCCTACACGGACCACAGACCGTCGGGTCGTGGTCGCCTGAGGCATCAGAGTTAGCAGTCATGCGTATCGGTGAGGGACATAAGTTTTACACACCGATCACATTTTTTAAACCCGCTGCCAGCCTGTGAGGTCAAAGACCCGGGCTGCCAGTGAAAAGGAAAAAGGGCGCAAATGTTAGTCACGAAGGACAAAAGCCGAAAAACTAAGCCAGACTCGATGCCGGTGTACTGAGATGAAGGTGGGAAGAGAAACCAGTGTCGACTGGTAAAAGAAAGAGAATTCTTAACTTTTTTTACTTTTTTCATGGGGACAATGTCCAAACAGCTCCGCAGAAAAAAGGAGACTGAGCAAGATGGCACCCTTGGCTGGGAAGAGGACCATGTATGCATGATGCAACTCCCAAAGGCTTTCTCTGAAAGCTGGGGATTTGCTCCGCATGAGGGCTCCGTCGGCGCGAAGGTCACCCATATGTGAGGACTGACTTACTGCTTGTCCCTGGAGAAGGGAGCTGACACTTGGGGATGGGAGTGGTAGGTGGTTGGTAATGGGGAGGAAGCTGGAAGGGAGCTGACATGCAAATGGCACTGGAAGGGGGATGAACAGAGGGTAGGGCGACTGGAAGGGACTGGAGGGGGGGGTGGCACTGAGAGTGGACTTGAGCAGATATTTGGGATGGTATTTGGACTAGAAGGGGCTGGACAGTGGGGAAGGATGGGGACTGGAAGGGAATGGACACCAGTGGCAGTCGTGGGAATGCAAGGCGGTTGACATTTGAAGGTACTGGGAGGGGAGGACTGGAAAGGAGGCTGATACTGGAGAGGGTTACTGGAACTGGAAATGGGCTGATGGAAGGAAGTGAAGAAAACAAAGGAAGAGATAAGAAATGGCAGATAGTCGATGGACCATGGACCACAGAAAGAGAGCTAAGAAAAGACAGGAAAGCAGAAGCCTCAGATCGGGACCAGCATGATCAGAGAATAAAATGGTCAGACAACAAAGGTAGAAAAAATAATTTTATTTACTGGACTTTGTGCAATTTTTATATTTTACACTGTATTAGGGAACTGTATCTCTTATTTATCTGATGTTGCACTGCATGTGGACTCTGGCTTCTTGGGGTTTCAATTTAAATTTTGTCTACATATTTTTATTTTTGATTGTGGTTACTTATTCTGTACTTGGTGAGGGTTGATGTTGTGAGTGTGTGACTGAGGTCAGGTGTTCTGTTAACATGGAGTTTGTACATAAAGATCTATACTGTACTGTAGTAATTTGACTTGTTCAGCTTTTCAAATAGGTGTATGGATGTTCCAGGGCCCACTGTAGTATTTACAGTGATGCTTTTTTTGGATGGGCTCCTTATGTGAGTTTTGGAAGTTTGTGCTGATATGGTATGGTATGGTAGGTCTGTTCTTTGTTGTAGGGTTTTGTATTAGTTCACAATATGCCTGGTACTGGAGAATAGTGGCTGTTGTTGCTGTTAGTGAGATGATCAGAATCAGATTTCTTTTTTTAAATATTGAGTTCTGTGGGTGAATGTCTTGGTTCTGCTCTGCACCTACTGTGGATGCAAAATATATATTGAAAAAGAAAAAGCAAGACCCATAACACAGTTTATAACAACAACATAAAAATGAGTTATAGTTAAGTTTTATAAACTGTGCTGTTGGTTCTTGCTGTCTTTTAGTTCCTTGGTGTAAAAACAGGACCGTACTTAGCCCTGTGCAAACGGTGCAGCCGCACAGGGCGCAAAGGCTTGGGGGGTGCATTTCAGCTGTCTGCTGTTGCCCTGCCGCTGCTGGCAGGACAATAGCAGGCAGCCGAAATGTGCTCCCCAAGCCTTTTCGCAGCACTTTAAGCAGGTCTGGTCCCTCCCTCCTCCGATGCGATGCCGGAGTAGTGAGGGACAGATCTGCTTAAAGTGCCGGTGCCTTTCAGATCGGGCGCATGCCCCCCCCCCTCCTCCTCCCCATACCTCTGTCCAGTGCTGCCTGCTCTTTCCCTGCTGCCAGCGCCGCCGTGAAAAAAGCAGAGGGCAGCAGCAGCAGGGAATGAGCAGGCAGCGCTGAACGGAGGTAAGGGGAGAGGGGAGGCATGCGCCCGAGCTGCAAGTCGCACAGGATGCGATTGCAGTTCGATACAGCCCTGTGTGCAAACATCTTGCATTTCCTCCATATAATCTAATCGGCTTTTTGGTTTGGTTCAGTCTCTGATTGGATTTCTGAAAAAGCCCCGCTCCCTCTAAGGTGGAGGGGAAGCGCCATTTCATTCTTTGCCTCGGGCAGCAGATTGCCTTGAGCCGCCCCTGCTCTCCCTCTCTATTTCTGTGAATGCAAATGCCATCCTCCCTCTTTCCTCAACTCAAAACCTTCAATCTTTGGTTCCTCTCTTTTTCTTTGTATATATCCAACAATTAAACTTCTCATTTCTTTCTCTATAACATCAGCAAAATGTACCTTTTCCTTTCTGAACACCCTACCAAAACCTTTACCACCTCCCACATAGACTACTGCAACCTGCTCCTCACAGGTCTTCAATTGAACCATCTCTCTCCCATTCAATCTATTCAAAATTCAGCTGTATTACTAATCTTCCACCAGTATTGCTACATTCACATAACCCTTCTTCTCAAGTCACTTTATTGGCTCTTCTGTTTCTGCATACCATTCAAACTTCTCTTATTGTCCTACAAGTACATTCACTCTGTAGCTCCCCATTACCTCTCCTCTCTTCTCTCTCCCCACACTCCTTCTCAGAAACTCCACTCATCAGGTAAGTTACTCTTATCTGTAACTTTCTCCTCCACTGCCAACTCCAGACTCCGTTCCTTCCACCTTGCTGCACCATATGCCCTGGAATAAACTTCATAAGTCTCTGTCATACTCCGACTTTGATTCTATTCAAATCCAGGCTAAAAGCCCATCTTTTTGAGCCCGCTTTTAAATCCTAAACTACTTATTCTCCTGTTTAATACCCCTGTTGTTTTTAATCATATACCTTAATAAATGGACCCTCTAATCTCTTATCTTTCCTGTTGGGCTTTCTTGATTAGACTGTAAACTTTGTCAAGCAGAGACCATCTCTTATGTGCAGCACTGTACACATCTAGTAGTGCTATAAGACTGACAAATAGTAGTAGTAGTATTGGTGTATGTATGAGTAAGTGACTCCGTAGATAATGAGTGACTGGGTGCAGGTGCTTAAGCGGTTGAGGGATGGATATGTCTACAAGTGTGTAGGTGGGCTCTGTGTGTACAAGTATGTAAGTGAGCGTAAGGATGGATATGGATGTGTGTGTGACAGTGTGAGTAGATGTGAGTGAGCAGTTATATGTGTATGTGACTGCACAGGTAGTGAGTGGCTGGGTGCAGTGTTTGATTCACCCCTACCCTTCATTCTCCCTTCTGTCCTCATCCTCTTTTTTCTTTTCCATTCCTTCCCTCCCAGGTCCCCTTCCTTTCCATCTTTTGACTTTTTCCCTTTCTCTCCCTTCAAGCTTATCCTTGCTCTCGCTCTCATACCACAGGCTCACCCCCTCTCTTTCACAAACCCCAGGTTCAATCCCTTTCCTGAACTTACCCCCTTTCTCCCACACTCCTCCAGACTCAACCACTCCTCCCAATTATCCCCTCACTCTCATCCCTTCAAGACTCATTTCCTCTCTCTTATCCCAGGAGGCACCTCCTGTAGGTGTAATTTGGAGTGGACATGGAGGAGGCAGCACCCTCACAAATGTTGAATTGATTCCTATACCCCCACTGCCAATATGACTTTCTTACCCTTTATTCCCCAAAGTAAGCAGGCAAACTACATTTATGGCACGTCCCCAGATCCATTCCCTCTCTCAACCACCACAAGCTCATTCACCTCTTTTTCCAGACTCATCCAGTCTCAGATCCTCCCAGGCTCACCTTCTGCTGACTCATATTCCATCTCTCCTCCTCTTTCTCAAGATCACCTCATCTCTTTCAAATCTCCCAAGTCCCCTTTTCAAAAGTGTCATGCTCTGCCTGATCAGAACTGGCAGGAAGACAATAAGGAAGTGCCTCAGACCTTCTTCTCTTCTCTTCCTGTTCAGCTGATAGTTGTAATGATTGTTGGAGCAGAGGATGGGGGGACACAGAAAACAGGAATGGGCTGGTGGCAAGATAGGTGAGGAGGGATTGCAGGAGCAGTCTGGCAGCATGATTTGACGGTGAAGAGAAGGATTGTAGGAGTGGTCTAGCGTCATGACTGGCAGTAAGGGGAAGGGATGGCAGGTGCAGTCTGGCAGCATGATTGATGGTGAAGGGAAGGATTGCAGGAATGGTCTGGCGGCATGATTGTCAGTCAGGGGAAAGGATTGCAGGAGTAGTCTGACAGCATGATCAGCAGTGAAGGGAAGGATTGCAGAAATGGGCTGGCAGCATAATTAACAGCAGTTCAATGTAATTTCAGTTTGTTCAATGTAAACCGCCTTGATATCATGAAAGGCGGTATATAAGAAATGTTAAATAAATAAAATAATCAGCAATGGGGGCAGTAGAACAGATCTGGGCTGACAGTGGCAATAATGATCTCCAAAGGGGATGAACACGTTTGGGCTGGTGGGAAACATTGACACTGAGCAAAAATTATCTGGTCTCTGCTCTTCATTATTTCAATCTACCAGGAGCAAGCACATTGAAGGGACAGATAATAGAAGAACAGCAAGTGGCTGTATATTCTGCCCTCCTTAAGCACATAGTAAAACAGTAAATGTGGGCTTACTGTGTGCAGCTACTGGGCTAGTGGTGCCGGTTCTATGTGCATTTGTTTTCTTTGTTGTGCAGACCCATGTGCAACCCCAGATGAAAATCTAGTGACCCTATTTGGGAATCGCTGTTCTAAAAAAAAGTAATATTCTCAATGCAATTCCTCTGGTCTTGATCTCCTTCCCATAAAGATTATGAAAGACGTTTTATCTGATCCCTTACTATCTATTCTCACCATGGATCTTGCTAGTCTTTCTGCAAGCCTTGTCCCTCCAATCTGGAAACAAGCCATTATCAAACCTACTTTGAAAAAATAATGACAAGATTCTTCTCTGGTTTCAAATTACCATCCAGTATCCAATCTATCCTTCCATTCCAAAATTGGAGAAAAAATTGTATCTCTTCAACTGACTTACTTTATATACAATTCTCCAATTCTTCACTCCATGCAAGCCGGCTATTGAGAAGATCATAGTTCTGAAACTTTGCTCACTGTTCTTCTGAATGACCTGTGAATTTTGCTTGATCAAGGCAAAACAGTGATCATAGTATCATTAGACCTAATGAGTGCCTTTGATCTCATTGATCATCAATTACTCTTAGTTAGACTTTCCTCCATCAGCATCAAAGAAACAGTATTAGACTGGTTTAATTCCTTATCAGATTAAACTTAATAAGTAGTCCCTTTTCATTTTCTTCCATGGAACGATACAGAGGCATTATAATATCCTTTGTATTATTCTCCATTCCTTTCCTTATGATACCTAGCATTCTATTTGCTCTCTTGGCTGCCGCTGTACACTGGGCGGAGGGTTTCAACATATTATCCGCAATGACGCTTAAATCTTTTTCCTGGGTGGTAATTGCTAATGTAGAACCTAGCATCATGTAACCATAGTTTGGGTTGTTCTTTCCTAGGTGCATAATTTTGCACTTGTCCACATTAAATTTCATCTGCCATTTGGATGCCCAGTCTTCCAGTTTATCAAGGTCCTCTTGCAATTTTTCACAATCCTCATGGGTTTTAACAACTTTGAACAATTCTGTGTCATCTGCAAATTTGATTACCTCACTCGTTATTCCCATTTCCAGGTCATTTACAAATATGTTAAAAAGCAGAGGACCCTGGAGGGCTTGCATAGGGCACCAGAAACCCTTAGGCTGGCCTTGAACATAACATAGCATAAGAAACACATCTAGAGATTGAACTATGCAGTGTGAGATGGCTGCCTGGCTAACACTTGTTGTGGCCCCGACGAGTGTCTAGAAAGATCAAATGGTGAAAAACACAAGATCTGAGATAAGAACATAAGATATGCTCTACTGGGTCAGACCAAAGGTCGATTGAGCCCAGGTCACAAGTACCTATCAGGTGCACTGACAAGACTCTTCTGCTTTACAGAGTGGGCTCTAGATTGGCCTCAAACTGGTTACAAAGGTGAACTATTGCTCTTCTGTCGAGTCCAGGAACTCTCCTGTAAGCCAGAGCACACAGGAGCCACACCTTGCTCATGCTCATGATAGCCACCAGCACTGGCAGAGGGAGATACCCACAAAGGCAGATACACAAACACTGCCACAGGGACACAGCCACAAAGACACACACACACTCACACAGCTTTAGAGTAAGAGACAGGAAGGGCAAGGATGGGAGGGAGGGTTAATGAGAAAAGTTGCAAATCAAGAGAGGTTTGTGAAGAAGATGGTGGTAGAGAGAGAGAGGTCCGGAAGAGAGCAGAGGTGATTGAAAGAGGCTTGCCGAGGGTTAAAAGAGGGTAAATGAGGGCAGAAGAGAAGATCATTTGAAGAGGGATATGGACTGACTATTCACTGATATGCCAAACAGCAGCCTCAGACAACCAACCAACACTCCAGGTCCAAAAAATATTCCTTCTAATCTAGGCAGTACTTCCAGCTGGTGTAAATGTTGGCACCAAATTTTGATGATGTATACTATATAACACACTTAGAATATGTCATGTGTGTACTTTCATATCCCGCCCAGTTCTCTACCACAAACATGCACCTTTTGATGGTACATATCTTTTGATACCATTGCTTACAGAACAGTGTTTATCCCATTTCTCACCATAAATGTGCCTTTATGCTCAATCTTGGTGTGGATATAGTGTCTATCTTTTATAAAATTACCTCCTATAAGTAGAAATCACCTCCTACAAGTGGAAACAAAGAGTGGCATCCTGTAACAGCTTCTGTTTATAAGTACTGGCACTTATACATGGAAGTGGGCATATTGGTATCCTCCACATATAAGTCCTGGTATAAGCCCGATATTCAAAAAAGCTGAGCTCTTAAATTTAGGCTCGTAAAGTAAGCTTCGAAATTTGTACCCTGTTTTCATCCACACTTAAAAGCCTAAGTTTTAATCTGAAAATCCAAACTAATTTATGGCCGTGATATTCAGTACAAGCAGCTAGCACTGCTAAAGCAACAAGTCACTGATACTAAACTGTAAACCCGGATATTCAATTCCAGGGCCATATCTGGGCTGCCCAGATTGCCACGGTGCTAACCGGGCAGTTTCTGCAGTGAAAGTTAGGCCAGTGTTTCTTGCGCCTGAAGTTTGCTGCATGTCGCTAACCAGGCATCGGCTCAATATTGCTGCTGCCCAGTTAGCGACGGGTGCTGCTCCAGAACGCCCCTGCACACCCTGATGCAAACCGGTTAGCATCAGAGCATGTAGCAGTGGCACCCACGGATATTCAGCGGCATTAACTGTGTTAGTGCTGCTGAATAGCCTGCAGAGCGGCATTTACACGGTTTGCAGGTCTGCAAAATATGTAAATTCCTTTGAATATCCCCCCTTATGTTCCTAAATTTAGGCCTGCCATTCACCTAGGTTTATGAGCCTAATTTAGGTGCCCAGTGTTGAAAATCAGTGCTAAGTTCCTAACTTATTTTCCCCCTCTTAAATCCGCCTCCATTGCCACCCACTTTTTATGCTCCTAACAACTTTAGGGGTTTAGTTAACACTAGAAGCCCCATAGTACGTCAATTGACGCAAATGCATCTTCGAAGTTGTATACCAGTGCCACTGCTAGAACCATGTCAGTTATGTTCCATGACTTTGTTAGCGAGGTCAAGATGTTCAAATATGTGCATTGAAAATTAATCACAAACTATATGGTCTTTTTTATGAACGCTTACTGAAGTGTCTTCTATAGAAATTACGTTCAATTACAACTCAAAAGCGAATTAGAATAAATAAATCTCTTTATACTTTCACACCACTGTTAACAGGTCTCAGATTCACGTAGCACTCATCTCTGGACTAACGTCCGATAGTTTTGTGCTGTGATTAACATCAACGACCCCAGTGTGGACTGAGATATTCTTTTAAATTTTTCCCTCTCTTCCAAACACATCTAATCCGTTTATCTCTCAAACCTGGAACCACCTTCAGCACATTTCGATGTTTATAAAAAAGTTTTTGTATATAGTAACTCATAGGGGAGTACGTTGTTATTAAATTAACTGTGTCCACATCCTTCTTCATCCTAGCTGGCAGACCCATTTTCAATAACCCCAGTCTATGGTTATATAATGCCCTTCGGTAGGCTTGCTGGATTACTGACCTGGGATATCCCCTTTCCTAAAAGTGAGTTAGAGTTTTTATGTACTTTGTGAGTGAATAGTATTATGGTATTATGATTACTGACCTGGGATATCCCCTTTCCTAAAAGTGAGTTAGAGTTTTTATGTACTTTGTGAGTGAATAGTATTTTAGTATTAGATTTTAAGGTTTTTGTTTGTGTGTTTTTTATAGCATGGGGAAGGATCTCCTGAAGAAAGTCTTTTTTGAAACGCCGTAATGGCGCCTGATTAGAGCATCGGAATCCGTTTCACCGGTCAACACATTGGGTGATGCCCTTTAAGTTAAGTTGATGCACCATATAAAGTCAAATCTCAATAGTGAAAAACACACTGGGGTCGTTGATGTTAATCACAGCACAAAACTATCAGACGTTAGTCCAGAGATGAGTGCTACGTGAATCTGAGACCTGTTAACAGTGGTGTGAAAGTATAAAGAGATTTATTTATTCTAATTCGCTTTTGAGTTGTAATTGAACGTAATTTCTATAGAAGAAACATTGAAAATTAATGACAGATGCGCCACCTAGCGGGAAAATGAATTTATACCTAGAAGCCCCAAAGTACGTCAATTGACGCAACTAAGAAAATTGAGTGGTTTTCACAAGTTTTCTTACAACGACTAACATAAGAACAGTGTTAACTAAATTTAAAAGTAACTGCAAATTCGAAAGTAACTGCAAAGTCCATGTCAGTTAACGAACGAACAGGATAAGCATGTATGCCTGCACAACCTGTAACATGTAGGTCAACGTTTGAATCTGATTCAGTCGAATCAGAGCCACTGTCAATTTCCAAAATATCTTGAAGCTTGACAAGTGCTTGTGCTGCTGTCATGCGCTGCAGACGCGATTCTCTCGTTTTCTGCATCGAAGCGGTATCCGCAGCTGGCAACAGATCAACTGATTTTGCACCAGCACATCTAGGCACTGCTGTCTTCTTACGAGGTCTCAGCATTCTGTAAATAGAATCGTAGAAAAAAAATGAATAAAATTTCAGGGAGGAAGCGATATGCTAAATGTTCTGGAGTGTCAGCCTGTTCTAGGGCATGTTCGAAAGTCACGACATTGTACATACTTGTGTAACAGAGTAAATTTCGGTTTTAAATCAATCACTGTTTACAGTTTTACTCTGACATTACAAAACAATAAACACACGATGACGTCATGTGATGACATCACATACCGCACTTATTTAACGAATAAGTAACTTCAAATAATTCACATCTGCATTTAATGCTAAACACAGTCGTCATGATAATACGTCAATTGACGCACTTTGGGGTTTCTAGGTAAAATGCCTTTTGGGGCTTCTAGTGTTAAGGTTACCAGATTTTGGAGGCAAATATGAGACATTCATCCAGTGCCAATGAGAGGGGGGTGAGCCTTAGTTCCAGGACTGTGCAATTGGGGGTCAGGGAGGGAAGAAGAGTCATTCTTTTCTCCTTATCTATCACGTGACAGCAACTTTATCCTCATCAATCTGGTTTTCGTCCTGGGCACAGCACTGAGACTATGTTCCTTTCTCTCCTGAGCAAACTACACAAATCTCATGACCGTGCTGACATTTCAATTGCAGATTCCTTAGATCTTTCCTCGGCCTTTGATCCTGTAGACCACGTCACTCTTCTCTCATGGCTTCATGACTTTGGGCTCTGTGGCATGGTATTCTGCTGGTTTCGCTCTTTCCTCTCTCAATGGTCATTTTCTGTCTCTGTCAGTGCCTCCTCTTCTTCCCCTCTCCCTCTTATTTGCAGTGTCCCCCAGGGTTCGGTGCTGGCCCCCCTCCTATTCAATATTTTTTTGATTCCTCTGACTCTTCTGGTTCAGCAACATGGCATTTCGGCTCATTACAACACCAATGACATTATCTTCCTCCACCACTCTAGCCCAGTCGCCCCTGATCTCACTCCCCTCAATAGTTGATTTTCTAGCATTTCCTCCTGGCTGACCAACAGTTTCCTTCATCTTAACCCCTGTAAATCTGCAGCTATATGGCTTACTTTTGGTGGCCCCTTCCCAAAATTAGCCCCTTCTCTCCCTGGTTCTCTAATTCCGCTAGTTGACTCAATTCAGTATCTGGGAGTCACATTAGATTCTTCTCTATCTTTCCATACGCACCTCATCTCTATGGTTCATCGTTCTTTTCTTGCACTTCGTCAAATTTGTGCTGTCCTTTCCTTTCCTCCTTGTCTTTGACCACCCTTCTGCTCACACTCGTAATATCAAGGCTTGATTATTGTAACATTGTTCTTTTAGGTCTCCCTCAGTATCATCTCCATCAGCTCTAACTCATTCAAAATACCACAGTCCGCATCCTTGCACATGCCTCTCGCTTTGAACGCGTCACTCCTCTCTTGATCCGCTATCACTGGCTTCCTGTTAAGTGTCATCTTCAATATAAACTTCTCACTTTGGTTCACCGTGCACTGCACACCAGTTCTCCCCGCTATCTTTTTGATGCGCTGCTACTTCAATCTCTGCACCATGCCCTCCACAATATTCACGCTAACCACTTACATCTTCCCTCCACTTCTCAGTCCTGCCTAATATCCACTCGTTCCTCAGCTTTTATTTCCTTGCTTCTGCCTAGAATGCACTACTCCTCCCTCACCCTCTGCCTTGAACCCTCATATGGGAGGAGTGGCCTAGTGGTTAGGACAAGGTACTTCAGGCCGGAGGGCCAGGGGTTCAAGTCCCACCTGGGGACAGCAATCTCAGGCCGGAGGGACTGGGATTTCTAGTCCTATAGGCACTCCTTGTGGTCTTGGGCAAGCCACTTAACCCTCCATTGCCCATGTTCTGTAAGTATTAGCGTATGTGTGTCATATCCCCTCGTGTTAAATGTATCTCCCAATTGACCGCTTTGACCCGGTGAAAAGCGGGATATAAATACAGCTAAATAAATAAATATGCCAAGTTCAAAATCCTCTTAAAAACTTATGTTTTCAATATTGCACATGATCTACAAGCTTCATGACATGGCCATTACCTCCTTTTATCTCTCCCCTTCTCTTTTCCTTCCTCTCAGTTTCTCTGGTATGAGTGTTTTCAATCTTTCCTGTCACCATGCCTATATTGATCACCTTAAAACAACATCCACTGAAGTGAATCACACCATAGCTTATGAGAAGGGACACATTCAACAAATTGTTGGACACTTGCTACAAGATGCTCATGTGTCTGTGTGGGAATTGCTATTTGGTTACTCACCTACTGCTGATCATGTCTTTAATGTTTTTATTCACCCTATTATTATTTTAACTGCTGTACAAATATTTCTATGCATTATCGTAATTTTCCTGTGTTGTAAAATGAAACAAATGTACATATCCTTGCAGCACATGTCATACAGAAACACAACATTTTAAGGTAGTTACACTGAACTTCTCCAGCATCCACCCCTACTTCCAGGCTAATTTGGCTAATTTGGCATTCCTATTACACTGAATACCAGAGTCAGCTGCAGTCTAGTATTGCTTCCTATCCTCACTCATAGCATCCTGGTACCTTTTTGCTTTAGCCTCCTCAAAAATTCCTGCAGACCTTATGCACTGTTCACTCTCTCTAAGACGGGCACGGAGGTAGCATATTGGGTTCCCCCCCCCAGTAGTGGCTGCTCTACCTAAGACACGAGGTTTGGACTCATAAGGAGACTTGTTTATCTCTAGAACACTAGAAACAGTACTAGAGACAGTACTGTGCAGGACAGGGGACTTGCTGGACATAGCAAGGTATTTAATACAGGAGGTATTAGACAAGCTGCCTACTATCATGTAATGGCAGCTGGGACAGGTACCACAGGCTTGCTTCCACCATTTCCAGGCACAAATAATAAATAAAAATAAAAAAGGTGTGGGAGATGTCAGCATACATTTCATGCAGCTTTGACTCTGGTCTCCAAAGGTAATAGGACAATTTACAAGATGAGATTAACTCTGACCCCCTGGTGATTTCAGGCTGGCCTGTCTGAAGCCCCTCCTTGCTAAATCAAGAATAGCAGACCTTAAAGGGAGTGGCTAGCAGACCTCAAGGGGAAGTGCTGGAAAGGATTCAGTTCACTATAAAAGACAGAAACACTTCCTGTCTCTCTCTCTTTCACCATTCATCAGAAATGAAGGACAGGAGGCTCTGATAATCAATTCCCTTCACCCCTCCCCCGCTCTCTCTCTCTACACCTTGCCATGAGGCTCTGAAACACATGTTCTGGCCTATCTCTTCCTTACACTTCACACATGCACATGCACACACAGATTCATTGATGCACACTGAAACAGCTCTGTAACAATCACTATATACCTCTGTTCAATACCTATGTATTAAGCCTATTTCTACATAAAAACCTTTCTCCAAGCCACACCTGTTTGCTTGTTTTGTTGCAAACCCTACTGCCTCTGTGAAGTGAAATGAACCCAGGACCTACAGAAGAATAACTGACCAAAACTTACATCTTTGTTTGTTAATTGTCTTTAATTTTGTACACCGCTCTGCTGCACCAAGTGAAAAGCGGTCAAGTCCAAATTAACATAAACAATATCACTTTCAAGCAAATAAATCACCAAAGATATATAAAACAGTGATGCATTTCCCAATTGGACCATGCAAAATATGAAAATTGCAAATATAAATTCCTAAAACTGACATATTACAATCATTAAATTGAAAATAAAAATATTTTATCTACCTGTCTGGCCATTTTTACCTCATCTCATTTCCAGTCTCTAGTTTCTGCTTTAGACTGTCTGTCTTCTCTTAACACTGTTCCTAGGGTGTTCTGTCCATTTGTTATTGCTCTTCTCACCTCCTGTCTTGACGTCCATTTCTAACATTGATCTTTCAGCTTCTCTGTCCATTCTGATTTTGCCCCTTCTCCTCAATCAGTCTGCAGTCTCTCCCTTTTATTTTTTACTGCATCTATCTACAGTTTTCATCTCCCTCACCCCAGTCCTCCCATTCCCCATCTCTCTTCCTTCTTTCCCATTCCCTCACTAACTCCTACTTCTCTCCTTACCCTTTCTTCCTGCTTCATGTCTAGCATTTTCTTTTATCTTCTCTTGTCCCTGCTCCCTATGCAGTAGTTCACCTTCTCTTCCCTTCCCCACCCTCCCAGCCCAACATTTCTCCTTTCCCTCTTCTCCAAGTATCCAGCATATCCCCCTCCTCCTGTACCCAGCATGTCCCCTGTCTCCTCTCCATGCCTAGCATCTGACCTCCATCCCATCCCATGTTCACTTTCTCTCCTCCACCTTCCCTTCCCCATAGCCAGTATCTTCCTGCCACTTCTCCCAGCCTGCCTTTGCTGCTGCCTCTCTCAATGTCTGTGGCAGTGGTAATGGTGGTGAACTGTAGTGTAAGCATTAAAAAAGCAAAAGTGCAGGGTCTTTATCACCCCTGAGAGCTTGGAAGGGCTTGACAGTCCTTCCCCCTCTGATGTATAAAACATGCATCAGAATGAGACCGGATGGGCAGAGCATTCCATGTGCACAGAGGTCGTAAAGACCTCATGCTTTTGTGTTTTTAATGTTTGCACTATAGATCACTGCTGTCGCTGACACAGACTTAGAAGCAGTGAAAAGTCTCCACCCGGCAGTAATGGAGGGTGACACTGCTGCCACAGAAATGGATGGAATCTCTGTTCCTATTACTGGAATTGGGGATAGGAGGCTGCCAAAGAGGTAGGAATCGGGGACATAGCTCTGAAATCAGGGACAATCTCTGAAAATCGGGGCTGTCTGGTAATCCTAGGAGGGAGTAAGGGCTCAAGATTAAGGAGCAGGAAGGAGGGGTAAGAGGGAGGGTTCAGGGACAGAGAGAGGACAGACTAGAGAAAATGGGACTGGGAACAGAGTAAAAGAGAACCCAGAATGGTGGGAGATAGAGGGAGGATCAGTAATTGGGCAAAAAAGAAAAAAAAAAGAGGGAGGGAGAGTGGAGGAAATGTCAGAGATAGGGAGGATAGGAAAAAAAGAGAGAGAAAGGAGCAACAGAGACTGAAAGAGAGAGGACACTGGGATGGGGGGAGGATGGAGGAAGAAGGGTCTCATGATGAAGGAAAAGATTAGGCATGAGGAGGAGAAGAAAACTGGAGATGAGGAGTGAGAGACAGAGAAACCTCCATTGTGGAGGGGCAGGAGATAATACAAGAGAAAGGGGGTGAAGAATGGAGAAGAGGATGAAACAGCACAGGAAAAAGAGAAGGAACAGAGAAAAGAAAGCAAATGAGAAGAGGAAGAATAAGAATAGGAGACAAGAAGAAAAGAAAACAGAGAAAAAGAAGAGAAAGTATTAAAATGATATGCAGGAAACAAAAGAAAGGATATCAGAAAAGGGAAAGAAAAAATAGAATACTAGAGAAAAAAAAGATTCTGAGTTAGAAAAATCAAGGCAGAGAGACCAACAGTTGCTAATTTTTATTATGTGATAGACAATATTCATAACTCATCAATGTAAAACCCCAGGACCCAGTTCAAAGTTGTAGGACCTGAATGTATCTCTTGCATAGAATTTACACACTGGGAATACAACATAGTTACTCACCTGTAACAGGTGATCTCCGGGAACAGCAGGAATTTAGTCTTCACATATGGGTATCGTCAGTACCGACGGAGCCTACGCGGGAACGCTCCCCAGCTTCCAATTAGAAAGCTTTTGGGAGCATCCCACAGCGCCTGCGTGCTGCCTTCCTGCCTTTCCCAACTGCCTCTCTCCAGCTGAGTTTAAAGCTGAGACAAAGAGAGAGAGAGGGAAAGAGAAAGAGATAGATAGAGAGATACAACTCCTAGGGGAGGTGGGTGGGTTGTGAACAAGCAGGAATGTAGTCTTCACATATGGGGACTCCCTAGCTTTAGATGCCAGGGAGAGACCCCAGAAGTTGTGTGTCCCTGTGAAAGCAGTAATGGGCTGTGATGTCGTCGATAGACACAGAGTGCAGATGAGCCATTGAAGCTGCCATGGCTCTCACATTGTGAGCAGTGACATGGCCCTCCAGAGGAAGATTCTTACTCTGATAGGCAAAGGAAATACACTGTGCAATCCAGCTGGACAGTGTTCTCTTGGAGACTGGAAGTCCCAGATGAGAAGGATCAAAAGCAACAAAGAGTTGAGAGGACTTTCTATGTTGCTGTGCTCTCTGTAAGTAAAAAGCTAAAGCTCTTTTACAGTCCAAAGTATGAAGATTCCTTTCTGCATTTGATGCGTGAGGCCTTGGAAAAAACACAGGCAGGTAGACCGCTTGGTTCAAATGAAAAGGCGAGACCACCTTTGGCATAAAGTGTGGATGAGTCCTAAGGACTACCTTGTCATGATGGAACCTTGTATAAGGAGGATCAGCCACTAGTGCCTGCAACTCACTAATGCGACGTGCTGATGTGATTGCAATGAGAAAGATAACTTTCCAAGAAAGGAATTTCAATGAGGTAGTAGCCAAGGGTTCGAAAGGTAGCTTCATAAGCTGGCCAAGAACCAGGTTTAAGTCCCATGCCACCGGTGGTGGTCTAATGGGAGGTTTAGTTAGAAGAAGGCCTCTCATAAATCTTGTTATAAGAGAATGGGAGGAAATAGGTTGTCCATTTAAAGGCTTGAAAGAAGCTGCAATAGCACTTAAATGGACTCTTACTGAGTTAGTTTTAAGTCCTGCATTGGATAAATGAAGGAGATACTCCAGTAATGATTCCAGAGGTATCGCAAGGGGGCTAAGACCCTTCTGCGAGTACCATATGGTAAACCATTTCCACTTGAAAGCATAAGAGCATCTTGTGGAAGGTTTTCTAGAAGCATAAAGGATATCCTTTACTTGCTGAGAAAGGTTAAGATCATGGAGATCTAGGCCTTCAGCAACCAAGCCCTGAGATGTAGAGATTGGGGATTGGGATGCCATAACATTCCATTCTCCTGAGACAGGAGATCTGGAGCATCCCTAACTCCAGAGAGGGAGCTTGAGAGAGATGTAGAAGCAGAGGGTACCACACTTGCCGTGGCCAATGTAGAGCTATGAGAATCATACGGCCTCTGTCTCTCTGAAGCTTGAACAGGGTTTTGGGAATCAGGGGAATGGGTGGAAAGGCATAAAGGAAGTCTTGACCCCAATGAAGGAGGAAAGCATCCCTGGCCTGAGAGCCCTGAGCCAGAATTCTGGAACAGAACCGGGGAAGTTTGTCATTCAATGGACTTGCAAAGAGGTCTATGTCCGGGGTTTCTCAAATTTGAAAAATCTTGGCCACCTGGTCTGCATGTAGAGACCATTCGTGTGGAAGCAGAACTCGACTGAGTCTGTCTGCCCAAGAGTTTTGGATACCTGGAAGATATACTGCCAGGAGATGAATAGTCGCAAAGCTTCATTGCAAAGCGACAGAGAGCCTGTTCCTCCCTGCTTGTTCACATAGAACATGGCTACTTAATTGTCCATGTGAATGAGGACTGTCTTGTAGTTGAGCAGAGTGTGGAACACCCGAAGAGCAAGGAAGATTGCTCTGAGCTCTAAAAGATTGATGTGTAGATGAGTCTCCTGTGGAGTCCAGGTGCCTTGGGTGAAGAGGTCTTGCAGATGAGCTCCCCAACCCACGGTGAAGCATCTGTTGTGAGAGTTGCCTGAGGTAAAGGTTGTTGAAATGAGGACCCCAGCAACAGGTTTTGAGTGGACTGCCACCATTGGAGGGACAAAATAAGGCGATTTGTGTTTGCTATTTTGTCTGACAGGCACCCTGATGCCTGGGTCCATTGAGTGGATAAAGTCCACTGGGCTGCTCTCATATGGAGGCGAGCATAAAGGACCACATGCATGGTAGATGCCATGTGGCCTAGTAGTTGTAACATTTCTCGAGCAGTGAGATGAGGCTTTAGCACTGCTTGAAAAGCTAACTGCACCATGCGAAGGCAACGGGTCTGGGGGAGATAGGCCCTTGCTTTCCTGGTATCCAACAAAGCTCCTATGAACTCTAGAGACTGAGTGGGAGTTAGGCTGGATTTTGGGATGTTTATGACCAGACCCAAATACTGAAGGATACGCATTGTGCAAGATAGAGAAATCCTGGCCTCTGACTCTGATGGGGCTCGAATAAGCCAGTCGTCTAAGTAGGGGAAGACGAATATTCCTAGAGTGCGAAGAAATGCTGCTACCACAGCCATGCATTTCGTAAATACCCTTGGTGCTGAGGCCAGGCCAAAAGGAAGCACCCTGTATTGGTAGTGCTTTCCTTGAAAAAGGAACCGAAGGAACTTTCTGTGAGTTGGATGGATGAGAACATGGGTGTACGCATCCTTGAGATCTAGAGAACAAAGCCAATCCTGACTCTGAAGGTACGGCAGCAGGGTTCCCAGAGAAATCATCTTGAATTTCTCTTTGAACAGGAATTTGTTGAATTCTCTGAGATCTAAAATAGGTCTGTGTCCCCCTGTTTTCTTTGGGATAAGGAAATAGGGGGAGTAAAACCCTGTACCCTGTTGAGGAATGGGTACCTCTTCTATTGCCCCTTGGGCAAGAAGCATAGTGACCTCTTGATCTAACAGGTTGATGAGAGAGGTCTGAGAATTGAACTGTCTTACCATTGTGGGAGGGGGCATGGGGAGAAAGTGAAGCTTGTACCCCTCTTTTATAATGGAGAGAGTCCAATGTTCTGCTGTTATCTGCCCCCATCTGTGGGCAAAGTGACACAACCTTCCTGGAATGGTGGAAGGTTCTGGTCCGTTGAGGGCCAGGAAGGCTATGTTCTCTAGATGGAAGTCAAAGGCCTTGCGGAGGCTGAGACTGCTGAGACAGTTGAGGCTTAGCAGTCTTTGCTTTCCTTTGTTTAGGTGGTTGCTGACTCTTCCGGACAGACTGACCTGCAGAACGTCCCTGCTGATAAGAGGGATAAAACCTCTTCTTTTTGGAGAAGAATAGTTTCTTGGAAGATTTCTTCCTTGCAGGATCAGCTGTGGTTTTGGATAGTCTATCCAAAGTGGAGTTATCAGCATCCAACTCATTGGCCTTTTCTTGCCAATTTTTGCCGAATAGATTCTCACCTGTACAAGGAATATTGCCCAGTTTGTCCTCCACCCAGAGCTCCAAATCAGATGCCTGGAGCTAGGCAATTCTACGTGCACCTATGGCAATGGCAGATGTTCTGCTTATGCACTCAAAACAGTCA
The DNA here is from genome assembly GCA_033557465.1 of Ichthyophis bannanicus. Lineage (NCBI taxonomy): Eukaryota > Metazoa > Chordata > Amphibia > Gymnophiona > Ichthyophiidae > Ichthyophis > Ichthyophis bannanicus. The sequence continues at coordinate 126,098,915 of CM066039.1, read as the reverse complement.
AAAGCTGCATGATTGACAAATTTAGAAACATCCTGGGCATGTTTAACCAGTGTGAGAAAATCCTGCCTCTTATCTTCAGGGAGAAGAGGGCTCAAAACCTCTAAACCTCCTGTGACTTCCTTAAGGAACATTCCCATATATAAAATATAGGAACTGATCCTGGCAGAAAGCATGGAAGCCTGGAAAGTACGACGTCCAAAGGCATCCAAAGTTCTACACTCACGTCCTGGAGGATTAGAGGCATGCCTCTTTGCACTCCTGATCCTTCTCATAGCTGACTCCACTACAATAGAGTGGTGAGGAAGCTGAGTCTTCTGGAAGCCAGGACACGGAGGTACTCGATACATGGTATCCAGTCTATGCGAGTGAGGAGAGGTGGTAAGGGGTGTTTCCCACATTCTTAACATGAGATCATGTAAGATCTCATGGATAGGCAAGGTAGCTGCTTCCTTAGGAGCCTTGGGATATTGTAGAATCTCCAACGCCTTTGCCCTGGGCTCTGTCTCAGGAGCCACAGTAATGGAGAGACCTCGAGCCACCTCCCTGATAAAATCCTGAAAGGAGATATCTTCTGGAGGAGACATCCTACGTTTGGGAGAGGAAGGCTCCTCGGGGAGAAGTACTCCGATACCGACAGAACTGTCAGAATCCTCAGACTCCTCCGAGGATTCAAAGTACCATCTGTCCGGATGCTCTTGTAGAGCACGATACCCATACCGACCGAAGTCAGTGCCGGGGGGAATCAGTACCGGTGTATCAGTATGGCATGACTGGGTGCCGGCAATGCAGACACTGATGTCGATGCCAATGCTATCGGTACCGGTACCGATGCCAGCGCCGGAGCCGGTGCTGGTACCGGTTGAACTGTCTGACGCGGTTCCGAGGGTGTCGATGCCGCAAGGAGAGCTGCCAGACTGCGTTCAATAGCCAGGAACCTCTGGTCTATCAACGCTGCCGATGCCTGGGTATCGGTACCAGAGAAGACAGCTGGTACCCCAGAGCATGGCACCAGTAGTTCTGCCGAGGTTGAGGCCTCGAACATCCTGGAGCCCCGATAATGCTTTGGAAGCCGAAGCCTCCCGCCGGAGCAATTTTGCCAGTACAGAACCCTCAAGGGCAACGCCAGAGGAATCTCGATGCTGAGAAGGAGATCTACCCTTTGAGGACGGGCTGGACTTATGTTTAGTTACCTGAGATCCATGGGAGGAAGACGAAGCCCTGGAAGACGTCGATGCCACAGAGGCTGCATTGGAGGGAAAAAGGGTGCTGAGCTTAGCAGCCCGGTTTTGTTGACCCCTCTTGGACATCATGGCACAGGCCATACACTCCGAAATGGAGTGGTCAGGACCTAAACATTTAAGACACCACTCACGAGTGTCGATGACGGAGATGGTACCGCCACACTTGGTGCACTTCTTGAAACCCGTGGCGGGTTTTTCCATAGTATGGGAAACATTTTGGGCCTAAGCCCCAAAATGGCGCGTGCACCTGAAGAAAAAAGGAAAAAAAGGTTTTTTTTAAAAAAAAGAAAGAAAGAAAGAAAGAACCAGCGGTATCGGTATAGCGTCGAAGAAGGCAGACGCGACCACAAAAAGAAATAAATAAAGAAATTCTTCTGCGGTGACAGGAACACGACCTGCTGGCTCCACGGAAAACAAAGAACTGGAGAGAGGCATTTGGGAAAGGCAGAAAGGCAGCAAGCAGGCGCTGTGGGATGCTCCCAAAGGCTTTCTAATTGGATGCTGGGGAGCGTTCCCGCGCAGGCTCCATCGGTACCTATGATACCCATATGTGAAGACTACATTCCTGCTTGTTCCTGGAGATCTGGATTTTGTTAATCAATTTGATTTTTTCTGAAGCATAATTAATTCTCTTTTATGAGGACATAACCACCAGCCCTGAGGCTTTTGTATTGGGTTCAAAATATTTTCTGATAACAAAATGTAAAGAATGTCTTTTTAGGCATACTTTGAGAATTTCCATAGGGATGATCCAAGAGAAACCTCCCTTGCCTTTAACTGTCATTGTGGTGAACAAGTGTCTCAAATTAACCCCCTAGTCTAGAAATATGGTAACTTTCAGTAGTGTGGGGGGAGGAGAGAGGGGAAGCCTGCACTGCTGCAGTCTGTACTGTATCTGCTCTGTGATACACAATGTGTATGTGTGTGTGTGTCTACTATAGAGGGGAAGGGGGGGGGGAGATTGCATTCTGGGAAGATTTGGGAGCTCATGGGATAGTCCAGATTGCACTGGAGAAATTAGACCTTACCTGCTAATTGTCTTTCCTTGAGTTCTCTCCGGGCCAGTCCAGGGAACGATAGGGTTGTCAATCCCCTTCAGCAGCTGAGGACTGTATATTAAAAGTTTTGCTAACACCCTAAGCCACTCCCCCTGGCTGCACTGCTCCAGTCTCCTATTGCCAAAGCAGCTAACAACTTAACAGTGAAAACTAGAAAACAACAAAGAACCATGCCCATTTCCCAGGACAAAAACACCACTCATGCACCAATCAATGTGCCGCAAATCTCTTTTTAGTTAGCTTCTTTTTTTTTTTTTTCGAAATCTAACCTCCTCGGCAAACTCGAGGAAGCCCCAAAATCCACGCCAACCAGAAGCACCGCACTTATAAGTAATCATGAACCCAGGTAAACGTAGCATGAATTACACAAAAACCACGGGTGGGCCCTGGACTGGCCCGGAGAGAACTCAAGGAAAGACAGTTAGCAGGTAAGGTCTAATTTCTCCTTCCTTCTCGTTTCTCCGGGCCAGTCCAGGGAACGATAGGGCAGTACCAAAGCAGTACCTAAAGTTGGGAGGGACCGGCAAGCCCCGCGACAATAGCCGCAGCTCCAACTTGTGCATCCTCCCTGGAGTGAACATCCAATCTGTAGTGTCTTGTAAAAGTATGCAATGAAGACCAAGTGGCAGCTCTACAAATATCTACAGGAGAAACTGCGGCATATTCTGCCCAGGACGCCGCTTGACCCCTTGTAGAATGGGCTTTGAGGCCGTCAGGAAGCGACCTTCTCCTGGCCTCATAAGCAGACACTATGGCCTGCTTTACCCATCTGGAAATGGACGCTTTTGACGCTGCCATCCCTTTACGCGACCCCCCGAAAAGAACGAACAATCTATCCGATCTACGGAAAGTCTTAGTGGCCTTGAGGTACCTCTTCAATACTCTGCCGAGATCTAAGCTTTTGAGCGCTGCATCCAATGGAGAGCCCGAGAGGTCTGAGAACACCGGCAAGGAAACTGACTGATTTATGTGAAAGGCAGAAACTACCTTAGGGAGAAACTAGAGTACCGGATGAAGTACAGGTAGTCGTCGACTTACGACCACGTCTGGTTCCGACAGACCGGTCATAAGTCGATTGTGGTCGTAAGTCGGACCACTTAATTTTCTTTGATTTATTTTTTATTAGGTAGCTGTGCCTTTAGAGCCACGGGGTGAAATCTTCACCGGGTTTTTTTTTCTTACTGCCTGGACCGGTAGCGCACACGCCGATCAGGATTCCACCGGCGTTTCGCCTCAGGACGATTCAGGGCTGGCATTTTTGCTCTCGCGGGCTGCAAGTCATGGCCAGAAAAACGGTCGTAAAGTCGATCAGTCGTAAGTCGCATAGGTCGTAAGTCGACGACTACCTGTACCACCTTCTCCGCCAAAAACTGTAGGTAAGGTTCCCTACACGACAGTGCTTGCAAATCAGAAATTCTCCTCGCAGAACATAATGCGACCAGGAACGCTGTTTTCCAGGAAAGTTCCTTCAACCCCCCAGCCAACATTGACAAAAACGGAGGCTGCGTTAAGGCCTCCAGAACGATGTTCAAATCCCAAGCCGGCACCACCTGCCAGAACAGAGGCTTGAGAATGCCGGCCGCTCTGAAAAATCGCCGTATATCTACATGCGCAGTCAGCCGACGGCCCTGCACTGCACCTCTATAGCAGGCTAACGCCGCTAAATGAACTTTGAGAGGGTTCAGCACCAAACCCTTATCCAGACCATTCTGCAGAAAAGACAAGATGTGGGACAACGCCGCAGAAAACGGATGAATGCTACGTTTTGAACACCAAGACTCGAATACACACCAAATGCGAACATAGGCTAACGAAGTAGACCGCCTTCATGAACTCAACATGGTGTCTATCACCGGAGCCGAGTAGCCCTTGCGTCTCAGCTGTTACCTTTCAAGAGCCAAGCCGTAAGCAAGAAGCGATCCACCTGTGGCATTAAAATCGGACCCTGATGCAAAAGATTGCGACGGTCCGGTAGTCTCCATGGAGAATCCACTAAAAGTCGAACCAGATCCGCATACCATGGCCTCCTGGGCCAATCCGTCGCGATGAGAATCATTCTCCCCTTGTGGTCCGCAATGCGTTGAACAACTCAGCCGATCATAGGCCATGGAGGGAACACGTACAGAAGGTGATCTAACGGCCAGGGCTGAACTAGAGCATCCAGACCCTCCGACATGCGTTCCCTGCATCTGCTGTAAAAACGAGACGCCTTGGTATTGGAAAGGGTAGCCATCAGATCCATCACCAGTTGTCCCCAGCGCTGGGTCAGGCCATGAAACACTGCTGCGTTCAATTCCCATTCTCCGGGATCCAGAACATTCCGACTGAGATAATCCACCTGCACATTGTCCTTTCCTGTTACATGCGCCGCTGACAAGGCCAGGAGATGATTTTCTGCCCAGCTCATCAGCTGTTGACACTCTTCTAGCAAGGTCGCACTGCCTGTACCGCCCTGCCAATTGACATACAAAACCATCGCCACATTGTCGGAGAAAACTCGAACCACTCTGCCCTCGATTAAGGACTTGAAAGTGTTGAAGCGCAAGACGTACCGCTCTGAGCTCCAAGCGATTGATCGACCAAGAGCTTTCCAGCACTGACCACAGTCCCTGAGCTATGCGAGCCTGACAATGAGCTCCCCAGCCTGACAAGCTGGCGTCCGTACTGAGTAACACCCAACTGGGATCCTCCAATGGAACCCCTGCCCGCAGATGAGCGGCGTCCAACTACCAACTCAGACTGTGATGCACCACCTCTGGACAGACCAACCTTTGAGAGAGAGGCTGAAGCTGCGGAGACCACCTGGACAGTAAGGCTTGCTGCAGAGGTCACATATGCGCCCTGGCCCACGGAACCAGCTCCAGAGTCGCTGCCATGGAACCCAAGAGCTGTAGGTATCTCCATGCGAAGGAGCCGGCTGCCGCAAGAACGCCTGCACTTGATGCAAGATCTTCAACACCCTGTTCTCGGGGAGAAAAACCGACCCTACCTTCGTGTCGAACAACGCCCCGAGGTAAGTAAGCTGATGACCCGGCAGCAGCTGACTTTTGGAAAGGTTGACTACCCAACCGAGCTGTTCCAGGACTTGCACTACTCGAGCGGTCGCTGCCACCGAGTCTGGAAGAGACCCTGCTCTGATCAACCAATCGTCTAGATAAGGGTGCACCCGAATACCTTCTTTCCGCAGCGAGGCTGCCACTACTACCATAACCTTCGTAAACGTTCGAGGCACCGTCGCTAGACCGAACGGCAAGGCTCGAAACTGAAAATGGCCCATGGACACCGTGAATCTCAAAAAACGCTGATGATCTGCTCTGATTGGAATGTGAAGATACACTTCCTTGAGATCTATGGACGAGAGAAATTCCCCCATCCTTACCGCTCGAATAACGGACCTCAGCATCTCCATCCGAAAATGAGTTACCTTCAATGAGCGATTTACATGCTTGAGATCGAGAATGGGTCGAAAGGAACCGTCTTTCTTGGGAACCACAAAATAAATCGAGTATCGACCTAGACCGCACTGGTCTTGGGGCATCGGCACCACCGCCTGAAGCTGTAACAACCGCCGAAGTATATCGTCTACTGCTTGCCTTTTCTGACCCGTACCTCCGGGAGACACCATGAAGGCCTCCTGTAACGGGTGCGCAAATTCCAGCGCGTACCCTTCTCGCACGATCTCTAGCACCCATCGGTCGGAAGTTATTGCGGTCCAGGCTGAGAGAAACCCCTGTAAGCGACCTCCTACAGGTCTCTCCACCTGGACCAGCCAACCTTCATTGAGGCTTTTTCGCCGAGCCCTGCTGGGCATTGAAATAACCTCTGCCGAACCCCCTAGCACCCCGAAAGGACTGATTTCAAGGCCCGAAATGAGGTTTAGGATAGGGAGCAAATCGAGCCCCCCGGAACCGGCGAGAATCCCTACCTTGACCGCGTGGCACCATACCTAGGACGATCCTCCGGCAAACGGCCCCCCTTGGAATCCCCAAGATCCTTAACAATCTTTTCCAAGGCTTCTCCAAAAAGCAGCTTGCCTTTATAGGGGAGCTTGCTGAGTCGAGATTTGGAAGAAGCGTCTGCCGCCCAGTTCCTTAGCCAAAGAAAACGTCTGGCCGCAATCACTGAAGCCATGGATTTCGCGGAGATCCGAACCAAGTCATAGAAGGCATCCGCGAGGTAAGCTGCAGCCGACTCCAACTTAGCTCCCTCCACGGACGAGCCTTCTGCCGTCTCCGTAGCGGTCTCCCCTTGGAGCCAACGGATGGAAGCTCTGGAAACATATGCCCCACAGATGGATGTCTGCAAAGCCAGCGCACTAGAATCAAAAGCCTGCTTCAGGAGTACCTCAAGCTTACGATCTTGCAGGTTCTTAAGCGCTGCTCCCCCTTCTACAGGTATCCTCGTCGTCTTTGTCACCGCTGAGACTAAGGCATCCACCTTTGGCATTTTTAATAAGTCTCTCTCTTCCAGTGGAATCGGGTACAGACGACCCAAAGCGTGACCCCCCCTTTAGAGTAGCCTCTGGGAACTCCCACTCAGACTCCACCATTTGCTTGATCACACGGTGAACTGGAAAACAGCGCTGCTCTGTCTTAAATCCCTGCAACAATGGATCTTGGGCAAGCCACTTAACCCTCCATAGCCCATGTTCCCTGTAAAATAGTTATCTCCAAGTTATAATGCCCCATTCAATGTAATTTCAGTTTGTTCAATGTAAACCGCACTGATGCAGAATAGCGCGGTATATAAGAGAATGTAAATAAATAAAAAAATAAATAAAATCTTCCAATGGCTCCTGTGGCGCAGAGGGCATAATATTCAACGCAGCTAAGGAGTGCGTAATAAGAGCTCCCAGCTAGTCCTTCTGGAAAACCCTAAACACATTCGGGTCCTCACCCGGTGTAAGTTCACCTTCCTCCAGCCCCATAGGCCGAGTCAATGCCTGCCTCAGAGAGGATCTCCCCATCCTCCACTCCTGGAGGCACCGGGATCTGCGGCTCTGCGCTGTCCAAGCCAGTTCCAACTGAGGCCACTGTCTGGGAAGGACCCTCTCCGGGATCCATCACAGCCAAATCAGTTTTCAAACTGTCCCCACTAGAAGCACCAACTGAGGGACTAAACACTTGTGAAGGTTTTAGTAAATAGGCCTTATGCAATGCCAGAATAAAATCTGGCGAAAATAAAGAAGAAACCTTTGCCTGAGCTTCAGGCAAGGTGTGTGTAGAGTTTACAGGTACAGAAGAGTCTTTATGCAACTTAGATTTTCTTTTAACGTGTTTAATCTGACCCGCGGGAGAAACGGTCGGCTCCCCCAACATGGCCTCCATTCCCGCCTTTACCGAGGTAACCTGTGGCTTCTCCACATCCTTATGACCAGACTTGCCCTCCCATAAGTATCAGCCAGAAACGCACTAAAACTGCTAAACAAATCGAAAAGGGAACCGCTAGCTGCGAAAAACCGCCCCCCTGACAGGAACCGCGAACTGCCGGCAGCAGCTCCACACTAAGCACAGACACTTTGACGCAGAGACCACGCTGTAGAAAGTAACCCCGACCGGCAATAAAACAGCCTGACACCTAATTCCTGTATATAAAAAAACTCACATACCTGAGGGTAGTGCTTTCCTTCACGTCTCCGCTTCCCCACAGCTAGCGAGAGCTGGAGATCACGACTCTTTGAAAGGACGGGTGGATCCTGGGGCTCCCAGGCCAAACCTCCTTAAAGCCACAGAGACCAGAAAATGTAAGGCAGGCTCTGTCTCACACACTGCGTATATCCACAACACCGGATCTCCGGGCTACATTCATTAATGCAGTGCAGCGTTTGTTAGGGAAATATAGCATATATTGAGCCCAGCCAGAGCCAATTTGCTAAATACTACCCCCATTCACAGAATTATCTGCTCCATTAGTAGGGAGAGTCAGAGACCCGACGTCCTGTTCAGCTGCTGAGGACTGTAAGACTGGAGCAGTGCAGCCAGGGGAGTGGCTTAGGGTGTTAGCAAAACTTTTAGTATACAGTCCTCAGCTGCTGAAGGGGATTGACAACCCTATCGTTCCCTGGACTGGCCCGGAGAAACGAGAAGGAAACTGTGTTTACCTTCTACTAAATGAAACACAGAAGCCGAAGAATGAACTGAGGAAAGACAGAATTTAAAAGTCTTCATTCACCCTTCAGACTCCCATTGAATCTGCCAGATACCAAAGTGCTGCTTACTACCAACAGAAATACAACATCTTCTTTCTCCTCTCTCATTAAATCTCTCAGACTGATCTCTTTCTTGCTCTCTGATGTCTATCTTTCATTGTCTCGTTTCTATATGTGCCTTTCGTTCTTTCTTTCTCCAAACCATTTCTTTCTCCCTTTCATTTCTCATTTACACTACATCATTTAAAATTTCATCTTTTTCTTGTGTTCTCTCTCTGCCTGTTATTGTCTCCTTCAGCTCTCCTGTTGCTCTTGAGCCAGCTGGGAAGTGGAAAGAAATGGCCCAATATTATGCAAGATTGACACCAGGTGGCAATTTTGAGGATTACAACTCCATAAATCAGGTGTTACCCAGGATTTAAACCAAGACAGGATTGTCACACTAATGCTGGAGCTTTCCCAAAACACTGCTGAAGACTCAAACGAATTAATTCAAAATATAGAGAGTATATATGGTCAATCGCCAGGCTGCTTTCCTCCTGCACAGCTCTTTAAATTTAAAGCCTGTCTGCACCGGCCTCTTCTCTCCACCAAAGATCGGAGCACCAGCAGGGAGCGGTAAGGTAAGCTCCTTCCTGCTTCCCACTGGCACCACCAATCGCCAGGCTGCCTTCCTCCTGCACAGCTCTTTAAATTTAAAAGCCTGCTAGGCACGCCTGCGCCTGGGGGGCCCGCACCTGAGGGCCTCGCCAGAGGGCCCTTTAGTGTGGCCCTTAGGCGCAGGTCCATAGGTGTCAGCAACAGGAAAGGAATTTGTCTTCAAAAAACATTTCTAAACAGACAATAGAACTCTAATTTCCTAATTCAAGTGAACTACTGATCACTCACTACGCGAATTACATTTCCCTTGCTGAAAGTCACCTTTTGCAGATCCTCACTAGCAAACAACACTCAAGCCTAAGAGCAAGCACCTGAACAGCTTACTGCCTGTTTTAAGCCCCAGCATACAACACTATCAGACCAGCTGGGCTCCAACTAAACACACATGTGAGCCTAGCTACAGAGTTCCCTGACAAGCTCTTTCACTGGGCTTTTGATAACTTCCCTGCTCTCACAACTAGTCATCAGTCATATCACCTACTAGGTGCTTTTCCTTTCTCCTATAGTGTTACCCTCTACCTATTACAATGCCAGACCTGGTTACTGTATTACTACTTCTACTCTTCCTAGCCCAGTCCATACTATTTGTTGATGCCTTCTCCCAGCAGCAAATCCTTATCTCCACCATACGTAACCAGAGATGGCAAAGAGATCCATTCTCCACTACTAAACACTCTGGATAGCCTGCTACAAGCACCTTATCCATATTGTATGCCAGCCACCAGTAAAAAGTCGTGGACGGAAGCCCCCCAACAAAAAATATTTAAACTGTATGCTTACAAATGCAAGGTCTAACCGAAACAAATGGCCAGTAATTGTAGACTATGTAGAATGCAATAAGTTAGACATGCTCTTCGTAAGAAAATCATGGCTAAATGACATGGATACAGTAATCACAAACCAACTGAAGCTCCCTAACTACGATCTTTTTAACTGCCCAAGAACTAATAAAAGAGGCGGAGGAGTCCTTATCATTACTAAATGCGAGCTCAAATTCCAATCCCACACAACTCATAATACTAACAACCTGGATGCCATCATAATCTCAAATAAACACTTATGGCCCGATTCTGTCCCAGACGTAGATCCCCTCTGTGTGTCCATTCTGGGATCGTGATTCTGATCCACAGGGCACGTCTAGCCCCATGGGATCAGAATCACAAACAGACCTGCACGTGAAGGCTGAGATAGCGATTCTGTCTGGCCTGCACATGCAGGACTGCACCCGGCTATCTCAGTCAGGGCATTTAAATGGAGTCGCGGTGCCATGGTGTCATGTTGTCATGGCACCACGGCTCCATTTAAAAGCCACAATGACAGCCACCGACCAAAACGGTACATTCCATGCAGCCAGACCCCTGATCCAGCCTTCAAAGACCAGGGTCAGGCTGCGGGAAATGTCCCCTGGCTCCTCCCCAGCCCCTTCCGCGCGCCAAATGTTAAAAAAAAAAAAATCCAGGGGCGTTATTCCACCTCAGAGGTGGAATGTATTTATTTATTTATTTAAAGCTTTTTATATACCGTATTTCTACAATTCAAAATTGTTTACATGGAACATGGAATCTTCTCATTAACTTTAAAAAATCTGAAATGATGCACATCACCAGAAATACTAAATTCTCCCCACCAGACTCACTCAAGATACTACACCCTAACCAATAAAAAATATCAAAGGTCAAATATCTTGGAATAACTTTTGACCAACAACTCAGCTTCCAGTCGCACATAAAGAAGACAACCAGATCAGCCTACCACAAGTTGAGGACCCTTAACAAACTTAAACCGCTGCTAACAGACAATGACTTCAGAACAGTATGTCAGGCCATACTAACTCCTATAATTGATTACTGTAATGTGATATATCGCTGACTTCCAAGGAAAACAACACTCCCTCTGCAACTCATGCAAAACACTGCTGCGAGAATCATTACAGGAACTGCAAAATACAATCATATAAACCCAACACTTCACCAACTACACTGGCTTCCTGTTGCTGTACGTGCTAAATACAAAAGCATATTAATAATCTTCAATACTAAACAATCTATCCCCGCCGACTCTTCAACCGTTGATCCAGAAAGCAAGTCCAACCAGAACAAGAAGAAGTACAGACATCAACATCATCGAAACTCCAACAAACTACAGATCATCAAAGCAATTCACTTGCACCAGAGCTTTCTCTCTGTGTGCTTCCCCACTTTGCAATCATCTACCTGCCCCAATACGAGCAATCAAAGACCTACTTGACTTCAGAAAAGCCATCAAGACCCACCTATTCCTCGAATACTATGGTCCCACCTAATATAACAAATGCCACAGTGAGATATTACAGATGTATATAATGGACAACTGATAAATGTAGCTATATCACCTCAATTTGCAACAATGTTACTGTACATAGTTAGCCATTGTTAAATGTATCTACTACTCCATATATTCCTCCAAGTTCCTACTCCCTGTTCTATGTAAAAGCCTATTGCTATGTTTGTTCCATGTGAACCACCTTGAATTAATGATAAGACAGTATACAAAATCTGTTAAATAAAAAAAACAAAACCATAAGATAACAGTATTGACACAGCTATTGTACAGAAAAGAATAACTTCTTAATCGTGAACAGGTAAATTCAACAGTTAACCTTTTACATATTTACAGAGGGTAGGTCAGAGAGGAAGGAGGGTGGACGAGGGAGAAGTTGGGAAAATAAGGGGGGAAGCATTTGGGGAGGGGAGAGCGGTTAAGGTGTGGAAAGTGCTGGATAACTTCCCGGCCATTTCGCCGGCCCTGGACGTGCAGGGCTGACATTAGAATCGGCCCTGTATGTCCAGGGTCAGCGACCGCCCACTCTCTGCGTCCAGGCCGCCCAATCCCCGCCCCTGAATAACTTTCCTGCACAACCCGTTGGGACATCCATTCCCGCTATTCGTGGTTCAGAATGACCCCCTTAGCAACTGCCTTGTTCTACCGAGCCCCACCACATGCGCTGACAACCTCTCCATAGTTCTTGACATGGCATGCAACCACTCAACTCAACGATCAGAAACTGCTACCGTGGCTTTGTAAACAAGCCCCTAAGACTAAACCACTCTGGCTGCTAGGAGACTTCAATCTCTCCACACTCTCTCTGAAGCACTATTCTGCCTTCCTGGATGCTATGTCTGCATTAAGTTATACTCAACAAATTCAAGTCCCTACCCACGCTAGAGGAAACACCTTGGATCTCATCTTCGCACCCTCATCCACTTCGGCATGATCGCCTTTGATTTAATTAGTGGAGGAGGGATAGTAAGGAAATCCACAGTACTACCCTTTAACTTTCGAAAGGGAGACTATGATAGAATGAGGAAAACAGTTAAGAAAAAACTAAAAGGAGCAGTTGCAAAGGTTAAAGACGTACATCAAGCTTGGGTGTTGTTGAAAAATACTATCTTGGAAGCCCAGACCAGCTGTATTCCACGCTTTAAGAAAAGTGGAAGGAAGTCCAAAAAATTGCCAGCATGGTTTAAAGCTGAGGTCAGAGAGGCTGTTGTTGCCAAAAAAGCATCTTTCAAGAAATGGAAAAAAGAGCCAAATGATGAAACCTGGAAACAGCACAAGCACTGGCAAGTCAAATGCAAGGCATTGATAAGGCAGGCAAAGAGAGAATTTGAGAAGAAGCTTGCTGCGGAAGCAAAAACGCGAAATAAAGACCTTTTCAAGTACATTCGTAGCAAAAAACCCGTGAGAGAGTCAGTTGGTCCATTAGATGATAAAGGGGTTAAAGGAGCACTAAGAGGCGACAAGGCGATAGCGGAGAGACTGAATGAATTCTTTGCTTCGGTCTTTACTGAGGAAGATGTGGGGATGTTACCCACGACTGAAGTGGTATTTAAAGGTGTGGAAGAATTGAAGGAAATATCGATACATCGGGAAGATGTCCTACAACTATTAGATAAACTGAAGAGTAGCAAATCACCTGGGCCGGATGGTATACATCCAAGGGTGTTGAAAGAACTGAAATTTGAGATTGCAGACCTGCTATCAGTAATCTGTGAACTATCATTAAAATCATCTCTAATACCTGAGGATTGGAGGATCGCCAATGTAACACCAATTTTTAAAAAGGGTTCGAGGGGTGATCCGGGAAACTACAGACCGGTGAGCCTGACATCAGTACCGGGAAAAATGGTAGAAACCATCATAAAGAATAAAATTACTCAGCATATAGATAGTCATGACCTAATGGGAGACAGCCAACATGGCTTTAGACAAGGAAGATCTTGTCTTACTAATCTGTTATGTTTTTTTGAAGGAGTGAATAAACAGGTGGACAAAGGTGAGTCGGTTGATATTGTGTATCTGGACTTTCAGAAAGCCTTTGACAAGGTCCCTCATGAGAGACTTTTGGCAAAACTAAAGAGTCATGGGATAGGAGGCAGTGTACTACTGTGGATCAGGAACTGGTTAAAAGATAGAAAGCAGAGGGTAGGGCTAAATGGCCAATTTTCCCAATGGAGAAAGGTGAATAGTGGTGTACCCCAGGGATCTGTGCTGGGTCCGCTGCTTTTTGACATATTCATAAATGACCTGGAAAGTGGAATAACGAGTGAGGTTATCAAATTTGCTGATGACACAAAACTATTTAAAGTTGTTAAAACCCAGGAGGATTGTGGAAAATTGCAAGAGGATCTTGATAAATTGGCAGACTGGGCATCAAAATGGCAGATGAAATTTAATGTGGAGAAGTGCAAGGTTATGCACCTAGGGAAGAACAACCCAAACTATGGTTACACGATGCAAGGTTCCACATTAGGAACCACCACCCAAGAAAAAGATTTAGGCGTCCTTGTGGATACCATGTTAAAACCCTCGGCCCAGTGTGCAGCGGCGGCCAAGAGAGCAAATAGAATGCTAGGTATGATAAGGAAAGGAATGGAAAATAAAACAAAAGATATTATAATGCCTCTATATCGTTCCATGGTGAGACCGCACCTTGAATATTGTGTGCAATTCTGGTCGCCATATCTTAAAAAGGATATAGCAGTTTTAGAAAAGGTTCAGAGAAGAGCCACCAAAATGGTAAAGGGGATGGAAGGCTACTCCTATGAAGAAAGGCTAAAAAGGTTGGGGCTCTTTAACCTGGAAAAGAGACGGCTGAGGGGAGATATGATAGAAGTCTATAAATTAATGAACGGAGTGGAACGGGTAAACGTAGATCGATTGTTTACCTTATCAGAATATAGAAAGACTAGGGGACATGCAATGAAGCTACAGGGTAAACTATTTAAGACTAATAAAAGAAAATATTTTTTCACTCAACGTGTAATCAAACTCTGGAATTTGTTACCGGAGGATGTAGTAAAGGCTGTTAGTGTAGCTGGGTTTAAAAAAGGTTTGGACAAGTTCCTGGAGGAAAGGTCCATAAACCATTATTAAGAAGGGACCCAGGATATCAATGCTTGAACCAATACAAGCATTGTGGAACCTGTGTCCCTTGGGGAAACTGCTAGGTACGTATGACCTAGATTGGCCACTGTTGGAAACAGAATACTGGGCTTGATGGACCTTGGTCTGACCCAGTATGGCATATCTTATGTTCTTATGTTCTTATGGCAACTGACAACCTTCACCATTCAAAAATCATACCTGTACCATGGTCTGACCATACCGCCATTTTCTTCCACATCCCCTCATCAATGAACCCTGGGAATCCTTTGAATAAAACTTTGCCTCAAGCTCGCCATTTTCAACCTTTCATCAAAGAAGCATTCCTTGAGGAAGCACTACCCAATCTTAAATCTGACACTCTGAGCTACTTGAACTGGTACATGCATAGAATTCCACACTAAGCAAGGCTGCACTCCTTCCACAGCATACGAGAGCCACTAAAAGGAATCAAACAGCTATCTGATTCACAGCTGACCTAAGAAGGTCCCTGCAACATCTTAGGAAACAGGAGCGAAAATGACAGCACTCAAAACGTCCCCAAGATCGCACCATTTACATGAAGACCCTACAAGAACATCGCAGTGCAGTCAATCAGAGGAGAAAAGAAAGAGTAGTTACTCACCTGTAACAGGTGTTCTCCAGGAGCAGCAGGAATCAGTCCTCACATATGGGTGACGTCGGCGCCGACGGAGCCCTCGTGCGGAGCATTTCCCCAGCTTTCAAAGAAAGCCTTTGGGAATTGCAGCATGCATGCGCGGTCCCCTTCCCGCCCAAGGGTGCCATCTTGCTCAGTCTGATGACATAGCTAAAAGACAGCAAAAAAATTAGCAAAAACGAAATGATAGGACTGCAACTCCAAGGGGAGGAGGGAGGGTTGTGAGGACTGATTCCTGCTGCTCCTGGAGAACACCTGTTACAGGTGAGTAACTACTCTTTCTCCAGGCCCAAGCAGGAAGTCAGTCCTCACATATGGGACTCCCTAGCTTAAGGCTACCGGAGACCTCAAGCGGAAAAATGAGCTCCCTCTAGCTCAGTAGCACAGAAGGAAGGAATCTTCTCTGAAAACGCCCCCGACCGGTAGCCCAACACCAGGGCCGGAGGGTAGGAGTTGCCTAAACCTCAAAGAGATTATGGAGGACTGCCTGACTGAAAGCACTGTCCCTGCGGGACTCCCTCTCCAGGCAGTAATGGGCCGCAAATGTCTGGCTTGAAGACCAAGTAGCGGCCCGGCAGATGTCTGCCAATGGAACAGAGCGGAGATGAGCCACTGACACAGCCTTCGCCCTGACACTATGAGCCGTGACTCGACCCTCCAACGAGAGGCCGGCTGCCCCATAAGCCCAGGCAATACAGTCAGCTACCCATATGGACAAAGTATGCTTGGAGACAGGTAGCCCCAATTTATTGGGGTCAAAAGAAACGAAGAGCTGAACAGCTCTCCTATGGTCCCGCGTACGGTCAAGGTAGAAGGACAAGGCCCTCCTACAGTCCAGG
Source organism: Ichthyophis bannanicus (assembly GCA_033557465.1). Classification (NCBI taxonomy): domain Eukaryota; kingdom Metazoa; phylum Chordata; class Amphibia; order Gymnophiona; family Ichthyophiidae; genus Ichthyophis; species Ichthyophis bannanicus. The sequence goes on along the minus strand of CM066039.1, from coordinate 126,082,887 downwards.
GTGTGCAGGACCATTTCAGCCCGGCTGGAGTGTGGCCTGGGAAAGAAGGTCGGAAGAACCACCTCCTGATTGAGATGAAAAGGAGAAACCACTTTTGGAAGAAACTTAGGGTGAGTCCGTAAGACTACCCTATTCCTGTAGAACCTAGTGTAAGGAGGATCACACACTAGGGCCTGCAGTTCACTAACGCGCCTAGCAGAGGTAAGGGCTACCAAAAACAAGGTTTTCCAGGAAAGAAAACGAAGAGGGCAGGTAGCCATAGGTGCAAAGGGCGGACAGGTAATCCGCTGTAAGACCACATTCAGATCCCATTCAGGGGCTGGAGGGCACAAAGGAGGCTTAAGGAGAAAGAGGCCTCGGAGAAAACGAGCCACCAAAGGGTGGTTGGAAAGAGGCCTGCCATCCACCGGTGCGTGATGTGCAGAAAGAGCATTGAGGTGTACTCTGACAGAGTTGGACTTAAGGCCCAGATTAGAGAGGTAAAGCAAATATTGCAAGACCACTGCCACAAAGCAGGAGAAGGGATTCTCAGACTGCTGAGCACACCACACGGAGAACCGACGCCACTTAAGAGCGTAGGATTTCGGGGTGGAGGGCCGCCTGGAGGCCAAGACGACCTCTTCCACCTCCTGAGGCAGCAGGAGGGGAGCAAGGACTACCCTTTCAGCAGCCAGGCCATCAGATGAAGGGACCGGAGGTTGGGGTGTAGGAGAGTCCCCTGATCCTGTGACAGGAGATTGGGTTGAAACCCCAGAGGAAGAGGTGTGTCCACCGCCAGCTGCATCAGAAGCGGGAACCAGGGCTGTCTCGGCCACCAGGGAGCCACTAGGATCATCGAGTCTCTGTCTCTGAGAACCTTGAAGAGCGTCCGAGACACCAGTGGCATGGGAGGAAAGGCATACAAGAGGCCTGTGGACCATGGGATCAGAAAAGCATCCGCCGCTACTCGGAGAGGATGCGGTTGTCGAGAGCAGAATTTGGGAAGCTGCCGGTTCAGAGGACTGGCAAATAGATCCATGGTGGGGAGGCCCCACTTGAGAAAGATCCGCTGAACCACCAACGGATCCAATCTCCACTCGTGGGGTTGGAGGATCCTGCTCAGCTTGTCTGCCAGGTAATTTTCTTGACCTGGGAGATAGACAGCTTTGAGGAGGATGCCGTGAAGGACGGCCCAAGAGCACAGTTTTTGTGCCTCCTGACAGAGAAGGAAGGAGCCTGTGCCCCCTTGTTTGTTGACGTAGAACATCGCAACCTGATTGTCCATCTGGACTAGCTCAGACTGGTGAGAAGTGAGGTGGGAGAAGGCTCTCAGAGCTAGGCGGATGGCTCTGAGCTCCAGGAAGTTTATCTGCTGAGCAGACTCCCAAGGAGTCCAAAGACCTTGAGTACATGTCCCTTGGCAATGTGCTCCCCAACCCAGGAGAGAAGCATCGGTTGTCAGCACCGGAGTAGGTGGAGGAGATTGAAAATCCACTCCCAGCACCAGGTTTGGCAGATGAAGCCACCACAGCAGAGAAGAGACCAGCAGGTCAGACACCTGTACTGAGTCCGCCAGGCTCCCTGTGGCCTGATGCCATTGAGTGCGAAGGCACCACTGAGCAGGTCACATGTTCAGGCGGGCATTGGGGGTCACATGGACCGTGGAAGCCATATGACCTAGCAGTCTCAGAAATTGCCTGGCAGAGACCAGGGAATTGCTGTGAAAGTGGCTGGCGAGATCCATGAGCCTGTGGGCCCTGTCTAGAGGCAGGAAGGCTCGCGCCTGAAGTGTGCTCAACCTGGCGCCTATGAATTTGAGATTTTGAGAGGGGAGCAAAGTGGACTTTGCGAAGCTTATGACAAATCCCAAGTGCTGGAGCAGAGTCACGGTGCGATGAGTGGCCTGAGTGGCCTCTTGGGAAGACTGGGCTCTGATGAGCCAGTCGTCCAGGTATGGAAACACAAAAAGGCCCTGAAGTCTTAGATAGGCCGCCACCACTGCTAGGCATTTGGTGAACACCCTGGGGGCGGAGGATAGGCCAAAGGGCAGGACTCTGTACTAGTAATGATTTCCTCCCACAACAAATCTGAGTTATTGTCTGTGGTCTGGATGAATAAGGATGTGAGTATAGGCATCCTTTAGATCTAAGGAGCATAGCCAGTCTCCCCGCTGGAGGTAGGGCAGCAGGATTCCAAGGGTAAGCATCTTGAACTTTTCCCTTGCCAGGAACTTGTTGAGCTTTCGCAAGTCCAGGATGGGTCTGAGGCCTCCTGCTCTTTTTGGTATCAGAAAATACCTGGAATAAAACCGTGACCTCTCAGGTGGTGGGGCACCGGTTCCACAGCCTGTTCCTGAAGAAGACTTGTTAACTCCTGAAGGAGTAAGTCCCTGTGCAGAGGGAGTCTTGGAGGCTCCCCTGGAAAGTAGGAGGGAGGTATCTGGTGAAAGTGTAGAAGATAGCCTTTCTGAACTATATGAAGCACCCAGGTATCTGAGGTGATGGCCGACCACCTGTGGGCAAAGTGGACCAGCCGGCCTCCTGTGCTGAGAAAAACCAGCGGAGGGGAAGAGACTATGCTGACAGAGTCAAAAACCCCCACCCTGCTGAGCAGGGGCCGGAGTGTGGGCTTGGGGGCCTGCTGCCTACGGGATCCATTACCCCGTCCCTTGGCCTGCTGACTCTGTTGGGGAGCTGCTGAGGCCTGATAATGTGGGTAGTGTTTATAGGCAGCCGCCTTCCTCGGGTAAAAGGGCTTTTTCCCCGAGCCCTTCTTCTTCTGAGAAGGGGCAGAGGTCTTTCTGGACAGTCGAGTCCTGGTCAGAGTCTCGGTCTCGATCTGTGCAGCCTTTTCAGCCATGGGCTTGCCAAAGAGGTTTTCACCTCTACAGGGGACATCGACCAGCTTGTCCTGTACCCATGGCTCAAGGTCGGATGACTGAAGCCAAATCTGTCAGCGGGCACCGATGCCGGTTCCGGCTACCCGAGCCGATGCTTCGAAGCCATCATAGGCTGCTCGAGAGATAAACTTCGAGCACTCCCGAATACCAGTGGACAAGGCTTGGAACCTCTGCAAAGGTTCCTCGGAGAGACCAGCAGAGAACCCGGCAATTTCCTTTGCCAGGTCTCGGAGATACATGCCCATGTAGAGCTGGTAGGTCTGGACTCGACAAGCAAGCATAGAGCCCTGGAAGCACTTCCTACCGAGGACATCCAGGTTCTGGGCCTCCCGGCCGGGAGGCACCAAGGAGTGCATCTTCTGACTCTTGAGTCGATGCATGGCCGATCCACCACCATGGAATGGTGCGGTAGTTGTGCCTTTTGGAACACGGGGCTCTTGCGGACTCGATAAATGGAATCGACCCACTTAACACCGGCGCCGATGCCGGGCTCTCCCACATGCGGAAGAGAAGTCGCTCCAGCATCGGAGGAACCGGTACAGTAAAGGCCTCCTTCGGGGGAGAGTCATACTGGAGGGCATCGAGCTCTTCGGCTCGAGGCTCCTCCTCGGGATCTGTGGGGAATGCCAAGGCCTTGGCCATATCCTGCACGAAGTCCGAGAACCGTGTGTCCTCCGGGAGGGACCGTCTCCGAGGTTCGGACTCGGGCGAGTCCGATGGGACGCACCGAGTCCGAAAAGTACCTGGGGGCTCTTCGTCCTCCGTCTCCCAGCCCGACTCCTCAGTGAAGGAATCGAGCGGCTCCAGTCGGGCGGGCACCGATGCCCTCCGCCCCGATGCCGAGGCCGGCGTCGACGACCTCGGTCCCGAACGGGAGGCCGAGGGAGACCACGACCAAGGATCGACTCGAGCTCGCATGGACTCGAGGATCGGCTTGGTCTCCGGGGTCGACTTAGACGTCGACGTCCCGGTGGTTGGGGCAGATGCACCAGCGAGGCCAGCGATCAATGCCCGCTGCTGGTCCATGAAGGCAGCGAAACTGCTCTCCAAGGCCGTCAACCTGAGTCCGAGCTCAGGAGACCCAACAACCCCCGACTCGGGCCCCGACAGCGTCGGGCCCGACGTCGGCTCCTTCGGAGGCAAGTCCACGAGGACTACAGTACTCACGTGTCCAGGAGACTCCATCTCGAGACGAGGATGTTTCGAAGGCCTCTCCGACTCCGAGGACCCTGGACGGGTATCGGGGCTATGCGACCTGGCCCTCGAGGAACCAGGAGCATCCACCGATGCCGCCCTCGCGGGTTTCTTCTTCCTATGATGTTCCCGGGCAGGAGACCCCCGCTCAGAGGAACTCCGACGATGCTCAGGACCGGAGTCCCGGGACGTCGAAGCCTCTGACGAGGTCCTGGCCCGGCCGGACGCGGAGTCAGAGAAGATTTGTTCTCTTTGATGCTGCCGACTCCTCAACGCTTTTAAGGACATTTTGCCACTCGGACCACAGATCATCGGGTCATGATCGGGTACGAGGCAGCGGAGGCAGCAGTCATGTGTGTCGGGGAGAGACATAAGTTTCTTACACCGATCACACTTCTTAAACCCGCTGGCAGCCATCGGGGGAAAAAGGGCCCCTGCGAGGTCAAAAGACAGGGCTGCCAGTGAAAAAAGAAAAAATGGCGGGAACGCCAGTCACGAAGGACAAAATCGAAAAAATAAAGAACGGACTCGATACGGCGTATCGGGTCCGGGCGGGAAAAGGATCCGGCGTCAAACCTAGAAAAGAATAGTAAATAAAATCAACTTTTTCAGCGGCAATCACAAACAGCGTCTGTAGGGCTCCGCGAAAAAAAGAAGACTGAGCAAGATGGCGCCCTTGGGCGGGAAGGGGACCGCGCATGCGCGCTGCAGTTCCCAAAGGCTTTCTTTGAAAGCTGGGGAAATTGCTCCGCAAGGGCTCCGTCGGCACCGACGTCACCCATATGTGAGGACTGACTTCCTGCTTGGTCCTGGAGAATATCACACCAACATCCTGATGCGCTCTCTTAACAGGCCCCGTGAGCTTTTTAGCATCATTCAGTCCCTTATAAAAGACACAAAAAAGCAGCATATTGAAGACACTCTGCACCTGCATGACTTGCTATTTACTTTCAGAACAAAACCAATGGGATCTCCCTTAAAACTGTAAGTACTCCATCTGTCAATCCTTCAATTGTAGTCATTCCTCCTAGTGAGGACACTAACATCCTTGTGTTAACTGCCTTCCACCCATACTCTGCTGAGCAAATTGAGGACATAGTAAGAGGTCTCAACTCTACCACTTCTCCAGCAGATCCATGCCCATCCCATTGGATTAAGTCATCCTGTGCTGAACTGTCCCTACATCTCTAAAATTGTACAGCTCTCCTTCTACAAAAGCCTGTTTCCATCACCGTTAAAAACTGCAACCATCAGACCCCTACTTAAGAGTTCCAAATTGAATCCTGGTGACGTAAACTTTTATAGGCCAATATCTAGCCTGCCCTTCCTGGCTAAGGTAGCTGAGAAGATAGTGCAGCAGCAAATCCAAGACCATATTGATGTCCATGCTCCATTAGACAACCACCAACATGGATTTCGTCTATAACATGGGGTCGAAATTTTGCTTGTCACCCTGATAAACAACCTAGTCATAGGCATGAATAAAACCAAACATGGCTTTATCCTAATTTTCTTAGACACTGCTTCCGCCTTCGATACAGTTTGTCACAGCCTCCTCCTTACCTGACTACAGATGAAGGGCATTCAGAACTTAGCCTTAGAATAGATCATACTTATCAGACTGACAACAAATGGTATGCATAGGTATGCAGTCTTCATCTGGTTACTCTCAAATTCAGGATGTTCCCCAAGGTTCCTCCTTATCTGCATTACTTTTTAATATTTACATCCAGCCTGTATGCAACATTATTAAATCATATGGCATACTTTACCACATCTATGCTGACAATGTGCTGCTCTACATCCCTTTCTCCACAGATAGTCCAAATTACACCGGAATCACAGACTGCTTTAATGCAGTCTCAGACTGGCTGAAATTACACAACCTAAGATTAAATTGCAAGAAAATTGAAGTTCTATTTATCACAAAGGACTCATCATTCACACCACCTCCTCCTACATTACAGGTAAAGGATGCAGAGCGGATTACTAAATAAGAGGTATGGTACCTGTGAATCATCTTAGACCAACACCTAAATATGGAGTGGCACATAAACAACATCACTAGAGCAGTATATATAAAGCTAAGGACCCTCCGTCACCTTCGACCCTTGCTTGAATCTGTGGACTTCTGACCTGTTTTCCAAGTGCTTATCATTCTTCATTTTGATTACACAAATATCATTCTTCATGGCCTGCCAGACTGTACAATTCATCTCCTACAATTGGCAATGAACACTGCAGCATGAACCCTGTTTGGAGCCTCTAGACATGAGCATATAACACCTATCTTGAGACATCTCCAGTGGCTCCTTATTTCTAGCCGTCTTACATACAAAGCCCTCATAATGACATTCAAGATCCTACACAACCTCTCTGCAATCGCCCTAGAAGGGATCCTGCAGTGGACACCGTACAATAGAATCAGAAGATCTATCATGGCAAACACTCTTACCGTCCCATCTATAATAAGAAAATGCTCCCAGACTGTGAGGAACCGAGCCTTCAACCGATATGCACCACCTCTCTGGAACTCCCTCCCCACCCCAATCCACTCCATCTCGGACTTCTCTACATTCAGGAAAGCACTAAAGACACATCTTTTCCAACTTTGTTATGAACAAGTAACACAATCCCACTTGAGCAAACCTGATCACCCAGATCCAAATGCTTATCATGCCCACTGACCACCCTATAAATAGTTCACCCCAATTACTAACTAAATTGACTTCCCCTGTTCTAATCTAATTTTCTGATATCTTTAAAAACTGTTTAATGTTCACTGTTCCTGTTCTGTAATCTAGTTCTATGTAATGAATGTTCTTTGTTCCTTGTAAACCGCACTGATTTCTAAATAGTGCGGTATATAAAACCAAATAAATAAATGAAATAAAATAAATATAAGAAGACACCTGCAAATTGTGCACATTGCAGGGACTAAAAATAATGGACGATACTGGCAAAATACAGAGGGTGCTGGGCCCCTTCTTGTCTGGGCTCCTATGCAGTGTGAGGGCTGCTTGGGTGATATTTACATCACTTCTCTATAGTATGATACTCTCTTCTGTATGCACTAAATGAAATATTATGGACCAATTATTCAGAAGCATTTATTCAGAAAGCAGTTCCTGCTACCTGGATAAGTGTCACTAGCTGAGTCTATCTGCTGATTTTCAGCTGGTGCCACTGAAAATCATACTAGTTTGCTCAGCACAACCCATATAGTGCCAAGGCAGAGCACAGGTAGTCCTGTCATTTTTCCGGACAGCGATAATATTCAATCAGCTGTCTGGATCTATCCAGATAACTTTCAGACAGCAAAACAACTATCCTATGTTATCCAAATAGTTGACTGAATATTTCCACTATCTGGATAATTGGTGGTGCTGATCACAGTATATGTATATTCAGAGCTGGCTGCTCTCTTGGATAACAATACTGAATCTGTATTTTATTTTAACAACCACAGCTGGTGTTTATAAAAAAAAACATCTGACTGCAGCAGCTGAATTTTGACCTGCTACTGTTGAAGATTCTCCAGTTTAATGACTGATTTATTGAAATGTTTTATATATCACGAATCTCAGAATTCGTAGCAGTTTACATAATCAAACATTGACATCTATGACATATAAGACATAATATCAGAAAAATGAATGGAATATTTAAAGTTCCATCTCATAAACATAGCATCAAATCATTAAAATCAATCATAGCCATATTTTTATTTTTGTCCATTGTATTGCTTATACTGCATTTGCCTGACAAAAAAGAAAGGTCTTGTTTAAATTGTCTTAAATCTCTTTCTATCTGCATGCCATTAAGAGGCCATTCCATAACCTAGGGCTACGATGAAAATTGCATAATTTCTGGTAATATATTTTTTTGCTTCTTGTACAGAGGGATGTGCAAAGGTTATTTATTTTATTTATTTATTTAACAGTATTTCTAAACCGCCTTATCTTAATAATCAAGGTGGTATCACAGCAAGCAATCAGGTAAAGTGTGTGTGTTGTACATGCAGTGAGGATAAAACTTAGTTGTGTGAGGGATGTGTTGGGTGCTTGATTTGTTTGAGCTATATACAGGGTGGGCTATTTACAGTGGTGCTAGAATCATATTTTATATATATTCAGTTGTTTGTCTCAAAGGCATTTGCAAAGGTGAAGGCCAAGTCAATTGTAAGACTTTCGCATAGGGGCATGTTTACTAAACCGTCTTAACGTGCGCCCGGCGTTAGTGTGCAGGATGCCATAAAAGGAGTGGGCGTTCCGGTCTAAACGTAGCAAGCGCGCGTTATCGCGCGATAATGTGCGCTGAGCGCGTTATCGCCCAAGAAAGGGAGCAGCGCGCATCAACGCGTGTTAATCTTAAGTAGGCGCGCTGACCTACAAACATAGCAACAGAGGGGTAGTACAATGGTTAATACACTGACTGATGGTACAGGGGTCATGTGTTCAATTCCCAAGTGGGCCTGATGAATAATAATACTTTTACCCAGTGCTGTCTGAGGCATTTTCCAGTTTAATTTAAATCTGTGCTGCCAGCAAACACACCCTCAAAGTGCCGTAACATAAGGTGCCGCATAAGGCGCTCTATAAGGCACTCCAGAGGGCATATTATAAAGTGCACTATCCGCCAAGGCACCCTATAATGTTGCCTATAAGGCGCTTTATAGGGCGCTTTATAGGGTGCCCTATGAGGCACCGTGAGGTTACAGCACTGTTTTTGGTGGCAGCGCTGCACATGTTAACACATGGAAATCTTAAGTAGGTGCGCTGACATGCAAACAGGAACAGTGGTGTAGCACAATGGTCAATACACTGACTGATGGTACAGGAGTCATGAGTTTGAGTCCCCAGTGCGCCTAATGAATAAGGCTGGCAGAGGTAATTCCTTTTTCTGCTTGAATCTGTACAACAATCTCTGCTGCCATCTAAAAAGAACCGCACCCTAGTGCCATAAATTAATGCACCTTTTAGGGTGCACCAGAAAGTACATCCTAAACAACCACGTCAGCGAAGGCGGGTTATAATGTGCCCCAGAGGCCATGTTGAACGGCTGCTAACTCCCAAGGTACCATAGTAGGCACCCCATGTTGTTGTTGTTAAGTGCCGTCGAGTCGGAGTCGACTCATGGCGACCCTCTGGATAGCTATCCTAAATTGTGTTCGGTCTACAGTCAGGCGGCTCATTGTTGACAGACTGGTACCCATAGCTGCTGTTATTGTATCGATCCATCTCATTGCTGGCCTTCCTCTTTTGCGTTCACCTTCTATCTTGCCAAGCATGATGTCTTTCTCTAATGATCTCTCTCTTCGCATGATGTGTCCAAAAGTATGAAAGTCAAAGTCTTGTCATCTGAGCTTCTAAAGAAAGCTTAGGTTTGATCTCCTCTAGTACCGACTGGTTTGTTCTTCAGGCAGTCCATGGTATACACAGTATTCGCCACCAGCGAATACTGTCATTTGTATCTAAAGCAGCAAATCAATTTTGCAGGCAGTCTTTAAATTCCAGTGGTATATTCTCAAGGTCATATTTTGCTGCATTCATGAGTGGTTTGCTCTTTTTGAACTTTAGCTTGAGTTTGCATACTAGTAGTTGATGATCTGTACCACAGTCAGCTCCAGGTTTTGTCTTTGTTGATGTTACAGAGCTTTTCCATCGTTGACTTCCACAGATGTAGTCAATTTGCCCATAAGCTGCCTGAATCAAAGGTGTGGCGTAAGATGCCCCAAGGATGTATAGGTGAACCCAAAAATGTTGGCCAAGAGCAGTAAGGTCCCCCAATTTGAAGGGCAAGAGAGGTATGTGGCAAACACACACGTAACCCAAACACTGCACAGAGCAGCAAGGAAGACAATGCAGAAGTAATGGAAGGACGTAGATCAGAGCTGATGGACCAGACAAATCAGCCTCCAGCCCATGTGGCAGCTAGAAAAATGGACAAACGTATCGGGGGCAGCTGTAGCCATGCACAGAGCGATGGTAATGTACCATGCAATAATGACAGTGTGTGGCAGAGGATGGGAAGATGTGTGCAGCAGAGGAGGCAGAAGTGGCAGGATAGGTGGAATGTCAGGATGACAGTGGAGTAGCAGTGCTATGCAGAACACACACAGGACAGGCAACCAGGGACACCTGCAATGCAGGAATGTGTAGGAGTGCAGGACGTGGGGTAGCAGCATGCACATGAGGGTAGGATGGGACACAGCTGGCAGACACACATAGATGGACAGAAGGATGGTTCACAACTGTGATGAGGGTACAATGTGCTCACAGCACAGATCTGCACAGATATGACTGTCACAGGAATGAAAAGTAGTCCTGCAGGACAGGCATACAAATGAAAGAGAACAGAGAGGAATCAAACCTATGACCAGTAGCACAAATGGCAATGCACAAACCCATAGGCCACACCACCAAAGTGAGCGCATTAGCAAAGGCTGCATACAAAAATAGTGCAGGGCATCACACAAGACGCCTGCTGGCTGTCAGAATAGGCAAACCCCCAACAGTAACCATGACCAAATGCACATGCAGATCTGCTGTGTACAGATCAGATCACAGACTGTAATTTGGACCAGAGCCACATAGAACTACATGCACACACACAATGAAATGTTATGCAGTGGATACAGCATGCAAAAAAGGAAAGAACCTAAACCCCAAGGGCAGCAGAGGATGCTCTGTGGAGCTGGTGCAAAATCTGGAACAGGACAGGAGAGAATTGAACATACAAACAAATGTACCACACACCAGCTGAACCACAGCAATACCAAACCCCAAAGCAGACTGCCATGTAAACACCATAAAGAAAGAGACCTATGTAACAGCTAACATGTGATGGCTAGGCAGCACAGAGGGCACACCTTGGTGTACAGTGAAGAGGTGGAAGGGTGTGTGCAGAGGTGATGAACCTGCTGGTACCTAATGGTCATGTTAGCACAACAGAAAAGAAAAAAAATAAACCCCCTGTGGGGATCAAACCTGCAACCTATGGTGTTATAACACATGCCTGCAACCACTACCCCAAACAATCACAATGAGCACACCGAGCACAATGCAAAAGTAGTACCCCAAAGGGAGGGTGTGTATGGGAACCTGTAATACCCAGTGATGTGGCAAATGGCTGGCAGATACACAGCTACCACTGTACAAGGATGTGAGCACAGGTGGGCCATGTACATGACCAGCAAATCAGTAGATACAAGTGTCAATGTGATCAAAGAGTGGAGGAGTAGCCTAGTGGCCAGAAAACTGGCTTCGTCATCAAGCAACCAGGGTTCAATTCCCACTAGCACTCCATGTGACCTTGGGCAAGTCATGTAACCCTCCATTACCTTGGAAGAAAGGCCTGGCAATCTACTTCCAGTAACACTGCCAAAAAAACCCTGGAGTCTCTGGGTCACAAGGAGTCAGGACTGACTCAAAGGCACATATTGTATTACATGTTTGTCACCATGATTAAGCAGCAGCAGAGACAAATGTATATCAAACACATATTCTTATTTGGCTTAATCTTCACAGATAGTGTAGATGCCGCCCATCATAATATCAAGGTGAGTGGATCCCAGGTGAAAGACGGAAACACATTTAGCAGGGCAGCAACCCACATCCTACATAAAGGTCACTGGCCTGTCTACAAATGAAGGGCAGGAGACATCAGGTGCATGGTATGCACTATGCATTAGGCCCCCCCCACATGCTGCTGCATGCCTCAAATGTGTTACTCACATATGAGTGCGGTCTCCTCTTACATCGCAGGCACCTCCGCCGGGCGGAACGCCTTTGGCAAAAGCATCCCTCCCCCACTAATTTGTCAGGTTTTCATCAGTGCCATCGCTACTATCGTTCTCTCCTCTCCACTGCAAAATGTGACTATTACTCTAATCTCATTTCTGCCTCCTCCAACTCCTCTCGCCAATTGTACTCCATTCTACACTCCCTCACTGCGTCTCACTCTACTCTTTCCCCTTCCCCTCTCCCTGCATCCTCCCCTCCGGATCCTTCCTCTCTTGCTTCCTTCTTTGTCGCCAAGGTTGACACTCTCCGTCAGTCTTTCCTTTCGCGCCCCCCACCCTTTCCCCTACTGTTATGCTTTCCCCCCCTCCCCTCCATTCCCCATCGTGTTCCTCTCCTGCTTTCTCTCACTCCTGGTCGTCCTTTGAGACAATAACCCCCAGTATCCTTCAAAAGACTTTTCTTTCTATTCGTAAAACCACTTGCTCGGCTGATCCTACCCCATCTCTCTGGCTCCTGGAACCCTCTCTTGCTCTTTCTCCTTACATCCTTTCTATGTTCAATTTCAGTCTGTCCTCTGGTACTTTCCCGTCAAGCTGGAAACACGCTGTCGTTCGTCCCATTCTAAAGTCCCGTTCTTCTGATCCTTCTGCTCCTTCTAGCTGGTGTCCTATCTCTAATCTCTCCTTTCTCTCTAAATTTCTTGAGAAGCTGGTCTTCAATCAACTTTCCTCTCACCTTGAAGTCTCCCTCACTCTCCACCCCCGGCAGTTTGGTTTCCGTCCTGGTCACAGCACTGAAACTGTCCTCCTTTCTCTTCTTAACGAACCTCACACTGCTCACGATCGTGGTCTTTTTACTTTAGCTGTCTCCCTTGACCTCTCCGCAGCTTTTGACTTAGTGGATCACCGCACTCTCCTCACTCGTCTTCGGGAAGCGGGTCTTTCTGGTCTGGTTCTCCAGTGGTTTCACTCCTTTCTTTCCTATCGCTCTTTTTCTGTAGTTACCGGGTCCTCCTCTTCTGCCCCCACTCCCCTCACATGTGGGGTTCCCCAAGGTTCTGTTCTTGCTCCCCTTCTCTTTAATGTCTTCCTAGCCCCTCTTTCCCTCTTAATCCAGCAGTTTGGCATCTCCACGTATTACTACGCAGACGACATTTTTCTCTTTCATCATACAGACTCTCTTTCTCCTGACATTGCCCCTCTTAATCACTGCCTCACCGCTATCGCTTCATGGTTTTCTTCCAATTTCCTTCACGTGAACCCCGCTAAATCTTTTGCTATCTGGTTCACGCTTGGGAGTCCCCCCCCCCCCACCTGCGCCCCTTCCTTTTCCTCTCAGTCCATTCCTCTTGTCTCCTCACTCCGGTATTTGGGTGTTATTCTTGATTCTTCTCTTTCCTTCACGGCCCATATTTCTTCTATTGTTCAGCGCTCTTTTCTCTCCCTTAGGCAGCTCCGAGCTGTCCGCCCCTTTCTCTCTTCCTCTGCTCTGGCTACTCTTTTCCTTTCCCTGGTGGTGTCTCGTCTGGACTATTGTAACGTTTCCCTGGCTGGACTCCCCCAATCCCAGTTGTCTCGTCTTCAGCGTGTCCAAAATACTGCTATCCGTCTTTTGACTTACGCCTCTCGTTTCGATCATGTCACCCCTCTTCTTCTCCATCACCACTGGTTACCTGCCTCTTTTCGTGTTCAATATAAAATTCTTATCCTTGCGCACAAGGCTGTTCGTACTGGCACCCCTTCCTATCTTGCTGATCAGATATGCTTTCGTACCTCTCATCGTTTGCTTCGTTCTATTCACACAAATCGGATGTCTCTTCCCTCCCCCTCCCAGGCCCATCTTGTCTCTACCTGTTCCTCTGCCTTCTATTTTCTGGCCCCCAGCCTTTGGAACTCGCTCCCCCCCCTCGCTCCGTGCAGAAGAATCCTACCAGTCTTTCAAATCCCAACTCAAAACCCATCTCTTCAACCTAGCATTTGACCTCCCATCCTCGTTTTCCCCTCCCCCCCCGTCCCATGATGTTATATTGTAACTGCTAACTGGTTTGCTTTCTCTTTCTTTCCCTTCCTTTCCTTTTTCTATTGTTTTAATTGGCGTTCCATTTCCTTTCTTTTCCTGCAGCCTTATTTTTAAATTGGATAATGTTTTTATTGTAAACTGCTCAGGTACCTATGGTGTTGGGCGGTATAATAAGTTTTATTAAACATAAACATAAACATGTAGACAGTAAGCGGTGCATGATGAGGGACCAACACACATCAATCATAATCTGTTCCCTAAAACATATCTATCTGGCAACACAGGAAGCACACAAATGAAAACAGCATATGTTGTTAAAACGTTGTAACTTTAAAAACACATATTGAAAGTAATGCTTCAGCTCTCACATAATGCCTGATATAGGAATCCAAGCTGCAACAATGTAACCCTAAACAATCATCAAATGCACAATGAGGATATGCTAACAGGAAGCAGAGGCACATGAACACAGAGAGAATTCAAATGAAAACTACCTGCAGAAACATGCAGAGATAACACCATGCAGGAGGTCCCCCTGCACTGGTTGGTGTGTAGACAGTGTCTGTACACATATATCACGGTACATGGAATGCACAATTGAAGGAAGACAACGGACACTCACACTGCGACACTCGAAATATAACGGGGCAATGTGAGTTAGAACTCAAAACCTACCTCTTCTCCATCCACTTTGACATCTCCTACCACCAGGGAACCACCCCCCAGCAATCACAGAAACTTACCCACAGAGCTCATGAAATAACAAATGACTAACTCAGGCAGACCCCTCACTACTAGCACACCTATCTATGCAAAATGTCGTATACAAAATGTTGATCATTGCTCATTGTAAATAGTTGCCTGTAATTAGTCTGATACTATTCCTTGTAATGTTACCTGTACATAGTTACAAACACCGTTCTATGTAAAGTATACTTAAGTATACAAAATTGTTAGCTGTTACATGTAAACCGCCCTTGATCTCTGGAAGGGGTGATATAGAAAAAATAGATAAATAAATAGGACTGTGCAGACATGCAATGCAAGGTTTGTAAATCAATGCAGAGCGTCACGTCTGTACAGTAAACAAACACAAGAAACAGTATAAAGAGATGGAAATTAAGGGCAAACATGTTCCAGTAAACCACACAGAAGCCATATTGCCACGTTCTGTGTTTCCCCAACATAGTCAGTCATATGCACATGCACCATCGACATTTCAACATGATACAGTGATGCCACACATGCACGGAAAGACCCTTGGTGATTGAAAACATCAATCCAGGATGCTGGTGTGCATTAAAGTGGTGTTGTGGCAAAACCTGTATCATGTCCAGGTGGAGAGTAGGTGGACATAGACAACAGGACCTCTCTATCGCTCCCCCTATGCCACATGCATGGCTGTATGCTTGTGTTGAAACAAACAGATGAGCGTATCCTGTGTTCCATGTCACACACATGGCCAAAACACAACAACACCACAACTGTGGAGGAATGTACAACATACAGTGACAATGTCAGTCCCTGCTGCACACGTGGGGACCAGTACACAGTGTGCAAAGTGCAAAGCATATCTGCAATCCAACACGTTAGATTAAGACTATCCTTGCAACCCTGGGCATGCATAGTCAAATGTCACATCCCAATATGCCACAGTACATGAAAGGTCATGTGTGTCTCCTGCGATGAGCATGACTCCCAGCCGGAGCACGGCATCAACAGTGTGTTGGATACGTCTGTCATGGCCAAAGTAGCAATCCAAAAATAATACTGTCCATCCTATGCATGTGTCCCACTCGCAGAGATCAAACATCCTATGGCACCATTTTCCAGGGAAAGTTCCATGGTGTTGTGTCCCCCAACAGGTGGGTGATGGCGACGCCAGATGCACTGTAATAAATGTGTCTGGTTTGTTCTCTGCCCTGTGTCAGAAGAGGATAAATATTGTATTGGTATGCGCCTTGCAACATCAGCACAAATTGCAGAGAGGCAAACATTAAGAAGTACATAATAAAGGGACACACAGGTAAACATGACATGATCACAACACAAAACACACCGCATGTTGGTGACATTTTGAATTGGAACCATAGACACGGGTGTCACATGGATATGGTCCTGTCCATACCCATGTTACATAGGCATTTCACAGCTCCATCCTATGTGCATCAGCGTTCGTGAACAGAGAGCCAACACAAAATGTATATGTGACAAACAGTAAATCATTAACATGTAAAGGCTGATGTCATTCCCAAAGAACAAAGGCGCAAACTACCTTGTGCTTGCATCAGGTGTATGTCTCGGATCCCCTGAGCCACTCAAAGGCCATAACAGGTCACAGTGAAGGGAGACAATGTCAGCGAAATATGTAGAATCACAATGACACCATGTCACGCCACTGTTGATGCATGTCCACATTATGGCGAGATCTGTGATACAAAAAAGCAGGTCAACAGTGGTATGTCAGAACACAAGACACAGTTCTGCTCCCAACACACAACACATGTTCACAATGTTCACACGGTAAACAGCAGTAAGGTAGAGATAGCACAGTCACCACCGCCCCCCAGGTGTACAGACCCCTCACACCACATGATAATGTAAAATGCCTGAACACTGTATCATCACACAGCCACCCCACAAACCACACACACACACAGTATGCTAAGGTGTGCATGTCAGCAGTAGCATACGGCCTGTATGTGCACAAGTGGAGATTTGTAGACATAAAGGCCCTGTGAAATGCAATGATACCCTGGTGTTGGCTGATGGTACAATGTCGGGGAAGGGTGCACGTGTAGGCCACCACCAAAATACCTAGGACCTCCACACACATGCAGCTCTGTTGGACATGTCCCACAGACAGTGTTGCAGAAGACATACTGGACATGAACACATGGGGATATGTGTGCCAACAGCAAGATATGGGTTATGGAGGTGTAGGGAAAAGAGGTGAACCACAACATCTGGACAATATGACAGATCACTGAGGACATGTATCCCCCCTGACTGCTGACACAGACAATGTAGCTGTAGGTCCACCTACCCCAGACCACAGCATGTTGGCTGACGTACAGTCACCTGCTAATGCACCACAGCACCAGGAGCTTCACCAAGTATGTCCTGTGCATTGGGAAACACAAGGGAAACATACATATGTCATGTTCTAGCTGTGCAACACACACGTCACCTTCCTGTCCCCAGCTTGCAGACCGCCCAACATCCTTTACAGACTGACTGTTCACCATCACAATGTACACATCTCTCCCATGTGAGAGGCATCAATGACATGTCTTTGGCAAACTACAGGGGTCCGTACTTTGTCTGTCCCCTCCCTCACCTCTCTGTTGTCGTACACACTGGTGAACAGAAGTGTTTGCTCCCTACCGTGTTCCTGCCTTGCTCCAAGGCTGCAGTATTATCCTGGGTCCCCCATATTGCTCCCAATGCCCCTTCACTGTGTGTACTGGTGTCCCAATGTTGTCTGCTACCCCGCTGTCAATTGCTGTAATACACGGAAATATGCAGGGGCACCTCCGGTATCCTCTGTCCAAACACATTTCCTGGTGTGTATATCTCATACCTTGACTAACATTAACAGCTGTGTGCTGATGAGCTGCAAAACATATATCTCAATGTCTGCATTATGTCCGCTAAACCACACCCCGATGTCTGCTTGTGACCTGACCTTGATGGCTGCATGTCATCCCACTGTGTGAAAGTGATAATGGCAAAGCATGGATAGCCTATATGTGCACCAAATAACCCCCCTCCCATCAGAGCCTCTTTGTGTATGTGGACATAACTTTCCTTCTCTAGGGTCCGCAATGTAGTTGTTGTCTTGGACTGCACTCTCCTCCTCTACACACTTACACAGCCTGTAGTTGAGTCATGTGGTTTATGTCGAGATGTCATCAGCTAGATTTGCTCTGTCCTCCCTGAAAACACCCCTAAAACCCAATCCACCCCCACATTCATCTCTCTGCTTGCCTACTGTAACCTACACCTTGCTGATCTTGCCTGAGTCACCTCTGTTTGTGTGTACATATGCAACACTGCACTGCATGGCTATTCTACACCAAAAAAAGGAGCAATGATACTCCCCCTGGCTGGACATTGCATAGGTTCCCTATCCTTCACCGCTTCCATGTTAGGGCTACGCGATGACCTATACAGTCAGCCACACTGTGGCGTTCCACTAACTCCCTTAAGGATATTAAATACCATTATGACAAATAGTACTGAGCTTGTATATAGTGCTACGTATCACATGTAGCGCTATACAAAAACTACAGACACACAGATCCAGCTTACCAGAGCATACCACCTACACAATCAGCTCAAAATACTAAATGAAAAACACGCACAGCTGGACAACTGGCCCCAAACATGGTCTTCTCCCCCACTGTGAACCCCACACCACATGCCTCTCACCTTGCTGCACCCAAAGCATAACACCAACTAACTGTGGTTGCACAGCAGCCGCTATCACAATCAGCCACAAACCAGGAATGTCACCCCAACACCTCCCACAAGCCTAAAACCACCCACACAGATAATCCACCTCCACCTGCTGCTCTGCCCTGCCCACATCGTTTGGTTCTCAGTCATGCTTATATTTGACGTTGGGATGGCCAGGCAGTGTCTGTTACATGTCAGTGCAGTGTTGCATCCTACTGATATTGGTCTACAAATGTTAACCTGTATTAGCAGTACACACATATACCAACAAATGTAGGTGGGAACATATGCAGTACGTACATGAGAAGAGCTCTGCAATCACCTGCCGCCTGACTGCTGTGCCCTCACGTGTGTCACCACAGGCACGTACAGGGAGGCACGTCGGATCATCCTCCAGATCCTCATTAATCTCGGCAGGGATATTGTGCCTGAGAGCAATGTTGTGCAGGATGCAACAGGCTATGATGATTTCTGCCACAGTCTGTGGAGTATATAGTAAGGCCCCACCTGTCCTATCCAGACACCTGAAGCGACTCTTTAAAATGCCAAAGGTGCGCTCTATGACAGAGCGGCTGGAGGCATGGGCCTCATTGTACCTCCGCTCTGCACGTGTCCGTGGTTGACGCACAGGGGTCAGCAACCAGGGGCGACACCCATATCCTGCATCACCTGTAGAAAGAAATGTGGTATGTTAAAGCAGGAGCTCATGTCCCCCCAAATGGACACAGGTATATATGTGCAAAACAAATGCATAACACATCCTGACAGAAACATATGACATCACAACTATGCAGCATAGAAACATAGAAATATGATGACACAAAAGGACCACGTGGCCTATCTAGTCTGTCCTTCCATATCAACAAGTACAACAGTCCCCTTTTTACCTTTAGAGATCTTCTGTGTTTGTCCCATGCTGTTTGGAATGCAGTTACTGTCCTCATCTCTACCACCTCCACTGTGAGACTATTCCACGGATCCACCACTTTTTCAGTAAACAAATATGTTGGCATTTCACCCCTGAATCTATCTCCCTCCACCCTCATCCCATGTCACCTTGTAGCAGAACTTGCTTACAATTGAAAGAGGCTCTCTCCCTGAACATATATGCCACGGAGGTATTTCAACATCTCCATCATATCACCTCTATCCCGCCTTTCCTCCAAGGTGTACATATTAAGATCCTTCGGTCTGTCCTCATATGCTGTATAATGAAGACCACTAATCATTTTAGTAGCCACCCTCTGCACCGACTCCATCCTGTTCACATCCTTTTGAAGGTGCAGTCTCCACAATTGCACACTGTACTCCACATGAGGTCGCACCAAAGACATATATAGAGGCATTATCCCTTCCTGTTTTTCTGCTAGCCATTCCTCTCCGTATGCACCCAGGCATCCTTCTAGCTTTTGCTGTCGTCTTTTCAACCTGTTTAGCTACTTTGAGATCATCAGACACAACCACGCCTAGGTCCCGCTCTTCTGTAGTGGACAAGAGTACTTCACACCCTATACTATATTGCTCCCTTGGATTGCTGCAGCCCAAATGCATGACCTTACATTTCCTAACATTACATCCCAGCTGCCAAATTCGAGACCATTCATCAAGCTTAGCTAGATCACTCCTCATGTTATCTACAGCTTCCTGGGTGTATACTCTATTACAGATTGAGTGTGGGAACCTAAGACACACAAGACAAGGGGTAGGTGTATGGATTGCCGACAAGATAATCTGTAACAACCACACAAATGCTAGCATCCAATCAACCATAGCTGGGCGGATTTGGAGGGCACCAACCCCCCCCCCCCATATCCTACACAGGCAGATGACACACACACACAATGAGGGATTTACCCCAAGACAGCCATTTGCACATACGCGTAGTCACATGAACACCATGTGCATGTCAGAAATGGCAAATAACCACCCAGCAATATACAGTCCTCATACTGTCCTACTTCAAATTGTCTGAATACTGCCGAGTGATGCAGGATATAGGAGTCATGGGCGGACCCCGCAAACCTGGGGACCACATTGAGAATATACATATTTGCATCACATACAACCTGAACATTCAGGGAATGATAGTGTTTGCGGTTGCGGAACACTACCTCCCTGTCTCTAGGCGGGACCAGGGCAACATGTGTACAGTCAATAGCTCCCATCACGTGTGGTATCCCGGCTAACGCCTCAAAGGCCTGTTTCAGTGTCCACCTCTGTTGCCTAGTGTGGGGAATGGCAATATAATTCCGCACCCGGCTGACTATGGCACGCAGTACTTGGTGGAGACAGCGTGAGAAGGTGGGGCAGCTCATGCCACCCACTACGGCCACAGATGACTGGAAACAGCCAGAGGCAAAGAAATGTAGTGCACCAAGGAGCTTGACTAAACTCGGTACGGCATTTGACCGATCAGTCAGGGGCTCGAGGTCAGGTCTTAGATCCTCATAGAGCTCCCTAATAGCCCCCATGCTCAGTTGGTAGAGGGAGATGACCTGGTCCTCACGCATGCCCTGGAGCTGGGCCCTGGGCCTGTAGAGGCGAGGCTGGCGAACCTGCACCTCAGCACGCCTCCTGCGCCGTGCGGGCACAGCCCCTGCCTGGCCTGCCCCACAGCTGCAGGTCTGATTTGCAGCGGGACTACACCCATGCCCTGTGCCTCAGCCCCATAGACACCATCTCCCCCGTCAGGCAACCGCACCACCTGCCCACTTCCCACTGCAGCTGCAGCAACCACAAAGGCCGCAATAAACTCCACCCGTCCTGCTCCTCTAACCCACTCAAACACAGACACCACTTCACTAACCAAGACACACACCTTACACACCACACAGAAACACAGCCACACAATACAAACACCACCAATCACAAACCCCAGCCACACTCCACAATACACCTGATTCTGACTCTCTCCTTCCTTCACTGCCAATGCACGCCTTCTCTCCCTCGCCTACAAAAAACCCCTCAATGTGCACCGTGTACAGGTATATTTATAGTTTTTCTTACGTAGCGCGCGTTGCGCATGCGCAGTTGCACGAGCGCGGCATCTGCGTGCGTTGCACATGTGCAGTTGGCTGTGCTCGTTGTGCATGCACCACACCTCATGTGCAAACACAGTACACGTAAGGATGACACACGCACGCACCTCCCGCATCTGCGCGGTGCATGCACAATGCTCCCAGCCAACTGTGCATGCACAGCGCACGCAGATGCCGCGCTCGCGCAACTGCACATGCGCAACGCGTGCTACGTAAAAAAAAACTATAAATATACCTGTACACGTGTTGCACATTGAGGGGTTTTTGGTAGGCGAGAGAGAGAAGGTGTGTGGTGTCGGTCAGAGAGAGAAGCAGGTGTTTAGTGTAGCAGAGCTAGTGTGTTGCGGTTGAGAGTGGTAGAGGCTGGTTTGAGAAGGAGAGAGCAGGGGATACAGAGAGGAGGGGAGGCAAGGAGCAGGTGAGTGAGAAGGGAGGTGAGTTGAAGAGCAGATAGCAGGGAGAGGAGGGAGGTGTGAGGTGGAGGTGAGAAGGCCAAGAGCAGGAATGTGTGACAGGGAGGGAGAGGGCACAGAGGGCAGGGAGATGGAGCAACAGGACAGGGCAGGGGTGGAGAGGGAAAGGGAGAGGGAGGGGGAGGGGAGGGGGGCCGCCTGTTGGGGAGGACACAGATATGGCAAGGAGTGTTGGGCATGTGGTGGCGGATGCAGGCACATCGGCCCAGCCCACACAGGGTCCTCTCAGTGCAAAACGCAGGTGCATACCGGTGCCAGCTGTGCAACGGAGGAGGGCTGTGAGATTCACCCAGCAGGAAAACCACATCCTGCTGGTGAGTGTCCTTGAGCATTATGAGGTCCTATACGGCCAGCTGAGCAACAGCACCACTGTTGCAACACGTACCCAGGTGTGGGAGGAGGTGCAGAAGGCCATTGCACAGGCAGGGGGCCCACACAGAGACCTGGACAGCCTCAGGAAGAGGTTTAGTAACATAAAGCGGGGTGTGCGTGCACACATGGTGGCAGATTTGGTGGCAAACAAACAGGAGATCCGACAGCTGAGGACCACAGCTGAGACGATAGCAGGGGCACTTCTATGGATCGCGGATGCCCAGGAGGCCAGAGCGGCCCCGATACAGCAGTCAGCACCGGCACCGGAGGTTGCACCAGCAGCCCCACAACAGAGGGGTGGGTTGGCCCGTGGTCGCCGTGGACGGCCACGGAGGATGTGAGCTGCACCAATAAAACATCCTGAACTATTACATCCTGTGTGTTTGCTTCCAATATGTGGCAATGTGTTCCTCTGCGTAGCCTGCACCGCATGTTGTCTCCCTACCCACATGACCCGCACCCATGCACCTCGGTGGTGGGGTGTCTGTACTGCCAGTTATCAGTGCACAGAGGTCATAACATGCCGTGTGTGTCTAGCACTGTGGCAGATCCCAGCCTCAGGGCCCCAGCATGGGGCTTTACCCATCCTCCCCTGTTGCACAGGGCGGATGTCATGATGCTACATGTCTGGTGTTCGGAAATGTCACCGTCTCCCACCCCTTATACCCCCCAACATTGGACACACATGTGTGAACATTATCCCTGCACGCAACACCGCCTACATGTCTGCCCCCCCACATAGGCTGCCATGCAGCACAGGCAGACAAGGGTGGCTTGCGTAGGTCGGCTGCTCATTCTTGCAAGCGGTCATGGTTACCCACTGCCCATCCCTGTGCCATGCATTGTCCCAGGCCGCTCTCACAAGCTATCCCTCTGAGTAGCTCCTGGGTCCAGCAGTACATCTTACCCTCCATGCAAGGTGATAGCTGTTTGCCGTGTCTGCTATTGGCACACTGGCATGGTGCATCACATATGGTTCACCACACGCTGCATCTCGACAGTCACCCACTGAACGGTCCCTGCCAGCACCCGCACGGTGCGTTCCAGGGCCCCGAGTCTGTGCACCATGCCGTCCATTACTACAGACAGGTCCTGGACACACCTACCACCACATACACACATGGTGCCAGGTGTGTATGTGGTGGCATGTGGGTGGGCCCTGTCTGTGGCAAGGGGTGGCGTAGCACCACCCACACGGAGACCATTCCTGCCCACATGTGGGGACTGGCAGGGACCCACAGTGTCCTGTGCTGTCCTGGGTTCCGTGCCTCCCTCCCCACCTTCACCAGCAGACGCCTCCCCCTCCCCACCCCCTCCCCCTTGGCACCACCCACCCACCCTCAGCACACTCCACACTCCCCTCCTCCTCCTCCCCCCGACATGACCCCCACACACTCCCCTCCCCTCCCACTCCACCCTCCACCCTATACAATCCACCATTGCCATCATAGGCCTCAGGGGCATCTGCTGCCTCCTCCCCCTCCTCCGTGGCTGCCGCCACCTCCAATGGCCCCTCCTCCTCCTCCTCCTCATGCTCCTCCTCCGACCCCTCCTCCTCCTCCTCCTCATGCTCCTCCTCCGACCCCTCCTCCTGCTCCTCCACTGCCTCATCCGCCTCCTCCTCCTCCTCTTCCTCCTCCTCCTCGACTGTGCGGCGGCAAGTGTGCCTCGTCACAGGGGGTGCGGCCATCTCTGCCCCCTCACCAGCATGGTCCTCCCCTGTGGGGAATGACAATCATTAGCACACTAGTATGTGAGTCACATAACACATGTAACTAGTTAGGCAACACAGAGGCTGGTGTGCCACTGTCACATTATCTACAGAGCTGTCGAGGTTGTCTCACTCACCGCCACGTGCTGCCATTGCCCGCCTTCTGAGCCTCTCCAACAGGGTGGGGCATCGCAGCCGCATCTCCCGGCCCTTTTTGCGTAGGTCCTCCACCTAGGGGGGGAAGACAATGCGAGGGTGCATTAAGAACCATATATCTCTGGTGGGTGGCAAACACATATCACACATCTCTGTGCGCAGCATCATGCTGCTCCTACGCCTCTGCTCAGTGCGTCTTCTACTAACGGTTGCGAGTGGCACCTGCATGTGTGGTTGTGGGTCTGTGCATGTGTGTTCACAACATATAACCAACATAACGTCCACAATCCACTGTCTGTTTGCCTTACTAACTTTGGATAGGGGTGAGTGCGGGGCCTGAGTTGGGTGTGCTGGCTTGTGCTGTTGTTCCTCAGTGCTTGTGTATTTCCTGTAGGTTATATGTTTTGTTGGACAGGTCCTTTTCCCCTGATGGGCCGAGGATGCATGCAGAATGCCTTTCAGCTCTGGGTTGTGGCATCGAGGAGGGGTAAAGCGTAGTTACTCACCTGTAACAGGTGTTCTCCAGGAGCAGCAGGAATCAGTCCTCACTTATGGGTGACGTCGGCGCCGACGGAGCCCTCGCGGAGCAATTTTCCCCAGCTTTCAAAGAAAGCCTTTGGGAATTGCAGCGCGCATGCGCGGTAGTCTTCCCGCCCGAAGGTGCCATCTTAGCCAGTCAGATGACATAGCTAAAAAGACAGCATAAAAATTTGCAAAAAGAACATAAGCAGACGATTGCAACTCCAAGGGGAGGAGGGAGGGTAGTGAGGACTGATTCCTGCTGCTCCTGGAGAACACCTGTTACAGGTGAGTAACTACGCTTTCTCCAGGACCAAGCAGGAAGTCAGTCCTCACTTATGGGACTCCCAAGCTCAAGGCTACCGGAGACCCTAAGCACAAAAATGAGCTCCCTCTAGCTCAGCAGCACAGAAGGATAGAATCTTCGCTGAATTATCACCCACCGGTAGCCCACATCCGGGATGGAGGGTAGGAGTTGCTCAGACCTCAAAGAGATTACGGAGGACTGCCTGTCCGAAAGCACTGTCCCTACGGGACTCCCTCTCGAGACAGTAATGGACCGCAAAAGTCTGGCTCGAAGACCAAGTAGCGGCCCGGCAGATGTCTGCCAGCGGAACAGAGCGGAGGTAAGCCACTGACGTGGCCTTTGCCCGAACGCAATGAGCCGTGACTCGACTTTCTAAGGAGAGTCCGGCTGCCCCATAAGCCCAAGAGATACAGTCCGCAACCCAGATGGACAGAGTACGCTTGGAGACCGGGAGCCCCAATTTATTGGGGTCAAAGGACACAAAAAGCTGCGCAGCTTTACGGTGCTCCCGCGTACGGTCAAGGTAGAAGTTCAACGCCCTTCTACAGTCCAGGGTATGGAGGACCGTCTCAGCTCGGCTGGAGTGTGGTCTGGGAAAGAAGGTTGGAAGTACCACCTCCTGATTCAAGTGAAAAGGGGAGACCACTTTAGGCAGAAACTTTGGGTGAGTCCGTAGGACTACCCTATTCTTGTAGAACCGAGTGTAGGGGGGATCAGACACGAGGGCCTGTAATTCACTTACGCGCCTAGCGGAAGTGAGGGCTATCAAGAACAGCGTTTTCCAAGACAGAAAACGGAGAGAGCAGGTAGCCATAGGTTCAAAAGGCGGACAGGTGATCCGCTGCAAAACCACATTCAGGTCCCAGTCAGGCGCTGGCGGGCGCAGAGGTGGTTTAAGTAGTAGGAGACCTCGGAGAGAAACCTCGCTACGAGAGGGTCGTTGGAGAGAGGTCTGCCGTCCACCGGCACATGATGTGCGGAAAGAGCACTGAGGTGAACTTTGACGGAGTTGGACTTAAGTCCCAGATTAGAGAGGTGTAGCAAGTACTGTAAGATCACCGACACCGGGCAGGAGAAGGGATCCTGAGACTGTTGGGTACACCAGACTGCAAAGCGACGCCATTTAAGGGCGTAGCATTTGCGGGTAGAAGGCCGCCGCGAAGCCAAGACGACCTCCTCCACCTCTGCCGGCAAGAGGAGAGGAGCAAGGACTACCCTCTCAGCAGCCAGGCCATGAGGTTGAGAGACCTGAGGTTGGGGTGCAGTAGGGACCCCTGATCCTGGGTGAGGAGATCCGGTTGCACCCCCAGAGGGATTGGATCCTCCACCGCCAGTTGCAGCAAGAGCGGAAACCACGGCTGCCTGGGCCAGCGAGGGGCCACCAGGATCACGAAAGCTTTGTCTCGGAGAACCTTGAAAAGGGTCCGAGAGACTAACGGGATGGGAGGGAAAGCGTACAGAAGGCTCCCCGACCATGAGATCAGAAAGGCGTCCGCCGCCACCCGAAGGGGGTGAGGCTGACGAGAGCAGAAGCGAGGAAGCTGCCGGTTGTGAGGACTGGCAAAGAGATCCACTGTGGGGAGGCCCCACCTGAGGAAGAGCTTCTGAACGATCAAGGGGTCCAGACGCCACTCGTGCGGCTGGAGGACCCTGCTGAGTTTGTCCGCCAGGCAATTTTCTTGGCCCGGGAGATAAACTGCCTTGAGGAGAATGCCGTGACTGACGGCCCAAGAGCAGAGCTTCTGTGCCTCCCGGCAGAGGAGGAAGGAGCCCGTGCCCCCTGCTTGTTCACGTAGAACATGGCAACTTGATTGTCCGTCTGGACAAGGACGGACTGTTGGGAGGTCAGGTGGGAGAAGGCCTTGAGAGCTAGGCGGATCGCCCTGAGCTCCAGGAAGTTGATCTGCTGAGCAGACTCCCACTTGGTCCAGAGGCCCTGAGTACGTGCCTCTTGGCAATGGGCTCCCCAGCCCAGGAGGGATGCATCGGTGGTCAGCACCCGGGTCGGCTGAGGTGACTGGAAAGGCATTCCCAATACCAGGTTCGGCTGCCGGAGCCACCACCGGATAGACGAGACCAGCGGCTCGGAGACGCGCACCAGGTCTGCTAGGCCGCCCGTGGCCTGTCGCCACTGCTGGCGGAGACACCACTGAGCAGGCCGCATATTCAGGCGGGCATTGGGGGTCACATGGACGGTGGAAGCCATATGGCCGAGCAGTCTCAGGAAGCGCCTGGCGGAGACCAGGGGCTGGCTGCGAAAGCGGTCGGCTAGGTCCATGAGCCGCTGAGCCCTGTCGAGCGGCAGGTACGCTCGCGCCTGAGGGGTGTGCAGCCTTGCGCCGATGAACTCGAGATCCTGTGAGGGGAGCAAAGTGGACTTTGCGAAGTTGATGACAAAGCCCAAGTGCTGCAGCAGAGTCACCGTGCGGCACGTGGCGGTGGTGACCTCCTGAGCGGACGCTGCTCTGATGAGCCAGTCGTCGAGGTACGGAAAAACATAGAGGCCGTGAAGCCGGAGATGGGCCGCCACGACCGCGAGACATTTTGTGAAGACTCGCGGTGCGGAGGACAGGCCGAAGGGCAGTACTCTGTACTGGTAATGATTTCCTGCCACCACAAACCTTAGGTATTGTCGGTGGCTTGGGTGGATGAGGATGTGCGTGTAAGCATCCTTTAGATCCAAGGAGCATAGCCAATCTCCCTGCTGGAGGTAGGGCAGAAGGATTCCAAGGGTAAGCATTTTGAACTTCTCCCGCACAAGGAACTTGTTGAGGTTGCGCAAGTCCAGGATGGGTCGGAGGCCTCCTGTTCTCTTTGGTATCAGAAAATACCTTGAATAGAAGCCCTGACCTCTCAGGTGGTGTGGCACCGGTTCCACCGCCTGATCCTGCAGAAGACCTGCTAACTCCTGAAGGAGCAACTCCCTGTGCAGAGGGGGGCGCGGAGGCTCTCCCGGAAAATAGGAGGGAGGGACCTGATGGAAGTGGAGAAGGTAGCCCTCTCGCACGACCTGAAGCACCCAGGCATCTGCGGTGATGCTGGACCACCTGTCGGCGAAGTGAACCAGCCGGCCTCCGGTGCTGGGGGGAACCAGCGGGGGGGGAGAGGCTATGCTGAGCGAGTCAAAAACCCCCACCCTGCTGAGCAGGGGCTGGTGGCGCAGGCTTGGGGGCTTGCTGCCTACGGGACCCGTTACCCCGTCCCTTGGCCTGCTGGCCCTGTTGGGGAGCTGCAGGGGCCTGATAATGGGGGTATTGTTTGTAGGCAGCCGCCTTCCTCGGGTAAAAGGTCTTTTTTCCCGAGCCCTTCTTTTTCTGGGAAGGGGCGGAGGTCTTCCTAGAAAGCCTGGTCCTGGTGAGAGTCTCAGTCTCAATTTGTGCAGCCTTTTCCGCCATGGGCTTGCCAAAGAGGTTTTCGCCTCGGCAGGGGACATCGACCAACTTGTCCTGTACCCAGGGCTCAAGGTCGGACGACTGAAGCCAAGCCTGTCGGCGGGCACCGATGCCGGCTGCGGCTACTCGAGCCGAGGCTTCAAAGCCATCATAGGCTGCTCGGGACATGAACTTTGAGCATTCCCGAATACCTGTGGACAAGGCTAGGAACCTCCGCAAGGGTTCCTCGGACAAACCAGCGGAGAAGCCGGCTAGCTCTTTAGCCAGATCCCTGAGATACATGCCCATGTAGAGCTGGTAAGTCTGGACACGACAGGCGAGCATAGAGCCCTGGAAGCACTTTTTGCCAAGGCCATCCAGGTTACGGGCCTCCCTTCCAGGAGGCACCGAGGAGTGCATCTTCTGGCTCTTAAGACGATGCATGGCCGATTCCACTACCATGGAATGGTGTGGCAACTGCGCCTTTTGAAAGCCAGGGCTCTTGCGGACTCGATAGATAGAATCGACCCGCTTGCTCAGGACCGGCGAGGAGGCCGGACTCTCCCACATGCGGAAGAGTAGTCGTTCCAGCATAGGAGGAACCGGCACAGTAAAGTGCTCCCTCGCGGGAGAGTCATACTGGAGGGCGTCGAGCTCTTCGGCTCGAGGCTCCTCCTCGGGGTCCGCAGGGAAGGCCAAAGCCTTGGCCATATCCCTAACGAAATCCGAGAACCGGGCATCCTCCGGGGGGGACTGCTTCCGAGGCTCGGACTCCGGAGAGTCCGATGGGACACACCGAGTCCGGAAAGAATCAGGTGACTCTTCCTCCTCAGACTCCCAGACCGACTCCGACGAGGACTCGGTGGGGTCGGCTCGGGCAGGGTGCGGCGCCAGCCGCCCCGACGCCGAGGGAGTCGGCGTCGGCGACCTCGGTCCCGAACGGGAGGCCGAGGGCGACCTCGACCGAGGATCGACTCGAGTTCTCATCGACTCGAGGATCGGCTCGGTCTCCGGGGTCGACTTGGACGTCGACGTCCCGGCGGTCGGGGCAGCGGCGCCAGCGAGGCCAGCGAGCAGTGCCCGCTGCTGGTCCATGAAGGCAGACAGTCTGCTCTCCAAGGCCGTCAACCTGAGTCCGAGCTCAGGTGACCCAGCAGCCCCCGACTCGGGCCCCGACGGCGTCGGGCCCGACGTCGGCTGACGCGGAGGCGAGTCCAGAAGGACAACAGGACTTACCCGGGCAGGCATCTCCGACTCCAGGCGAGGTCGCTTCGGGAGGTGTTCCTTCTCCAAGGACCCGGGGCGGCTGTCGGGGCTATGCGACCTGGCCCTCGCGGAGCCAGGAGCGTCCACCGACGCCGCCCTCGCGGGTTTTTCCTTCCGTCGATGGTCCCCGGAGGGAGAACCCCGGTCGGAGGAGCTCCGTCGACGGTCCGAACTGGAGCCTTTCGACAGTGAGGCCTCCGACGAGGTCCGGGTACGGCTGGGGTCAGCGAAGATTCTTTCGCGCTGATGCCGCCGACTTCTCAACGCCTTCGAGGACAGTTTGCTGCAGGGCCCACAGATCAGTTCCTCGTGATCTGGGCCCAGGCAGCGGAGGCAAAGGTCGTGTGAGTCGGTGAGTGACATATTTCGGTCACACCGACCACACCGCTTAAAGCCACTGGCAGCCATCGGGGGAAAAAGGGCCCCTGCGAGGTCAAAGGACCGGGCTGCCAGGGAAAAAACGAAAACGAAAGCTGACTAAGTCAGAAAAACCGAAAAACCGTTAGAGGACTCGAGACCGGCGTCGCGAGTCCGGGCGGGAAAACGACCGGCGTCGAACCGAAAGAAAAAAGGATAAATACAGAGGAAAATCAACTTTTTCGCGGGGACAAGACGGGGACGTCTGTAGGGCTCCGCGGAAAAAAGAAGACTGGCTAAGATGGCACCTTCGGGCGGGAAGACTACCGCGCATGCGCGCTGCAATTCCCAAAGGCTTTCTTTGAAAGCTGGGGAAAATTGCTCCGCGAGGGCTCCGTCGGCGCCGACGTCACCCATAAGTGAGGACTGACTTCCTGCTTGGTCCTGGAGAAACAGGACACCCACCCTTTGAGACACAAAGCATGTTTCTGACAATTAAGTGCTGTCTCAGTGATTGAGATTTGATGGCATGTCAGGGTCTGCACGGAAGGGCAGTGATGTTATAAGGGCTTGCGCATTATGACAGTTTAGTCTGTTGTATGCGTGGTTGTAGGCCCATGGTTACTGAGATCCTATGAGCAGTATTGTGTGATTAATACCATATAATGAACAATGATATATATACTTGGATGTTGAACGGTGATGGGTATGGGATGGTTTAGGGCCGCTACGTTTTGATATCTGTGGTGTGGGCAGTGTGAGGTGTTGTGCCCTCACACCAGCATCTATGATGTTTCTCTGCGATCATTTATGGGGCTCGTGGGGATTGGTCAGATGTGTGACCTGCAACTGCTTACAAATCATAGATATATGGATTTGTCTCACACCTTTGTAAGCAGGTCTCATGGGTCCTGGGGGTGTGATGGTTTACAGCACATACCCAGCTGCACCTAACAAACAATCATGAGCCATAACAGACATGTGTACAGGGGTCTGGGCCTCCGGGGAATGGGGCCACTGTGTGTCCCAACCCGGCATCACCTAACACAATATCTAGCTGCCATATCCACCTTTGCACTCAGGTCTCAGGACTCCTGGGAGTAGGGTGCCTTAGCACACATCGTCAGCAACATACACCATATCGCCAGGGTGATTGACAGGACACTTTCAGCAGGTCTCAGGACACCTGGGGGTAGGGGGAATTAGAAAACAGCAACAGCGGCATAATCCATATCACCAGGGTGACTGACAGCCCACTTTGATGGGCTCTCAGGACTCCTGGGGATAGGGAAGATGTTTTAAACTGCATAGGCACACACACCTATATCACCAGGGTGACTGACAGCCCACTTTGATGGGCTCTCAGGACTCCTGGGGATAGGGAAGATGTTTCAAACTGCATAGGAACACACAACCATATCACCAGGGTGACTGGGAACCCACTTTGATGGGCTCTCAGGACTCCTGGGGATAGGGAAGATGTTTTAAACTGCATAGGCACACACACCCATATCACCAGGGTGACTGACAGCCCACTTTGATGGGCTCTCAGGACTCCTGGGGATAGGGAAGATGTTTCAAACTGCATAGGCACACACAACCATATCACCAGGGTGACTGGGAACCCACTTTGATGGGCTCTCAGGACTCCTGGGGATAGGGAAGATGTTTTAAACTGCATAGGCACACACACCCATATCAACAGGGTGACTCCTGGGGATAGGGAAGATGTTTTAAACTGCATAGGCACACACACCCATATCACCAGGGTGACTGACAGCCCACTTTGATGGGCTCTCAGGACTCGTGGGGATAGGGAAGATGTTTCAAACTGCATAGGCACACACACCCATATCAACAGGGTGACTCCTGGGGATAGGGAAGATGTTTTAAACTGCATAGGCACACACACCCATATCACCAGGGTGACTGACAGCCCACTTTGATGGGCTCTCAGGACTCGTGGGGATAGGGAAGATGTTTCAAACTGCATAGGCACACACACCCATATCACCAGGGTGACTGGGAACCCACTTTGATGGGCTCTCAGGACTCCTGGGGATAGGGAAGATGTTTTAAACTGCATAGGCACACACACCCATATCACCAGGGTGACTGACAGCCCACTTTGATGGGCTCTCAGGACTCCTGGGGATAGGGGGAATTGGAAAACAGCAACAGCGGCATAATCCATACCACCAGGGGGGCTGAGGACCCACTTTAATGGACTCTCATGGCAACTGGGGGTAGGGCAGATGTTTTAGACTGCTGGGGCACACACACCCATATCACCAGGGGGACTGACAGACCATTTGGGGCAGGTCTCATGACCCCTGGGAGTAGGGCAGATGTGTGACCCTGCAAATGCGGAACCCACCATACGAACATGATGATTACAAAACCTCCTTAGGCAGATCTATGGGCTACCTGTGTTACGGTGTGTTTTAGCACAGCAATAGCAGCAGCTGCCATGACACCAGGATGGCATCTGGAACTCTGTGAACAGGTTCTTAGCCCCCTGGGTAAAGGGCAAACCACTAAGATGTGATACATAGACAATATAGCACGTGGGTTTACCTAATACACATAACTGAGATAGACTACCTACACACAGCAGCATGCACAGCTACAATCGACACTGGATATGTATATGGATATACTGACCTGACCCCATACACTTACCTCACGTGGGTACATAAGAATATAAGATATGCCATTCTGGGTCAGACCAAGGTCCATCAAGCCCAGTATTCTGTTTCCAACAGTGGCCATCTAGGTGATATGTACCTAGCAGTTTCCCCAAGGGACACAGGTTCCACAATGCTTGTATTGGTAGTCCGCCACACGATTGTAGCGCCGTGTCAGACGGTCCCAGGCCCTCTGGATTCTCACCAGGTCCTGCCACCTGGAGGAACCAGGGAACAGCTTGTGCTGCCTTGTGCAAATAAGCCCTGCTAGGTGGCACAGGTCCTGGCTGGTGAACGCAGGCTTCCTCGACCTGGTGGCCATTTTCACCAATGCCCTGCTCACAAACGCACGCACGCACGCGCATTGCAAGGCCCCCACGCCGCACAGGCCTATGCGCGGCAACGCGTGCTGCGTGCATCATTGCGGCGCACTAGCAATGTGTTTTTGCCTATGCCACAACTGGTATACAGGATATGGTGTCGCCAACAATATAGATATGGATCTATGGTGCAGACACACATAGCAGTAATGTGTCTGACATTTAAAAACACAGTTTGATTTTTATGCATTTCTCTGGTTGTTCACACACTTAGGTCTTGAAACCATCACCACTGGTTCTTAGGGCATTGTTTTAACCAGTGTGCTATGCCTTTTCACATAACAACGACTGGCTCAATAGTTACACCAAGGGGGTATGTTCACTAATCCGTCTTAATGTGTGCCCAGCAATAATGTGCAGGATGCCATAGGAGGGTCTAAACGTAGGAATCGCGCAATAGGTTGCGTGGCGCACATTATCACACGATAGAGGGAGGTGTGACACGTTAATGTGCGATAATCATAGGTAGGTGTGCTGACATACACACATAGTAGCAGAGGTGTAGCACATTGGTTGACAGACTGCCTGATGGTACAGGGGTCATGGGTTCAATCCCCCAGTGTGGCTATTGCATAGGACTGCCTGAGACATTACCCTTTATGTTTCAGCAGTGGTTTGTGAGGCAGTTTCTTTTTATTTTCATTTGTGCTGCCAGCAAACACACCCTCACAGTGCCGTAACCTAAGGTACCGCATCAGGCGCCCTATAGGGCACTCCAGAGGACACATTATAAGGTTCATTGTCCGCCATGGCACCTTATAATGTTCCCTATAGGGTGCCTTATAAGGCACCTTATAGAGCGCTTTAGAGGGTGCCTTATGAGGCACCTTCAGGCTACAGCACTGAGGGTGTTTTTGCTGGCAGCACTGATTTAAATTAAAAAATAAAATGCCTCAGACAGCCCTATCAAATAACCCCACTGTGGGATCAAACTCATAACCTCTGACTCCACAGGCAGTGATGTAACCAGTGGGCTACAGCTATATGGCTACAAACAGGCCCCTGGCTGGCCACAGAAGGACTGCAGGTCACCACACAAATTGCTGTGGTTACCAGGATAGGGTTAACCCCCCCGTACCCATGATGCACTGCACATGAATATCAGCAGTCTACAGATGATCACAGGATGGGGTATGAACCCCCACAGCACCTCGGCCAGGTAGGGGGAACTGACCGTGTGCACCCCCACAGCACCTCAGCCTGGTAGGGGGTACTGACCATGTGTGTTACTGGCACAGAGTGGCTAAAGACTGTCACATTGTGCGGGTACTGTGCTCACCCTGAGGGTGAGGTGGGGCGCCCAGCACCATGTCTAGCTGAGATAGGCTATGCTGCAGGTCACCATCAGTGCCAGTGTGTGATAGGTAGTCCTTGCAGACACACTTGGGAATACACCTGTGTCCATTTTTATTTCCCAGTCACGTCTAGCCCTTGTGGACTATGATGCACCCAGAATAGTGCATATCCTGTGTGGGTGCCATGGCCACATGATTTATGTGACAGGGGGGGGCTGTTTGGACCCATAGGCGGATTATGTAGTACCACCCAACCTGCCCTCTGGAGCTCAGGATCTCCCACCAACAGATCCACATTCTACATCACTGCAATGGTGGCTGTAGAGGGGACCATCAACCTCAGTCCGGCTGGGGTACAGACAACCTAGAGGGCAGTCCTGTACGCATCCATAAGGCAACAGCAGACATGGAATTGCTCAGCTGCCCCCCAACACTATCTGACATTCTCCAGCAGCGAGCACAGTGAGTCTCCAGCCGCTGCACCCTGCAAGGTGTTCCAGCCATACACATACTAACTGCAAACAGTCTGCTAGCTAGTCCATAGTGCATATTACTGGAGGAAATGTGTGCAGCCAAAACTGGAATGTGAGCACACCAACCAAGCAGATAGGTCAGTGATTGGGCCCCAAAAAAGAAAACCCATATATATCACTTGAGAGATATACTATATAGCACTATGGGGGAACCTAGCCATGCCGTAGTCACTGCTCAGTCAGGGTGAGAGTGACCTCCCAGCAGGACATGCTGTGGCCACCCTGTCCGTGCAGGTGGTGGCCGGCCACTACAATGTCCCAGCCATTGCCCTATGCCCTGTGCTGATGCATCCTGCCCAGGCCGCCCTGTCCGGGCTATACCCACAGTACCTTGCTCCTCAATATGCACATAGGCAAGCTAACACTGGACACAGTGCAAACAGTGTGGGCTGAGTAAGGTGTTGGCAACTACCACACACTGGATGGACAGACACACACTCCCACACCTATGCCAGCATTGTGCAAATATAGAGGCCTTTGGCAGCCCTGGCCACCTCACCAGTCCTGGGCACAGCGCAGGCATGGCTATGGTATGCAATACTGTTGGGATCACTCCCCGGGGGGGTGAGCACTGTCAGACACCAGACCTGAACCACACTCCACAGACATCAGAGAGGTAGGTATGATACAGCTCAATGAGCAGATTGTGCTTAACTTAGGAACTGCTATCTGCCAGAAATCATAGCAACCTTTTGATATATGTGTACCGTATCCCTGGGTTTAGGGTGGCATTGCTAAGGTATGCAAGTGCTAGTATTGGGAGATGCACGCAAGGCCCGACATCCTGCCTCTCCATGAGGCTTTGGATAATAGAGCCTGTGGGTGCGGGTATTTCTGCTCCTGTTGGCCGCTGCTCTAGGGCAGAGGTTCCTAACTCCAGTCCTGGTGGGCCAAACACGGTTCAGGTTTTCATACTGTCCCTAATGAATATGCATGAGAAATATCTGCATACCATGGGGGCGGCACATGGAAATGCAGCACAGGCATATTTATTAGAGACAGCATAAAACCTGAATGATTTGTTGCCCTCCAGGACTGCATTTGTGGACTCTGCTCTAGGTAATGCGCATGTTTATGGTGTCTGTGCTGTGTAGGGTTAAATATAGGCATTTGACGCATGTTTATGTTCTCTGTAATAAAGGTTCGTCTTTACTACCACAGTTTATTAGTGAGTAAAATATGGGACTGGGTTGGCAGGAGCCACAGCTGGGACTTGAACTTGTGACCTTCTGCTCCTGTACACACAGTCTGTGCGTACTGCACCACACTGTGGCCACAGAGACAGTGCATTCCCTGGAGATACCATGACTGTTTGTCAGACAGAGCCTGTCTGTTGTAGTGCACGGCACCCACCTGAAAAGGGCTAGGCCATGGTCTGTTGTGGGCAGCAGCCACTGTCCCCTCCACCACCAGTACCCCTCCGCCCCAATGCTGACATGCCCTTCTGCTGGTGGTGCGCAGTCTCAGGCCATCCAGTGTGCCGGTAGGCGGCTGCCTATGGTGTGGGTTCTGGGGTAGGGGGTGCCTGCATAGATGTTCATGCTTCCCCCCAGCACTGCCTGCCAATGTTCTGTGCCCTTGGGGGTACCTGCTGGGTACTATTCCCTGTGACACTGTGGGATGCACACTTGTGCCCATGTTGGGCCCACATCAGTTGCTGTCTGGCTGCACTACTGTTTCAGCATTCCTATGGGCCACCTAGGCATCACCCTAGTCCACACTGTGGCCCAGCTGCACCACAGCATGTGCCGCCTGCAGCCCTCTATGTCCCCTTTTCTAGCATCTGTCCAGTTGCTCGTTCCGACATGCCCGCCCTGCTGTTGCGGAAGATGTGCACGCCATAGGAAACCTGGCCAATGGAGTGGGAAACCCTGCTCAGCGCAATTTCACTTTGGGCTCATTCACCTTGTATGGGGATGGAGCATAGACCCTTCCAAAATTCATATCTTTTTTTTGGAGCTTTCTCGGGAGTGTTTTTTGATGCTTCCCATTGATATCACTATTGCCCAGCTTGGTTATGGTTTTTTTTTCATTTTCTTCTGTTCATTTTCACTGTTTATTTGCCCTTTTGTTCCGTGCACATGTATCACACTTATCACTTTTTGTTGGTTTCCCTGGTTTTGCTGTACATTGCTGACGGAAATGGCTTCTTTTCCCTTTAAATCGGCTCTAACGCCAGGGTTTCACTGGCGTTAGTTTTGAGCCTTGGATTTCACAGCGCTAGTGTGCGGGGAGCCTCTCCCCTCCCACTCTCCGCCCATTGACCCTCTCTCTCCGCCCCTGGGGAGCCTTTCTCCGCCTTCAGCGTTCGTATGCGCCGCTGCGCATGTTATCGCGTGCTAAGGTACCTGTGCGCCTTATAAAGCGCCATTATTGCGCGATAAGAGTAGTTACTCACCTGTAACAGGTGTTCTCCAGGAGCAGCAGGAATCGGTCCTCACATATGGGTGACATCGACGTCGATGGAGCCCTTGCGGAGCATTTCCCCAGCTTTCCAAGAAAGCCTTTGGGAATGCAGGCACGCATGCGCGGTTCCCTTTCCGCCTAAAGGTGCCATCTTGCTCAGTCAAATGACATAGCTAAAAACAGCACACAAAAATGTAAAAATAAACTATGTACAACTGCAACTCCCAGGGGAGGAGGGAGGGTTGTGAGGACTGATTCCTGCTGCTCCTTGGGAACACCTGTTACAGGTGAGTAACTACTCTTTCTCCAGGACCAAGCAGGAAGTCAGTCCTCACATATGGGTGACTCCCTAGCTCTGGGCTACCAAGGAACCCAGGCTGAACAAGAGAACTCCCTCTAGTCCCAGCATCAAAGAAAGGCTTTTCACTGACAGAACCTCCACCGGTAGCCCAACGGAGGGCTGGGGGGCAGGAGTTGCCTAAACCTCAAAGAGATTCCGGAGTTCTGCCTGGCCAAAAGCACTGTCCCTGCGGGACTCCCTTTCCAGACAGTAATGGGCCGCAAACGTCTGGCTTGAGGACCAAGTTGCAGCCCTGCAGATGTCCACCAACGCTACAGAGCGGAGGTGAGCCACTGAGGCAGCCATTGCCCTGACACGATGGGCCGTGACCCGACCCTGCAAAGAAAGGTCAGCCATCCTGTAAGCCCAGGTGATACAGTCAGCTACCCAGGTGGACAAGGTACGCTTGGACACAGCTAACCCCAAATTATTAGGGTCAAAAGATATGAAGAGCTGAGTAGCCCTTCTATGCCCCTGCGTACGGTCAAGGTAGAAGGATAAGGCCCTCCTACAGTCCAGGGTATGCAGAACTGCTTCAGCCTGGCTTGCATGAGGCCTAGGGAAGAATGTTGGAAGAACCACCTCTTGGTTAAGGTGGAAGGAGGAGACAACTTTTGGGAGGAACTTTGGATGAGTCCTAAGGACTACCCTGTTCCTATAGAAGCGGGTGTAAGGCCTGTCACAGACCAGGGCCTGAAGCTCACTTACTCGCCTGGCCGAGGTTAGGGCTACCAAGAAGAGTGTCTTCCAGGACTGGAAGCGTAGAGGGCAAGTAGCCATCGGCTCAAAAGGTGTGTGAGTCAGTTGCTGCAAGACCACATTCAACTCCCACTCAGGAGCAGGAGGACGGATTGGAGGCTTGAGCAAAAGCAAACCTCTGAGAAAGCGGGACACCAAGGGGTGAACCAACAGAGAATGTCCTTCCACCAGTGAGTGGTGAGCTGCTAGAGCTGAGAGGTGGACCCGAACAGAATTGGACTTAAGTCCCTGATTTGATAAGTGCAGTAAGTACTGAAGCACTACTGGTACAGTACAGGAGAAACGATCCTCTGTACATAGCTGACACCACACAGAAAACCTTTTCCATTTGAGAGCATAGGTTTTCCTAGTGGACTGTTTCCTAGAGGCTAGGACAACCTCCTCAACTTCCTGAGGTAGGCCCCAGGGAGCCAAAACTACCCTTGCAGCCTCCAGGCCATCAAATTGAGAGCTTTGAGATTGGGGTGCAGAAGGGAACCCTGATCCTGAGAGAGAAGGTCGGGTTGCAACCCCAGAGGCAGTGGGGGATCCACTGCCAGCTGAAGCAGAAGTGGAAACCAAGGCTGTCTCGGCCACCTGGGAGCCACCAGCAGGACCAAGGCCTTGTCCTGAAGAATTTTGAAGAGGGTTCGGGCCACCAAGGGCGTGGGAGGAAATGCATACAGGAGGCCCAGAGACCAGGGAATCAGAAAAGCATCTGCTGCTATCCGCAGAGGATGTGGTTGCCTGGAGCAGAACTTTGGCAGCTGTTTGTTCAGTGGACTGGCAAAGAGATCTATGGATGGAAGTCCCCATTTCAGGAAAATCTTCTGAACCACCAAAGGATGGAGCTGCCACTCGTGGGGCTGCAGAATCCTGCTCAACCTGTCGGCCAGGTAGTTTTCCTGGCCAGGGAGATACACAGCCTTGAGGAGCATGTTGTACCTGAGAGCAAACAAGCAAAGGTCCTGTGCTTCCTGACAAAGAAGCCTGGACCCAGTTTCACCCTGCTTGTTCACATAAAACATGGCTACCTGGTTGTCTGTTTGAACTAGGACAGACTGATGAGCCAGGGTTGGAGAGAAAGTCTTGAGGGCTACCCGAATAGCCCTGAGTTCCAGTAGATTGATTTGCTGTGCGGCTTCCCAGGGAGACCACAGGCCCTGGGTGCACTTGTCTAGACAATGAGCTCCCCAGCCCTGCAGGGAGGCATCCGTGGTCAACACCACTGTGAACCCAGGAATCTGAAAAGGTACCCCCTGCAGCAGATTGGGTGGGTGCAGCCACCAGCGGAGGGAGTTCAGAAATTGTCTGGAAACCCTTATCCTGTCTCTGAAGCTGCCTGTGGCCTGTGACCACTGAGTCCGCAGGCACCACTGTGCAGGCCTCATATGGAGCCTGGCATTGGGGGTCACATGTACTGTCGAAGCCTTGTGGCCAAGAAGCCTCAGACAGAGTCTGGCAGAGACCAGTTACCTGCTGAGAAACTGGTTTGCTAAGTTTATCAGTCTTTGGCTCTGTCTTCTGGCAAGAACGCCTCTGCCAGCAGAGAGTCCAACCTTGCCCCTATGAACTCCAAGTTCTGGAAGGGGAGCAAAGTGGACTTTGCGAAGTTTATTACAAACCCCAGGCTTTGAAAAAGAGCAATAGTTCTAAGAGTGGCTTGTCTGGCCTCCTGGCACATCTGACCCCTGATGAGCCAGTCGTCCAGATAGGGGAAGACAAAGATTCCCTGATTTCTCAGGTAGGCCGCCACCACCGCCAGGCATTTGGTAAAGACCCTGGGAGAGGAGGTGAGGCCAAAAGGCTGTACTGATAATGGTTTCCTCCCACAATGAACCTGAGGTACTTTCTGTGGTCTGGATGAATGAGGATGTGAGTGTACGCATCCTTTAGATCTAAGAAGCATAGCCAATCTCCCTGCTGGAGGTAGGGCAGAAGTGTTCCAAGAGTAAGCATCTTGAACTTTTCCTTCTCTAGGAATTTGTTGAGATTTCTGAGGTCTAGAATAGGCCGAAGGCCACCGGTTCTTTTGGGTACCAGGAAATACCTGGAGTAGAACCCTTGACCTTGTAAGTGGGGAGGCACATGCTCCACTGCCCTGTCCACCAACAGACCTTGGAGCTCCTGAAGGAGAAGATGTGTGTGCAGGGGAGGCCTTGGAGGATCCCCTGGAAAGTATGGAGGAGGCAGCTGTTGGAAGTGTAGCAGATAGCCCTTGTGGACTATGCTTAAAACCCAACTGTCTCCAGTGATGAGTGGCCACTTGTGGGCAAACAGGGCGAGGCGACCTCCTGTGCAGGGTTGGGAGAGCAGGGACGGAGAGGCTATGCCTAAGGAGTCAAAAACCCCCACCCTGCTGAGAGGGAGCAGGAGCCAGAGGCTTGGGAGTCCTCTGCCTACGGGGCCCATTACCCTGCCCCTTGGCCTGCTGACCCTGAGGGGCAGCTTGGGCGGCCTGGTACTGTGGGTACTGTTTGTAGGCAGTGCCCTTCCTCGGGTAAACGGGCTTTTTACCCGAGCCCTTCTTTTTGTGAGAAGGGGCAGAAGTCTTCCTAGACAGCCTTGTCCTCGTGAAGTGCTCGGTTTCGAGCTGTGCGGCCTTCTCGGTCATGGGCTTGCCAAAAAGGTTCTCACCTCGGCAAGGGACGACCAACTTGTCCTGAACCCATGGCTCGAGGTACGATGACTGCAGCCATGCCTGGCGTCGAGCCGCAACACGGGCCGAAGCCTCGAAGCCATCGTAGGCAGCGCAGGACATAAACTTGGAGCATTCCCGGATCCCCGAGGACAAGGACTTGAACCTCTGCAAGGGTTCCCCGGAGAGACCAGCAGAGAACCCGGCCAGCTCCTTGGCCAGGTCTCGCAAGTACATGCCCATGTACAGCTGGTAAGACTGGACACGGCAAG
Organism: Ichthyophis bannanicus; assembly: GCA_033557465.1. NCBI lineage: Eukaryota > Metazoa > Chordata > Amphibia > Gymnophiona > Ichthyophiidae > Ichthyophis > Ichthyophis bannanicus. The sequence goes on along the minus strand of CM066039.1, from coordinate 126,041,731 downwards.
CAAGCATTGAGCCCTGGAAGCACTTTCTACCAAAACCATCGAGGTTCCGGGCCTCCCTGCCAGGGGGCACCGCGGAGTGCATCTTCTGACTTTTCAGGCGATGCATGGTCGATTCCACCACCATGGAATGGTGTGGTAGCTGCGCCTTCTGAAAGCCAGGGCTCTTCCGGAGTCGATAGATAGAATCGACCCGCTTGCTTAGAACCGGCGCCGAGGCCAGTGCCTCCCACATTCGGAAGAGGAGCCGTTCCAGCATCGGAGGAACGGGAACAGTAAAGGCCTCCTTCGGAGGAGAGTCATACTGTAGGGCCTCGAGCTCCTCGGCTCGAGGCTCCTCCTTGGGGTCCGCGGGGATAGCCAACGCAGTGGCCATATTCTGGACGAACTCCGAGAACCGGGTATCCTCCGAGGGGGATCTACTCCATGGCTCAGACTGCGGTAAATCCAATGGGACGCACCGAGTCCTGAAGGTGTCGGGGGACTCCTCGTCCTCTGTCTCCCAGGCGGACTCGTCCGATGAGGAATCGGGGTCCGACTGCGCGGGGTCTGTGAGCACCCGCCCCTACGCCGAAGGCACCGGCGTCGACGCCCTCGGTCCCGAGCGGGAGGTCGAGGGAGACCGCGACCGAGGTCAACCTCGAGCCTTTATGGTCTCGAGTATCGGCTCGGTCTCCGGGGTTGACTTCGATGTCGATGTCCCGGTGGTCAGGGCAGATGCGCCAGACAGGCTGGCCATCAGTGCCCGCTGCTGTTCCATGAAGGCAGACAGTCTGCTCTCCAAGCCTGTCAGCCTGAGACTCAGCTCAGGAGACTCAGCAGCCCCTGACTCGGGCCCCGGCGGCGCCGGGCCCGACGTCGGCTCTCTGGGAGGAGAGTCCACGAGGACTACAGGACTTACGTGTCCAGCAGATTCCGGCTCCACTCGAGGTACTTCGGGAGGCTTCTCCTGTTCCACGGGCCCGGGGCGACGGTCGGGGGTCTGAGACCTAGCTCTCGAGGAGCCAGGGACCTCTTCCGACGACGCCCTCGCGAGCCGCTTCTTCCTCTTTCGTTCCCGGTCAGGGGACCCCCTGTCCGAGGAGCCCTGATGGTGCTCGGGATCCAATTCCCGAGATGTCGAGGCCTCAGACGAGGTCTGGGCCCGGCCGGAGGCCGAGTCAGAGAAAAGCCTTTCCTTTTGGTGCTGACGACTTCGAAGCGCCTTGGAAGACATTTTTCCACATGGTCCAAAGGTCTTAGGATTGTGGTCAGGACCGAGGCACTGAAGGCAGCAGTCGTGTGTGTCGGTGAGAGACATTAGCTTCTTACACCGATCACACTTTTTAAACCCACTGGAAGCCATCAGGGAAAAAAGAGTCCCCGCGAGGTCAAAGGGCCGGCCTTCCAGGGAAAAAGAAAAAAAAGGGCGCGAACGCCAGCCACAAAGGGCAAAAACCGAAAAAATAAGATTGGGCTTGATACCGGTGTACCGAACCCGGCGGGAGGGGAACCGGCGTCAAACCGGAGAAAAAATAGCGAAGGAATCGCGAAAAAATCTAACTATTTTCTGGAAGGACTAGGACACACGTCCAGTGGGCTTCACGGAAAAAGAGAGACCGAGCAAGATGGCACCTTTAGACGGGAAGGGAACCGCGCATGCGTGCCTGCATTCCTAAAGGCTTTCTTGGAAAGCTGGGGAAATGCTCCGCAAGGGCTCCATCGACGTCGATGTCATCCATATGTGAGGACTGACTTCCTGCTTGGTCCTGGAGAAAGGTACCTTATCGCACGATAACATCGCAGAGTGCATATTAAGGCAGTTTAGTAAACATACCCCTTAGTCTCATATGTCTCCTTACCATTTCCCTAGATATATCCTTGTCCTCAGCTGTTGTGTTCTCTGTCTTGACTAGATTGTAAGCTCTGATGAGAAGGGACCATCTTTTGCGTACACCTTCTAGCACTATACAAATGATAAGTAGTAGTAGTAGTAGTAGTAGATCACAGGATATACGTTAAACTTAATCCGCTCCTGCATTGGTAGCCAAGATAGTAATTACACTTACCTGATAATTGTAGTTCCTTGAGTGACAACAGCTTAGTCCTCCACCACTAGGTAGTGCCACCTCCTCCTGCAGCTTGGAGACTGGACCAATCAAAACTTGGCATCACTGGAAGTAGCTTGCTGGTATTCCCTTACAGCTCCAGTGAACTATTGACAAAGCAGACTCAAAAAGCAACAAACAAGTAGCTAAACACTGAAAACTATAACAAAAGATTAACAAATTTGAAATCTCCCCAAAACGCCCACAAAATGAGCCATAGGGGAAATCCGCCCACCTCCCTGCCGAGCCACAGCAAGCCAGCGAAAGAAAGGACCAGACAAGCTAGCCCGACTGAACTTAAGAGTTGAATACCAACCGGAAATATTCACCTGTATACGAGGATGGACCGCGTGCCATGAGAACTTAAAATCCTGAGGGTGGGTATGAGGACTAAGCTGTCGTCACTCAAGGAACTACAATTACCAGGTAAGTGTAATTACTATTTCCTTATCATTCCTCCAGCTTAGTCCTCCACCACTGGGATGTAACAGAGCAGTACTAACGGGAGGGACCCTGCCATCCAGCACGCAAGACTGCCGAACCAAAACAGGCATCCCTAGCCGCTAGAATGTCCAGCCGATAGTGCTTACTGAATGTATGCAACGACGACCATGTTGCCGCCTTACAAATTTCCACCGGCGGAACTAGACTGTGCTCCGCCAAGGACACCGCCTGCGCTCTCGTCGAATGAGCCCTTAAACCCATCGGAGCAGAGCGCCCCTGCAGCAAATACGCTGAAACAATGGACTCCTTGATCCACCTGGAAATAGAAGCTTTCGCCGCAGCCTCGCCTTTTCTGGGACCCCCAAACAGGACAAATAACCGATCCGATTTGCGGAAGGACTCTGTGACTGAGAAATAACGGCGCAACACTCTCTTGATGTCCAGGCGACTAAGGCCCCGATCCAAAGCCTGCTCCCCTGCCGATCGCAGGATGGGAAGCGAAACCACCTGATTGACATGAAAAGAAGACGATACCTTAGGAAGAAAGGAAGGCACCGGTCTGAGAACCACCTTCTGCGAAGAAAAGGACAGAAAAGGTTCCCGGCACGAAAATGCCTGAAGCTCTGAAATACGCCTAGCTGAACAAATAGCCACCAAAAATACCACTTTCATAGTCAAATCTTTCACCGAGGCTTTTGATAAAGGCTCAAAAGGCGCTCCACTCAGCGCCCGCAACACCAAGTTTAGATCCCATGGAGGGACAGCAACCCGACGAACCGGCCGCAACCTGGAAACGGCTTTAAGAAAATGGCCAACATTGATGTGAGCCCCCAGAGCAACGCCTTGCACCTTACCTCTGTAACAGGCTAGGGCCGCCAGCTGCATTCCTAAAGAACTGGCGGCCAAGCCCTTATCGAAGCCATCCTGTAAAAAATCCAATACCACCGGGACCGAAACCGTGGCAGCGCAATCTTGATGCCTCGAACACCAATCCTCGAAGATACGCCAGACACACACATACGCGAGTGAAGTTGAATGTTTACGCGCCTGAAGCAAAGTCGACACCACGGACTTGGAATAACCTTTCTTCTTTAACCGCGCCCTTTCAATGGCCAAGCCGTAAGCGAGAATCTCTCCACCCGTGGCATCAGGAGCAGACCCTGAATCAACAGCTCCAGCGACAACGGGAGGTGCCACGGAGTTCCGTCCAGCAATCTCACCAGGTCGGCATACCACGGACGCCTGGGCCAATCCGGCACGATTAACAGCACCCTTCCGTGATGCGCCTCGATGCGCTGAATCACCCAACCGAGAAGCACCCATGGAGGAAATACGTAGAGAAGATCTATCGCTGGCCACGGTTGCATGAGGGCGTCGATTCCTTCCGACATGGGCTCCCGTCTTCTGCTGAAGAACCGACCCACTTTTGCTGAATGGAACGTGGCCATGAGGTCCATGACTGGCATTTCCCAGCGACGCACCAACTGCGCGAAGACCGTGGGATGCAGCTCCCACTCCCCTGCATCCACTTGCACCCTGCTGAGAAAATCCGCCATCACATTGTCTTTTCCGGCTATGTGCGCTGCCAATATCGCCTGTAAGAGCGGTTCTATCCATGCAAACAGCCGCTGGGATTCTTCCTCCAGGGCTGAGCTGCCAGTGCCGCCTTGCCGATTTATGTAAGCTACTGTCGCCGCATTGTCAGAAAGAACCCGTATCGCTTTGTGCGTCACTTGGGCTTCGAAACTCTTCAGGGCGCGAAACACCACCCTGAGCTCCAACTGGTTGATTGACCAGTCGCTCTCCTCTGGAGACCAGAGACCCTGAGCAAACTCCACTCTGGAATGCGCTCCCCAGCCCGCCAAACTTGCATCCGTTAACAGTGGAATCCATTCCGGCGGTTCTAAAGGCATTCCTGCTCGTAAACACGCCGGCCACAGCCACCACTGCAGATCTTGGCGGACTAGAAGCGGGCAGGGAAGCCGTTTGTTCAACGAGTCGGACTGATTGGACCAGCATCGAAGAAGGGCCCGCTGTAATGACTGCATGTGAAACCTGGCCCAAGGAACGACTTCCAAAGTCGCCGCCATCGTTCCCAGCACCTGCAGGTATTTTCAGGCCGACGGCGCTGGAAGCTTGCGGAAGTCCCATACCAGGCGCCTTAGGGCCAGAGCTCTGTGCTCTGTCAGGAACACCGAGCCCCTTTGAGTATCGAACTGCACTCCCAAGTACTCGAGAACCTGGGTCGGAACTAGATGGCTCTTGGTTACATTGATCACCCAGCCGAGAGATTGTAGGAGAGCTATCACTTTTCCTGTGGCGGCCAGGCTCTTGGCTCAGGACTTTGCTCGAATCAACCAATCGTCCAGGTAGGGATGTACCAATATTCCTTCTTTCCGTAACGCTGCTGCAACAACCACCATAATCTTGGTGAACACGCGCAGCGCTGTCGCCAACCCGAAGGGCAGAGCCTGAAACTGGAAACTGCCCCCAAGGAAGTGCGAAGTGCAGAAATTTCTGATGGGACGCTCTGATGGGAATATGGAGATAAGCCTCGGTGAGGTCGAGGGACGTCAAAAACTCCCCGCGCCGAACAGCGACAATAACCGACCGCAGTGTTTCCATGCGAAAATGCGGCACCCGAAGGAAGCGATTTACACCCTTGAGGTCTAGGATGGGGCGAAGAGAGCCATCCTTCTTTGGCACCACGAAATAGATAGAATAGCGACCCATGCCGTATTCTGCTGGCGGGACGGGAACGACTGCGCCCAGTTGAAGAAGATGGTCCAAGGTTTGACGCACCTGTAATGCCTTTTGGGAACTCCTGCAGGGAGAGAGCACGAAGGAGTCCAACACCGGCCTCGCGAGGTATAAGGCATAACCGTCGCGGATGATCTCGAGGACCCAATGGTCGGACGTAATGTGGGTCCAGGCAGAGAGAAACCTCCGAAGGCGACCACCGATCGGCTGAATCCCTGCCTGGACCCGCCGCCCTTCATTGCGGCTTACGGGAGATTGTAGAGGCCGTCGCAGCGTATCCCCTACTTGCCCCTCGAAATCCCTGGGCTCGAGACGCGAATCTACCTCTTTGAGACCCTGCAAAGCAGGGTGACCGAAACCTCAGAAAATCTCGAAACTGCCCCCGAAAAGCCACAGCCAATTTTCCCCGCCTGGGCTTATCTTCCGGCAGTCGTCCTCCCTTGGACTCGCCCAACTCCTTAACTAACTTTTCCAGATCTTCCCCAAACAAGAGCTGTCCCTTAAAGGGAAGCTTGCCAAGACGCGCCTTGGAAGAGCCATCAGCCGCCCAATTCTTTAGCCAGAGTGCTCTGTGCGCCGCCACTAAAGAGGCCATACTATTCGACAAAGCTCGTATGAGGTCATAGTGGACATCCGCCAAATACGCTGAACCAGATTCCAAGCGCTGCATCTCCCGTACTTCCTCTGGCTCCAAGGATGCGGACTACCTCAGTCGCTGAACCCAACGAAGGCAGGCCCGTGCGATCCAAGCTCCGCATATGGAAGCCTGTAACGCTACTGTGTCCACCTCAAAAGACTGCTTCAGCAACCCGTCCATTTTCCGATCCTGGGCCTCCTTCAAGGCCGCACTGCCTTCTACTGGGATGGTGGTCTTTTTAGTCACCGCTGAGACCGCAGCATCAACCTTTGGGGAGCAGAACTTCTCCTTGTCTTTGTCCGCGAGAGGATACAACTGATTCATGATCCGAATCCCTTTAAGGCCAGATTCGGGAGTATCCCACTCTGTTTGGATCATCTGAGCGATCACCTTGTGGATAGGGAAGACCACCTGCGTCTGCCGTACCACTTGAATAATGGGATCCGCGCCATCCTCCTCTTCAGCCTGAGTGTCTGAAGAGCATCTGTAATAAGAGCCGGCAACTCCTCCTTCCGAAGCACTCGGATGATTCTGGCCTGGTCCTCCGGCTCAGCAATCTCTCCTTCCTCTAAATCATCTGTGTCTGCATCCACATCAAAGTCAGGCTCTTCTCCCTCCTGCCAGTCCATTTCGGCCAGGAAAGACTCAGCTAGCCGCGGTCTTTTGGAGGGCTTTAAACCCGAGGAGTCATGCTCTGCCATACCAGACCGCCCACTAGAGGAAGAAAGAGGCAGGGGGGAACCCCCGACCCTGCCGCCTGCGACAAAAGGCCTCATGCATTAGCAGAACAAAGTCTGGAGAAAAACTGTCCATCTGGGATGCGCCTGCAAGCTCCAACTGTGGACCAGGAGCCGCAGGCCTTAGTGCTGGCGGAGATGATGAGGGGCCTGCTATCGCCCCCTCCCCCTCTGCTACCCTGAGCGCTGTGGGAGCAGAAGTGGCCATGGAACTCTCCAACTGTTGCTCCATACTGCGGGAGGCAGAAGCACAGCGAAGACAAACCCCTGTCTCTGCGCTGGTGGTCCTACGAGCGCCACAAATGACACACTGGGAACTACCCGACATGGACTGCAGCTGTGGGGAAGGCAAGTACGCTCAGAGTCCAGAAACACTAGCCCCAAGGGAAAGTGCTGCCCCTCCTGGCCGGCCACATAGGCCCAGGCTACTAAGGGAAATTATGGAAAGTATTCACCTTAGAGTTCCCTTCAATTTGAATGCCCCTTTTTTTTTTTTAAACGAACTGAGAAGGCTGCCTAGATAGAAGAACAAAACGGGAACCCCTGACGCCTCACTGGCACACCTGAAACCGGGGCTCAAAAGAAAGGCGCCAAAATAAAGGGAAAAATAAATAAAAGGGAAAAATAAACCAAACACCGAACCCCAGCAAATACAGTAAATACCTGTGCTCGGACTGCCGCCCGGATGAGAAGGGCGCCCCAGAGCCTGCGGCTAACGTACCGCCTGACTCCCGAAGGCCGCAGGAGACGCAAACCCAAAATGGCCGCATCTCCACATGGGGTTTTGGTGCGCCGGCGGCCCTCTGGGCACTGAAAAACAGCCTCCAATCACTGCTGGACGGCCAGCACTCCAAAGGCACTCTCCGGCTCCCGAAGAGGAAAAGAGAGAGATAGAGAGACACGCCCACGCTAGCATGGAAGCTAGCTAGATTGTGAGGCGTCCCCGACAGGAAAGGGACGCCGTCTACAACGCCGCGGGCTACCGCCTGACAGAGGCGGGCCGGCGGTGTACTCTCTCAGGAGCTCTGCCCCGACCATTCCTGGGGTCAGAGATCCTAAGGCAATCAGCCTTTCTGAAACTGAGCTGCGGCTTGGCAGGGAGGGAGGAGAGCCTGAGAGGGACCCCGAGCAACTAGTCTTCCTTTATGTGATTTATCTACCAATTTCTTTTTTTTTTTTTTAAAGAAACAGTCCTCTGAAAAGAACCCACTCACTCATAGAGACAGAGTGATGCCAAGCCAAATTCAAAGCCAATTAGAAATTTTAGAAATTTTAGAAAGTCTTTAAGAAATTTGTCTAGCTCCTTATCTGTTTCTCTAGTGAGCCCAGCACCTAGGCTCACTATGTCCTCCTGCTGCTTGGAGACTGGACACACTGGAGCTATAAGGGAATACCAGCAAGCTACTTCCAGTGATGTCAAGTTTTGATTGGTCCAGTCTCCAAGCTGCAGGAGGAGGATGCACTACCCAGTGGTGGAGGACTAAACTGGAGGAACGATAAGGAACTACATGTGCATGAGGAATGTGTTCTCTGTGGCATATTCATAATCAATCTAGTGGAAGAGTTTTGGACTAACTGTAAGACTTTAGTAAAGGTACTGGAAAACCAACCAGGAATGCATTACAATAATCAATTGAGAACAGTACTAATGACTGTAGTACTGTACGCACATCTTCCAGACTAAGAAACAATTTAAGTTTACAAAATAATCTCAGTTCGCAAAAAGCCATTTAAAAATCCGTTTTACATGAGTTTTCATGGTCAAGTCATTATTAGTCATTACTCCCAAGTATGTTACTTCATTTTTATCATGATTGTTTTATCTCTAACAAAAAAAATTGGACTACCATAATTTACCACTCTGGTAATTATCATGGCTTGTGTTTTATTAAAGGTCATGCTTAAGTCATTTTCCGTCAGCCACTCAGAATCTAGACTTATCTGATCTGACATATCCTTTTTAGAAGCATAGAAAACTATAGCAGATAAAGGCCATCGATAAGAGCTATTAAGCTCTGCAAACTCTTCTCTTCTTCAGAGATCCTCTGTATTTGTCCCATGGTTTCTAGAACTCAGATACAGTTCTCATCTCCACAGCTTCCAATAGGAGGCTGTCCAATGCATCTATTACTTTTTCCGCAAAAAAAAATTCTCTTAGATTAATCCTGAGTCTATCTTCTTTCACCTTCATGCTATGACCTCTCATTCTAGAGGCCTACCTACCTCCTTTGAATTTATACCACAAAGTATTTAAATGTCTCTCTCATCTCTCTTCGCCCGTCTTTCCTCCAAGGTATACATATTGAGGTTGTCAAGTCTATCCCAATCTGGACAGCAGCAGAATGGGACGGTGTTGGTGGGGGAGGATCATATTTCTGTGATAATGGCAATAACACTAGCATTACCTAGGCAGAAGAAAGGCCTGGCAATCTACTTCCATATCTTGCTATGAAAACCCAATGGATAGTCACAACAAAACAAATTGCATTATAGTGCTGGAAGTTGAGACCCCCAGATCGGAAGGCATTCAATTGACTACTGGGAATGTTGAAGACTTTTCAGAGTAAAGTCAGCATTTATAATGTTGTTGGATCAAAGCCCTTGGGAAATCTGACTGCTGATGTAGCCGAGCATGAAATGAGAGTCAGAAGCTGCAAAGATGTCGTACATATTGGGTCAGGGAACGTATGAAACATGAACCAAGGGAAGTTGGAGGTGGTCAAAAATTAAATAGAACGTGTACAACTCGTTGGGTGTCACAAACTGAAATGAACTGGTATCTGACAATTTGCATCTGATGATCGTATGGTATACTATGCTTGAAATGAAAGAGAAAGAAGAAATGGTGTTGCATTTATAATTAAGAAGAAACTTGCAGGAACTGTAATGAAATACAATGCAATCAGTGAATGCTTAATTTCTATTCATCTACAAGGAATACCAGTCAACACAACTATTATTCAGGGATATGCCCCAACAACTGCTGCAGAAGAGAAAGAAATTAATGAGTTCTATGAACAAGTACAAGCTAAAATTGATAGAACATGCAAACAGGATATCCTGATAGTCATGGGTGACTGGAATACAAAGGTTGGCAACAAAGAAGGTAAAGTGGTTGGAAAATATGGGCTTGGTAACAGAAATGAAGCTGGAGAAAATCTGGGATGATTCTGCAAGATCAATGGTCTATTCATCTCAAACACCTTCTTCCAGCAATATAAGTGGTGACTGTACACATGGACTTCACCTAATGGATTGTACAGAAATCAAACTGACTACATCTGTGGAAATCAACAATGGAAAAGGTCAATAACATCAACAAAGCCAAAACCTGGAGCCGACTGAAAAAGAGCAAACCATTCATGACTGTAGCAAAATATGACCTTGAGAATATACCACCAGAATTTAAAGACTGCCTGCAAAAATGATATGCTGCTTTGGATACTAATGACAGAACACCAGAAGAGCTATGGAGTGACATCAAGAAAGTTATGCTCAAAGAAAGTGAGAAGTCTCTACAAATGGTAAAAAAACAGAAACAGCCAAAATGGATGACTAAGAAACTCTGAAAACTGCCCAGAAATGGATAGAAGGTAAAGCCAGAGTAGTAAGAGAGGCAATCACAGAACTCAACAGAGATTTCCAACATGCAGCAAGATGAGACAAGGAGAAGTATTACAATGACACACGCAAGGAAATAGAATCAGAAACTATTAGAGGAAGAATAATATCAGCTTTCCTAAAGCTACGAGAGTTAAAGAGAAAATTCCAGCCTTGAATTCAAATGCTACAAGATGCTCAAAGATCCATGTTGAATGATGCTGAGAAGATCAAGAAAAGGTGGAAAGAATATACAGAACATAAGATAGGCCATACTGGGTCAGACCAAGGTCCATCAAGCCCAGTGTCTTGTTTCCAACAGTGGCCAATCTAGGTCATAAGTATCTAGCAGTTTCCCCAAAAGACACAGGTTCCACAATGCTTGAATGGGGTCAAGCAGTGATATCCTGGGTTCCTTTTAATAATGGTTTATGGACCTTTCCTCCAGGAACTTGTCCAAACCTTTTTTAAACCCAGCAACACTAACAGCTTTTACTACATCCTCCGGTAACAAATTCCAGAGTTTGATTACACGTTGAGTGAAAAAATATTTTCTCTTATTAGTCTTAAATAGATTACCCTGTAACTTTATTGCATGTCCCCTAGTCTTTCTATATTCTGATGATGTAAACAATCGATCTACATTTACCCGTTCCACTCCATTCATTAATTTATAGACCTCTATCCTATCTCCCCTCAGCCGTCTTTTTTTCATGTTGAAGAGCACTAACCTTTTTAGCCTCTCTTCATAGGGGTATCCTTCCATCCCCTTTATCATTTTGGTGGCTCTTCTCCGTACCAGAGTCTTTAGGCCATAAAGACCAAGTGGACCAATGACCGTTTCAACCTGTAACTTATGATCAGAAACCATTGGTGATGAAAGAAGTCATCAAAGCATCATTTACAACATTTTCAAAGAACAAAACACCAGGCATTGATGGCATTCCCATTGAAGTATTACAGCAAGAGGATGCGGCTGCTACCATTCTTACAAATTTGGAAGACAACATCATGGCCAACTGACTGGAAAAGATCTTTGTTTATGCCAGTGCTGAAGAAAGGTGATCTGACTGACTGTGGAAATTATCACACAATCGCTGTGATCCCACATACCAGCAAGATTCTACTCCAGATCAATCAGCAGAGACTACAATCATACCTGAAACGAGAAGTGAATGAAGTGCAATCAGGATTCAGGAAAGAGCGAGGAACAACAGACATCATCGCAGATGTGAACTGGATCCTTGAAAAGACAAAAGAATACCAAAGGGATATCTATATGTGTTTTATTGACTACACCAAGGCCCTTGACTGTGTAAATCATGTGAAACTCTGGGCCACATTAAGAATCATGAGTATATCAGAAAACCTCTTGTACAACTTTTACATTAATCATAAAGCAACAATTCAGATGGAACAAGGAGAAATAGAATGGCTTAAAATGAGCAAAGGTATATAACAAGGCTGCATACTTTACCCCTACCTATTTAATTTATACACAGAACAAAGAGGAATTGTTATGTTGTGGCCACCAAGCCCCTCTTATTGTGGCATAGACTACATAATTTCAGAAAATGTTGCAAGTGAATCTTAGAAAAAAACCAAGACCTGGCATTGTTAACTAGATTTTTTCATGTTTCTTTCAAGAACCTGTATTTATTTATGTAGCTCGTCAGGGAACTATTAAAATATTACGAATCAAAGACTTGTGAAATATACTTTATTTTTCTATTTCCACAGAGAGCCTAAATTTGACCTATTTCTTTAATTCCTTAATTTGGGTACCCAAAATGAAACTAATTTAGTCTCTTACTTGGGGATTCAGTTTATATAAGAAGATTCAATACTGGAGTGAGTGGAAGCTGGGGAGGGAAGGGAGGGGTCAAATACCTCTACAGTGCAGTGGCTTCAAAGAGTATTAGCTGTTTTCCCTCCTCTTTGAGCTTCTAAGGATTACAGGTTAGAATAAAGAATAAAAACCCCAGCAGCAAAAAAGAAAGTCTTGCCTAAAACAGAAAAATTGCCTTCTGTAAACAGCTGCGAAAAATAAGCCAGTACCTTAAACAGGAATATATAAAAATGTTATATAACAAAAATGGAGAAATTAGGTCTTACCTGCTAATTGTCTTTCCTTGAGCTCTCTCCGGGCCAGTCCAGGGAACGTTAGGGTTGTCAATCCCGTTCAGCAGCTGAGGACTGACAAACTTGAAGTTTTTGCTGACAGCTTAAGCCACTCCCCCTGATGCCAGCTCTCCAGTTTTCTATTGACAAAGCAGCTTAACGAAAACATCGGAAAAACAAGAAACTTAAGTACACAACCAAGAAGGGAACTAACATGAACAGAAAACGCACCAGATTCCCCAGAGACAGACTGCACCCGCTAACACGAAGTGAGTCAGTGCCTCAACTTCCGAAAACAATTTTTTTTTCTTTTTGTTTTGTTTTTTTCTTTTTCACTTTTTCTCTTTGCTCATAGAGATTACTGCAATTCAACAGTTCTGCTACCGCTCTGGTGCTCAGATAGACTTACAAACCGCGTATTTACTCTGTTCGCATCGAAAAGACTGGGTGGGTCCTGGACTGGCCCGGAGAGAGCTCAGGAAAGACAACACAGGTCTGCGACTAAAAAGCTGTTTGATTATTTTCATCTAATTTCCATGTATTTTGGTGTGCTGAAAACAAATAAAATATTGAAAAGACTCCTAGATGTCATGATTTGCCACAACATGTAAAATTGTCTACAAATTTATCATTTTTTTCAAATTACTATTAATTAATTCACATAAGTGCATTTAAGATATAAAATGCCAAAAAAACCTTAAAGGGGTTGTCCGAGTTATGTAAAAAAAAAAATATAGCACTGTAAATCTGATGGTCAGCAATATATACATAAGCTAAGCAAGTTTTAAGTCCGTGCTTCTAATGGTAGAAGGGGTTAATCTTTCCTGAAGAATCCAGTGGGAGGGAGACACAGGGCAGATAGCAGCAGCTCCGGTCAGTGCAGGGGGGCGTGGCCAGCACTGTGACGTCTCGTGTACAGACACAGAACTGCTCTCTCCTGCATGCCACACTTGTGCACAAATCATCATCAGGTTCTTGGTTCTAGGCTGTTCACACTTTTTCATCGCAATTCGTGTTAGCTCGTCATTCTTCAACCGTTATGTTATGGCTCCGTGAAAGTGTATTAATTCGCCAGGCAGTTTCTGTTTCATCTGTGGTGAATATACAGTGTTGAAGCAACAGCAGAATATTACAGACTTTGTGAAAAAAGTATACTTTGCATACTTTGGACTAAAAATTGGAGATCAAGATAAAGTCTGGGCGCCTCATAAAGTGTGCAAACGGTGTGTTGAGGACCTCCGAAACTGGTTCAAGAGTAAGAAAAAATCTTTCCGTTATGGGATTCCTATGGTATGGCGAGAGCAAAAGAACCATAGTGATGACTGTAACTTTTGTTCATGCAATGTGAAAGGGTTTAATTCCAAATGGAAGCATTCCATTTCATACCCCAATCTTCACTTGGCAATTCGTCCCATCCCCCATGGCACAGATATACCAGTACCCAAGCCCCCTGCTACCTTGGAAGAGATACCTAGCTCCGATGAAGGTGAAGTCATACCTGAACCAGATGACGAATCAAGTTCTGACTTTGAAGATGATAGAAGACCAAAATTGTTTTCTCAGGAGGAGATGAATGATTTGGTAAAAGGCTTGAATCTTCCCAAAGATGCCGCTGAGTTACTCGGATCAAGGCTGAAAAGCAGGAATTTATTGTTGCCAAGAGTGTCATCTTCATGGTTCAGACATCATGAAAAGGAATTCGTTCCTTACTTCGCCCAGGAAGACAAGTTGGTTTATTGCATCAATGTCAAAGGTCTGATGGGTCAATTTAAAATCCAATATGATTCAGAGCGATGGCGTCTTTTTATAGATTCTTCAAAAAGAAGTCTCAAAGCAGTTTTACTCCACAACGTTTTTTATGCTTCCATACCTTTAGGTCATTCCTACACTTGAAGGAAACCTACGAGAACTTGGAATTGGTTCTTCGTAAACTTAAATATGAAGACCATGGTTGGCAAGTGTGTGGGGACTTGAAGGTCTTGTGCATGCTGCTTGGGCAACAAGCTGGGTATACCAAATATCCTTGTTTTCTGTGTCTATGGGACAGTCGAGACTGACAAAATCACTGGACCAAGAAGAGTTGGGAGACGAGGGTGCTAACAGTCGGTGAAAAAAGTCCTCCGAGAAGCTTTGGTACCTTCCCATAAAGTTCTTCTACCACCTCTCCACATAAAATTGGGATTGATGAAGCAATTCGTAAAATCACTTCCAAGAGATGGAGAATGCTTCAAATACTTGGTCACCAAGTTTCCAGGCCTGTCGGAGGCAAAATTGAAGGAAGGTGTGTTCATCGGACCAGACATTAGAAGGCTTATAGTTGATCAAGAGTTTGTCAATACCATGACGGATCCTCAAAAGGAAGGGTGGATTGCATTTAAAGAAGTCGTACAAAAGGTTTTAGGCAATAACAAAGATCCTCACTACAAAAAGATCGTCGGATGAATGCTGAAAGCATTTCAAGCTTTAGGTTGCCTGATGAGTTTGAAAGTGCATTTCCTCCAGTCCCACCTTGACTACTTTCCTGAAAATTTGGGAGCTGTGAGTGAGGAACAAGGTGAACGATTCCACTAAGACATTAAAGAGATGGAAAGGAGATACCAGGGAAAATAGAGCATTACAATGATGGCAGACTACTGTTGGATGCTTCAGAGAGACATTACAGATGCTACTCACAAGCGTAAATGCACCAAGAGGAGCCTCACAAGGAAGAAGAATCGAGTTTAGTGTGTGTAGGTGAGCTCATTTCAGTTCAAAAAAGGATTTTCATGAAAATATTGTAATAAAACTTTAATTTTATAAGTCTATTTCCATTTATTTTGAGGTATTGCCTTATTTAACATAGTTACCTAAATTGTCAGGAAATGTGATGTCCTATGACAAAATGGAGGTCATTTTCGGATTCAGCGCACCAAAAAACATAAAGATTACGTGGAATAACCAAAACAGCTCTCGAAAAAAAATTTTTTGCAGACCTGTGCAATTAGCAGGTAAGACCTAATTTCTCCTTCCTTATCGCCTCTCCGGGCCAGTCCAGGGAATGTTAGGGCAGTACCAAAGCAGTACCTAAACTCGGGAGGGACCCGTAAGACCTGCGATAATGGCCGAGGCCCCCACCTTCGCATCTCCTCTTGCGTGAACATCTAACCGATAATGCGAAGTGAAAGTATGCAGAGAGGACCAGGTCGCCACTCGATAGATATCCACCGGAGGGACCAACGCGTACTCTGCCCATGACGTCACTTGAGAACGAGTGGAATGCGCCCTGAGGCCCTCTGGCGGCTCTTTGCCTCTGGCCGCGTAAGCCGCCACTATAGCCCGTGTCACCCATCGGGCAATTGAGGCTTTCGTAGCCGCTTCACCCCTACGGCAGCCCACAAACAAGACAAACAACCTATCCGACTTGCAAAAAGGCTTAGTGATCTTAAGGTACTTCCGCCATACACGTTCAAGATCCAATTTTCGTAGCGCGCGATCCATCGGGGAACCGGAGAGATTGGAAAACCTCGGTAACGCCACCGACTGATTCACATGAAAGGAGAAGACTACTTTAGGCAGAAAAGAAGGTACAGGATGCAACAACACCTTCTCCAGCAAGAACTGAAGGTAGGGTTCTCGACAAGACAACGCTTGCAAATCCGAAATTCTCCTCGCCGAACATAACGCCACCAAGAAGGCCGTTTTCCGGGAAAATTCTTTCAAACTCACCGCGGAAGCGGACTCAAATGGGGGCTGTGTTAACGCCTCCAAAACTACATTTAAATCCCAAGGAGGCACCACCTTGCGCAATGGAAGCCTGATGATCTTGGCCGCCCGAAAAAAACGCTGCACGTCTGCATGCACAGAGAGACGCCGACTCTGAACCGAACCTCTAAAACAAGACAGAGCCGCCAAATGCACCTTCAGCGTATTGAGAGCCAAACCTTTGTCCAGACCGTCCTGAAGGAACAACAGCAGCTGCGGCAACGCAGTAGACATAAGCCCTGACTCGTACACCACTCCTCAAAGACTCGCCAAACGCGCACATACGCTAGCGAAGTTGAAGGTCTCTTAGACCGCAACAAGGTGGAAACCACCGACTCCGAGTAACCCTTACACTTTAACCGATCCCCTTCAAGAGCCAAGTTGTAAGTAAGAAGCGATCTACGTGCGGCATGAGCACCGGCCCCTGACTCAACAGATTGAGTCGGGACGGTAGCCGCCACGGCGAATCCACCAACAGCCGGACCAGATCGGCATACCATGGCCGACGCGGCCTATCCGGCACAATGAGTATCACCGTTCCTCTGTGACATGCTATGCGCTGTATGAGCCGGCCGAGCATCGGCCACGGCGGAAACACATACTGGAGGGTGTCTAGCAGCCAGGGCTGCACCAGAGCATCCAGGCCTTCTGACATATGCTCTCTGCGTCTGCTGAAAAACCGAGATGCTTTGGCATTGCCGAGGGTAGCCATGAGGTCCATCACCAGCTGCCCCCAGCGATCCGTAATGTCGTGAAACACAGCCGCGTTCAGTTCCCACTCCCCCAGATCGAGAACATTGCGACTGAGGTAATCGGCCTGCACATTGTCCCTGCCTGCGACGTGTGCTGCCGAGATGGCGAGAAGGTGAGTCTCCGCCCACCCGAACAAGTCCAGGCTTTCCTCCAGTAACGGTACACTCCTGGTACCGCCCTGTCGATTGATATATGACACTGCCCCCGCACTGTCGGAAAAGACTCGAACTGCCGCCCCCTTGAGCAGGCGTCCGAAATGAAGAAGTGCGAGACAGACCGCTCGCAGCTCCAAGCGATTGATCGACCACACGCTCTCCTCCTGGGACCAGGAGCCTTGGGCCACCTGAGACTGACAGTGAGCTCCCCAGCCCGAGGGACTGGCACCCGTAGTTAGCAGTATCCACTGTGGGTCCTGCAAGGGAACCCCTGCTCACAGATGACTGGGATCCAGCCACCACCGTAGACTCCGGCGAACTGGATCCGGACAGGCGAGCTTTTGTGAGAGAGGGTGAAGCTGTGGAGACCACCTGGCGAGCAAAGCCTGTTGAAGATGCCGCATATGCACTCTGGCCCATGTAACCAGGTCCAGGGCTGCCTCCATGGACCCCAAAAGTTGCAAATAGGTCCAAGCCGACGGAGCCAAAATCCGCAAAAACGCTTGCACTTGCTGCAGAATCTTCTGTACTCTGCACTCGGGCAGGAAAACCGAACCTCGTCCCGTGTCGAAGAAGGCCCCGAGATAAGTTAGCTGCCTCACCGGCCGCAACTGACTCTTTGTCTGGTTGATGACCCAACCTAGCTGCTCGAGGATCTGAACCACTCGAGCCGTGGCCACCTCTGAGTCGGACTGGGAATCGGCCCTGATTAGCCAATCGTCCAAGTATGGATGCACTCGGATACCTTCCTTCCGCAGAGCCGCCGCCACCACCACCATCACTTTCGTGAAGGTGTGAGGAGCCGTGGCCAGACCAAAGGGCAAAGCGCGAAATTGGAAGTGATCCATAGGTACGGCAAATCTCAAAAACCGCTGATGCTCTGCTCTGATGGGAATGTGCAGATAAGGCTCTGTGAATTCTATGGCCGAGAGAAATTCCCCAGGTCGCACTGCTCGAATAACGGACCGCAGGGTCTCCATCCAAAAATGCGGAACCCGCAAGGCGCGGTTGACATGCTTGAGATCGAGAATTGGCCGAAAAGAGCCCTCTTTCTTGGGGACCACAAAATATATCCAGTATCGACCGAAGCCGCACTGGCCACGAGGCACTGGCACCACCGCCTGCAGCCGCAACAACCGCCCCAGCGTGTCGGCAATTGCCTGCGTCTTCCGACCCGGAGCACATGGGGACACCACAAAGGCGTCTGACAAAGGACAAGCGAACTCTAGCGTATACCCGTCTCGAATGATCTCCAGCACCCATTTGTCTGAGGTTATGGCGGTCCAGGCAGAGAGAAAGCCCTCCAAGCGACCTCCTACAGGGATTTCCACCTGGACCGGCCGACCTTCATTGCAGCTTTTTAGCTGCGTGCTGCTGAGAATTAAAGTAGGTCTTACCGAACCCTCTCTCTCTGCGAAAGGACTGCCCTCGAGGACTGAAACGACCCGAGGATAGGGAACAAAATGCGCTCCACGAAACCGACGAGCATCTCTCCCTTGTCCGCGCTGCGCCGCTCCCCCTCTAGGAGCCCTGGGACGATCTTCCGGCAAACGACCCCCCTTGGAGTCTCCGAGATCTTTTACAATCTTTTCTAAGGCTTCCCCAAAAAGTAACTTCCCTTTATAGGGAAGCTTACTGAGGCGCGACTTAGAGGATACGTCAGCTGCCCAATTCCGTAACCACAGGAAGCATCTGGCTGCTACTAACGAAGCCATAGACTTTGCGGTAATTCTCACCAAATCATAAAAGGCATCTGCCAGGTAAGCTGCAGCTAACTCCAATTTCGCCCCTTCCACGGAAGAAGCCTCTGCCGAATCCGCTGTGACCTCCCCCTGAAGCCACCGGATGGAAGCCCTGGACACATACGCTCCACAAACGGAAGCTTGCAGCGCTAGAGCACTAGAATCAAACGCCTGTTTCAGGAAAACCTCTATCTTACGATCCAGGAAGAATGGTACTGGGGCTCCCAGGACCAGTTCTTCAGCAACGCAGAATCTCGCCCGAGAGAAAGCAGGCTCTGCCTTCAGCTGCTGCTTAAAGAGTGCAGCTACGGGCGTCTACGTCCCTCCGTTCTTTTTTTTTTTTACATTGAACTTTATAAGAGAAAGGGGAATATAGCCGCAATCAGCCCTGCTACAGCCAATCCGCTATTCAAACCCACACAAAAATAACAAAAAGTATGTGCTCTGTCAGGGAGACTGTCAGCATCGATGTCCTGTTCAGCTGCTGAGGACTGAAAGACTGGAGAGCTGGCATCAGGGGGAGTGGCTTAAGCTGTCAGCAAAAACTTCAAGTTTGTCAGTCCTCAGCTGCTGAACGGGATTGACAACCCTTACGTTCCCTGTACTGGCCCGGATAGGCGATAAGGAAACCCCCCCTTTTTAAAGAACTCTTAGGCAGCACTAATGGGCCTGAGAGAAGCAGGAGGACCCCACAGGGCACCCAAAAGGGGCTGGTAAGTCAGGTCTTGGTCCCACTTCCCTCTTGCTGTCCTTGATCTGCATGCTCTTTTGTCTTTCCCTTTTTTCTGATTTGTTATTTTCATCCCATTGATTTCAGTGGGCTGTATTTGGCTCTCTTGCTACTTGAAATGAAGCAGCTCCAAGTTGAAAAAAAAAGAGCTTTTGCTTGGCAACTGGACCTCCCAGGACTGCGTGGGCATCTGGGGCCTCCCTGCTTGGGTTTCCCTGGTCAACTCAATAGGTACTGGTATTCCTTTTATGGGATTTCCTTTTCTCTGTGACCCTGACTTCATTTTTGGCAAGGCTTTTCATGGTCTTTCTTTCCTTTTGCTACTGCAGTGATTAGCAGCATGGCTCAATGCAGCCTGCGACTAAGGTTACCAACTGGCCCCAGATGTACCTGACAAACTTGATCCAGTCCTGGGTTTACCTTATTGCATACAGGGACATGTAGTCTTGATTTGTCTATTGCATGCCATACAAAAAGCAAGATTACAATTCTCTGCATGCAATGGGATAAACCTAGGACTGGATCTAGCCTGTCGGGTGCATCTGAAGTCAGTTGGCAACCCTACCTTTGACCCCAAATGATTATTTTTCTGCAGCTGCTTGCTTTTGCCCCTCTTGTTTCTCAGATGCCTGGGGCACTCTTTCTTCAGCAGTTTGGGACCCCCAAAAGTGGACCTAGAGCTCGCTGCTGTTTCTTTAGCCCCTGCCGCTCCTTTGCTTTTTTCCCCCCACTGGTGGGCATTGCAGCCATTTGAGATGGCTGTTTGATCCTGGAAGAGGAGGAGCCTGGTCGGCTGGCCCTAGACTTAAGCTCATTGGCCCCTGGACTCCATGGACTCTCTTTTCATCCTTTTTGAGCTACAGTTCCTCAAACAACTAATGGGCTGTTTTCAGTCTTTTATAGCTGCCTGGTAGCCCCCATTTGCAGGAATCCAAGGCCAAAGCATTTCCTACGGGGGACCCAGGGCCCTCGAGCACCTATGTCATGGGCAGCATGAGGGTCAAGGCCCCCACTGGTGGGAAGCTAGGATCTCCATGATCTACCTCTTTCATAGAAGGAGCCATCTTTTGCTCTTTCAGGATGCTATGGCAGCTCTGCATATAATAGAGCCTTCTCTTGGGTGAGGTTAGCAGGCAAGACCACTCCCTTTCTCATGGAGAGTATCTGGCCTCCTGCTGAATTTATTCCTCTACCTTATCCTATGCAGCAGTGTGTAGGTCATCAGGGAGAAAACCTCCTATTTGGTCACTAAGGCCTTGTCTCAGCTGCACCTTTGACCCCAAGATAAGTTGTTTTAGCCTCTTGGGCTCTCTAAAATGGGAGCCCTGGTCACAGCTGTGACAAAGGGAACGACTGTCCCTGTAGAGGGAGATGCTACACTCAGGGAGGCTTATGTTCTGGATGTAAGGATGCTAGCCTTCCACAGCACCTGGTGTCTCCAAAGATTTACTTTTCTCATTCTTTTGCTAAGTGGTGTTTTGTTAGAATTTTCTTCTTATGTTTTAATTTCAGTTTGCTGTAAATTGATTTGACTATCCTTATCCCTAAATTATTTTTGTGTCCATATGGTCTATTTCACATATTTTTTGCCTTTTTCAGGCATGCACTTATTCTAACAATGCTCCTCGGTTTTAAAACATTTTTCTCCCTCCTTTTGAACCTGTTTCTTGCTGTATTTACTTGTATTAGTGACATCTTCATTGACGTCCAAAGAAGGGACCTGTGTCATGGAAAGTCATCTTTGGATATTTGCATTTATTTTTTACCTGGAATTTTTTCTGCTCTTTTTCTGAGCTTTTTATTTGTAACTATTTGGGAACTTTCCCTTAATTTATTTCCCTTTCCAACTCACTAAGCCTAATCGTGTTAACTCATTTTAAATGAAAGATATCATTTTCTTACTGTAGAAGGGACATGTTGCCTATCTCCTAATCATTTTCCTTTCATTTTTCAGCAGAGCTGCCAGCGTCCCTTAAAGTGTCCTCCAGTCCTGAGGCATCTGCCAATGCCTCCTGTGAGCGATTACTGCCTGAAGTCCAGACCTTTCCTAGTAGACAAAGCATCCAAGTGATCTCAGACAATGCCACAGTAGTGGCGTATGTCAACAAACGAGACAAAACTTGCAGTGCTGGAGTGGGTCTCGGGGTTCTAGAGCTGAATTGTTGAGTGAAGGAGCAGCTGATAGCCCCGCCTGCAGCTCCCATTACAGATGTAGACAACATGTAGGCCAGCTTCCTGAGTCAGAACTCCATGCATCCGGGTGAGTGGGAGCTCAGTTCTCACATATATGATTTCATTGTGCAGAGCTGGAGCCTTCCAGTGTTTGACTTGATGGCTACTGAGGAAAATGTTAAAGGAGAAATTAGACCTTACCTGCTAATTGTCTTTCCTTGAGTTCTCTCCAGCCCAGCCCATGCACATTAAGGTAGTCAACCTCCTCCAGCAGCTGAGGACTGAATATTGAAAGTCTTGCTGACAGCCTATCCAGCTACCTCTGGTGTTAGAGACTCAGTCTTCTATTGTCAAAGCAGTGTAACCCTAAACTATAACTATGAAAACCAAAACCAAATTACTCAGAGAGTCACATATAACCCTAGGTAACCATGAACATCTCCTATCTTTTTAATAATCATCTTTTCTTTCTTCTTTTTTTTTTTTCTCTTTATCTTTTATGACTCAGATGGAGCCCTCCTAACCCCAGAGGAACCCCCAAAATCCACTTCGACTAGCCCCCTAAACCTTCTCCAACTCCGGCGACTAGTAAGTTAACCAACCCTAGTTCTGAATTAATGGCCGAGCTCCTAGGCTTGCCAATCACTCGCAGATGAACTGGGTGGGTCCTGGACTGGCCCGGAAAGAACTCAAGGAAAGACAATTAGCAGGTAAGGACTAATTCTCCTTCCTATTCGTCTCTCCGGGCCAGTCCAGGCATATTAGGACAGTACCAAAGCAGTACCTAAACCCCGGGAGGGTCCTGCAAGCCCCGCCATAATGGCCGAGGCCCCTACCTTCGCATCCCCCCTTGCCTGAACATCTAACCTATAGTGCCTCGCGAACGTATGAAGCGAAGACCACCTCGCCGCTTGACAGATATCCACCGGAACCAACGCAAACTCAGCCCAAGACGCTGCCTGGCCTCTAGCAGAATGCGCTCTGAGCCCTTCCGGAGGCGAATTCCCCTTCGCTTCATAGGCTGCCCCTATAGCCTGCTTCACCCAATGGGCAATAGAAGCCTTGGTAGCCGCCTCCCTTTACGAGATCCACTAAACTGCATGAACAACCTATCTGACCTCCGAAATGGCTCAGTTTCTCTGAGATATCGATGCAGCACTCGCCCCAGATCCAACCTCCTAAGTGACTGATTCATTTTACTCCCTTCCTGCCCAGCAAAGGTCGGAAGCGAGACAGATTGATTCATGTGAAACTCAGACACCACCTTAGGAAGAAAGGAGGGCACCGGCCGCAATATCACCTTTTCCGCCGTAAACTGAATGTACGGCTCTCTACACGAGAGTGCTTGCAGATCCGAAACTCTCCTTGCGGAACACAATGCCACGAGGAAGGTGTTTTTCCACGATAGTTCTCTGAGATTCACTGCCGACATTGACTCAAAGGGAGGCCGCGTCAAGGCCTCAAGCACTAAGTTCAAATCCCAAGGAGGCACTACCTGCCTGACCGGAGGCTTAATATTCCTAGCTGTCCGAAGGAAACGTCGAACATCGGAGTGCGACGCGAGAGTGCCCCCCTGCACTCTTCCTCTATAACAAGCTAGAGCCGCCAGATGGACCTTGAGTGTGCTGAAGGCTAGCCCCTTTTCCAGTCCCCCTTGAAGGAACGACAGGATATCGGGCAAACCCGCGGAACAAGACTTAACGCTACGCTCATCACACCAAGCTTCAAAAATGCACCACACGCGAACATATGCTAAGGATGTCGATCCTTTCCTGGACCTCAACACAGTGGCTATCACCGACGCCGAGTACCCCCGACATTGCAACCGTTCCCTTTCAAGAGCCAAGCCGCAAGCAAGAACCGATCCACCTGCTGCATCAACACGGGACCTTGACTCAACAGGTTGATTCGGTTGGGCAGCCTCCATGGAGAATCCATTAGCAGCCACACCAGATCCGCATACCAGGGCCGTCTGGGCCAATCTGGAGCAATGAGAATCACCTTTCCATCGTACCCCACTACTCTCCAAATGACCCGCCCTATCAGAGGCCATAGAGGGAACACGTAAAGCAGCTCGCCTGCCGGCCAGGGCTGCACCAGGCCGTTGAGTCCTTCCGACATGTGCTCTCTGCGCCTGCTGTAAAATCGAGCCGCTTTGGTATTGGCAAGAGTAGCCATGACATCCATGACTGGCTGACCCCACTGCACCGTGATGTCGTGAAAGACTGCTACATTTAGTTCCCATTCTCCGGGATCCAGAACATTCCGACTGAGATAGTCAGCTTGAACGTTGTCTTTCCCCGCTAAATGCGCCGCCGAGAGCACCATGAGGTGGACTTCCGCCCACTGCAACAATTGCTGACTCTCTTCCAGCAAAAACACACTGCCCATGCCCCCTTGCCTGTTGATGTAGGAAACCATTACCACATTGTCAGAGAACACTCGAACCGCTTGCCCTTCAAGCAGACCGACAAAATCCTAAGTGCTAAACGTACCACTCTCAGCTCTAAACGATTGATCAAACAACTGCTCTCCTCCGCAGACCAGGTCCCCTGCGTCATCTGAGCCAGACAATGAGCCCCCCAGCCGGACAGACTGGCGTCTGTTGTGACCAATACCCACTCCGAGTGTTCCAGAGGTACACCTGATCAAAGATGCCCTGGGACCAACCACCACTGCGGGCTGTTGCGCACCTCCTCCGGACAAACCAGCCTCCAAGACAAAGGGTGATCCTGCGGAGACCAAAGAGGACGCATATGAGTCCTGGCCCACGGAACCAGGTCCAAGGCCGCCGCCATGGAACCCAACAACTGCAAATACCCCCAAGCAGTTGGAGCCTTCATTCGTAAGAACGCCCGTACCTGAGCCAAAATCTTCTGCACTCTGTCCTCGGGAAGGAACACCGATCCTATCTCCGTGTCGAACAAAGCCCCGAGGTACGTCAGCCGCTTCACTGGTTGCAAATGACTCTTTGCTCGGTTGATCACCCAACCTAGCTGTTCCAGAAACTCCACTACTCGAGAGGTTGCAGCGATTGATTCCACAATAGACCCTGCCCGGATCAACCAATCGTCCAGGTATGGAAGCACCTGAATTCCTTCCTTACGCAGCACCGCCGCCACTACCACTATCACCTTGGTGAAAGTTTGAGGCGCCGTAGCCAGCCTGAACGGCAATGCCCGAAACTGAAAATGACTCATGGGAACTGCAAAGCGCAAAAACCTTTGATGATCCCTCCTGAATGGAATGTGCAGATAAGCCTCTGTTAGATCTATGGACGACAGCACTTCTCCCGGCTTTACTGCCTGAATGACTGATCTTAGGGTTTCCATCCAAAAATGAGGCACCCTCAAAACAGCAGTTTACATGCTTTAGATCCAGAATTGGCCGAAAAGATCCTTCTTTCTTGGGGACCACAAAATAAATCGAGTATCGACCTAAGCCGCACTAATCATGGGGCACCGGCACCACCGCTTGCAGCCACATCAAACACTGCAGCGTGTCTTTTATCACTGTCTTCTTTGCCTGAGGCCCACATGGGAACAACACAAAGGCTTCCGTCAGCGGGTGAGGAAACTCCAGCGAATACCCCTCGCGGATAATCTCCAACACCCACCGGTCCAAAGTTATGGCGGCCCAGGTGGAGAGAAACCCCTGCAAACGTCCTCCTACTGGAATCTCCGCCTGGACCAGCCGACCTTCATTGTGGTTTCTTAGAAGGGTTCTGCTGGGTGTTAAAATATCCCCTGCCGAACCCCCTAGTTCCTCGAAAGGACTGCCCCCTGGCTACGAAATGCCCTCTTTGATAAGGTGCAAACTGAGGGCCTCAGAACCTGCAAAAATCTCTACCTTGACCTCTCTGCATAGTCCCAAGCCTTGCAGCCTTCGGACAGTCCTCTGGAAGCCAACCTCCCTTGGAATCACCCAAATCCTTTACGATTTTCTCCAATGCCTCCCCAACTGCATGGTCTGTAGCTACTCTGTGCCAGTATCACGCACTGGCAGTCCGTCTTACCACTCTGCAGTACTGGAGAGGTGCAGACCCCATTTGGTGGTCAGCTGTAGGCTGCTGTTCTGCATGTGCAATACATCATGGGTGCTGGTAATCACTGACGCCATGGACTTCGCTGATATCCTCACCAAATCATAGAAGGCGTCCGCTAAATAAGCTGCTACCGACTCAAGCTTTGCTCCTTCTGAGGAAGATTCCTCTTCCTTATCCGAGCCGGAATCCTCTTGTAGCCAATGGATCGAGGACCTGGAAACATACACCCCACAAATAGAAGCCTGTAGAGCAAGAGCACTGAAATCAAAGACCTGCTTTAGAAGCGCCTGTAACCTGCGATCCTGAAGATCTTTAAGAGCTGTACGCCCCTCCACCGGGATCGTCTTCTTGGTGACCGCCAAAACCAGCGCATCCACCTTAGGCATCCGCAACAACTCTTTCTCCTCCTGTGGAACAGGGTAATGACGCCCAATGGCGCGACCCCCTCTCAGGGTAGCTTCACGGCATTCCCATTCTGATTCTATCATCTGCTTAATCACTCTGTGAATTGGGAAACAGCGCTGCTGTGCTTTAAAACCCTGCAACAAGGGATCCTCTAGTGGCTCCTGCTGCACCACCGGAAGAACTATATTCGATGCTGCGAAGGACTGAGCGATAAGAGCCCCAAGCTCCTCTTTGCGAAACACCCTGAACACATTCGGGTCCTCGCCTGGCCCAAGCTCACCTTCCTCCAATTCCACCGGCCAAGAGTCCAAACCTGTCACCATAGTAATCCACCTTATACAAGGTTCCATCATGATAAGGTAGTCCTTAGGACAAATCCTCACTTTATGCCTAAAGTGGTCTCACCTTTTCATCTTAATCAAGAGGTATATTTACCTGTCTTTTTTCCAGCTCCTCATGCATCAACTGCAGAGAGGAACCTTCATACTCTAGATTGTAAAAGAGCTCTAACTTTTTATTTACACAGGACACAGCAACATAGAAAGTCTTCCCAGCTTTTTGTTGCTTTTGATCCTTCTCATTTAGGACTTCCAGTCTCCAAAAGAACACTGTCCAATTGGATTGCTCAGTGTATTTCTTTTGCTTACCAGAGTAAGAACCTTTCTCTGGAGGGCCATGTCACAGCTCACAATGTGAGGGCTATGGCCACCTCTATGGCTCATCTTCATTCTGTGTCCATCGATCAGATCTGTCGAGCAGCCACCTGGGCCTCGGTTCATACCTTCACAGCCCATTACTGTTTGGACAAGGACTCCCGCCGGGATGCCTTGTTTGGTCAGGCTGTCCTCAAACACCTGTTCCATTCTTGAACAACTCCTGCCCTCCTTCCCTGAATGGATGCCTGAGATCCATAGGAAGACGAGGAACCCTTCTGGGTCTCATACCCTTGGGGATCTCCCAGGCATCTTAGCTAGGGAGTCCCTATATGTGAGGACTTATTCCTGCTTGTTCCTGGAGATAGCACAGTTACTTACCTGTAACAGGTGATCTCTGGGAACAGCAGGAATTAGTCCTCACAACCCACCCACCTCCCCTAGGAGTTGTATCTCTCTCTTTGTCTTTCCTTTACTCTCTCTCTCTATTGTCTCAGCTTTAAACTTGAACTGAGGAGAGTTGGTAGGAAAGGCGGGAAGGCAGCGCGCATGCGCTGTGGGATGCCCCAAAAGCTTTCATTCTGGGAAGCTGGGGAGCATTCCCGCGCAGGCTCTGTCGGTACCGACGTACCCATATGTGAGGACTAATTCCTGCTGTTCCCAGAGATCACCTGTTACAGGTAAGTAACTGTGCTTTATCTGCTTAAATGTAACTATTGGGTATCTTGGTCTTCACAGCTTTCTGCCCCTCAAGTCTTTCATTGCTGTGTTCCCCAAGGTTCTGTTCTTTATCCTATCCTCTTTAATGTTTTTCTTGCTCCCCTAGCCTCTCTTATTGCATTCTTGGGTATCATATTCTTTATTTATGCAAACAGCATTCAGCTCCTTTTTTGTTTTCTGGCTTACTCTCCATCTTCTGACATGGGTACTATTGCTGACTTTCCTCTGATGGCCTCAAGTTGAATACTTCCATACCTGCTTCTCTTCTGTTTGCTTCCCAGCCCCTCTTTCCTTCTTCTCCTTCCATTCATGGTACCCCACTTCCCCTTCAATCGTCTATTAAGATTCTTGGTGTTATGTTTGATTTGAATCTCACTTTTTCATCTCATATCTCTTCTGTAGTCTGGTGTTGCTTTTTCATCCTCCATCAGATCTGCTCTATTTCCAAGCTTCTGGACCTGTCCTCTCTTTGTCTACTTTTACTTTCTCTTGTCATTTCCTGTTTTGATTATGGTAATTCCTTCCTTTCAGATGTGTTCCAGTGTCACCTCTGTTGATTTGCCATTATTTGTATAATTTTTTTAACAGGTTTTCTTATTTCAGTCAAAGCAGTTTATATTATAACTTAAACTTGGTAATGTACATTAAACAGGGATATTGATAACTTGGATTTTTCTGATGTAATGGAGGGTTAAGCGACTCACCCAAGGCCACAAGAGTTCTAGTGGGAGTCAAACCCTGGTCTCTGGGTTCCCTAACCAGTGCTCTTAACCATTAGGCTACTCCTCCATTAGTACAGAAAACAGCCCCCCAACTTCTCCATGGGGGTTGAAATTATGACAAGTTCCTGGAGGAAAGGTCCATAAACCATTATTAAAAAGGGACCCAGGATATCAATGCTTGACCCAATACAAGCATTGTGGAACCTGTGTCTTTTGGGGAAACTTCTAGGTACGTATGACCTAGATTGGGCACTGTTGGAAACAGGATACTGGGCTTGATGGACCTTGGTCTGACCCAGTATGGCATATCTTATGTTCTTATGTTCCCTCTTTCTTACCAAACATTGGCTTCCCGTGTCCTTCCGTATACAATATAAGGTCCTCACCCTTACCCATTGCATTATCCTTACCAGTAATCCTTTCCTCGCCCAGCTTCTCTCCACGTACACTCCTTCCCGTGTCCTCCAGTCTGCATCTCAGAGTCTCCTAGAAATTTCTGGCCCGTTCATCAGCGCTTCGTGTTGTTGCCCCCACTCTTTGGAATTCCCTCCCTATCTTACTTCATTCTCATCTTTCTTTTGTATGTTCCAAATCTCAGTTGAAGGCTCACCTCTTTTTTTTTTTTTTTATAGCTTTTCTGGTAGCCCCTCCTTCTTGATCCATATCTAGTCATCTCTTCCTGCAGCCTCAGCCAATCTATTTGTTTTGTCTCTTGTGCTGTCCCCTTATTTCCCTTTGTATCCCATGTTACTTTTACTCGTCATTTACTCTGTAACCTAGGCCCTCCTTCTCATTCTTTCCTTGTCTTCTCGTCTGTATCTCTCCCTTCCCCCTCTTTTTTGTTTTTCTTGTCTTTTTTTTTTTGCGTTTTTCCCCTATATTTTTCTTTGTAACCACCTAGTTGCCTGGCTATAGGCGGGATATCAAATCCAATAAATTGTAACTGTCTAAATTGTAACTTGCACGCAGGTGCACTTAACGCCACCCACTGAAGTGGCGTTAAGTGCATCTGTGCTAAAAGAAACAAACACAGCATGTGCCCAAGACACCCATGCTAATTGTGATGCACCATCAATGCCCACATTACGCCCTAACCCTGCCCAATCATACACTAACCGGTTATCGCAGGATTTTTAGTGCAAGGCTCTGTGCTAACTTTTAACACCACGCTCTTACCTCATGATAAATCCTGCACTAATGCTTACTGCACTTTAGTAAACATACTCCTCAATGTACTTGAGAAGGCCAAAGACATTTGCTCTGGGCTCGACATCCTGAAGTAGTAAAAAGGAACTTTCTTAGCTATCCTTTGAACATATTTTGGATATGAGATGTTCTCATATGGAGATCCGTTTCTTGCCA
Source organism: Ichthyophis bannanicus (assembly GCA_033557465.1). NCBI lineage: Eukaryota > Metazoa > Chordata > Amphibia > Gymnophiona > Ichthyophiidae > Ichthyophis > Ichthyophis bannanicus. The sequence goes on along the minus strand of CM066039.1, from coordinate 126,012,148 downwards.
GTGAAAGAGAAGCGTCAGAAGGAATTCCCATCAAATCCTCCTCCACGTTATCTAGGGAAGATGGTTGCAAATCAAAGGAATCCATACGATCTTCTACATTAGAAACCACAGATTCTGGGGTAAAGGGAAGAAGCAAATGTGCAGGCTCTTGCTCGAAGTCAGAAGAGGATAGCAAGGATACATAGTAACATAGGGACATAGTAGATGATGACAGATAAAGACCAGTATAATCCATCTAGTCTGCCCAGTAAGGTGGCCAGAGTGGTTCTACCTGCTGCGTATCTCTATGTGCTGGAGTGAGACCTGAAGAATGGGAGGCCTCTGTAATAGTTTGTTGATACTTCATATTGAGCAAGTTCTTGCAATAACTCTTAGCAAAGTCCTGAAAAATCATCTGCATGAAAGAATGTGAATGTTCTGGAAGCTTCAGTAAGACAGAAGAGGACACCTCATTAGCTACAAGCACTAAGATTGGAGATGACTGTTGTACAGCAAGTAGTAGAGAAACTTGAAGATCTGCACTGAAAAGATCTTTGGCCCTAGCAGATAGGTCTCTGCTAGACATGCATTCACTGCACGGAGGCTCTAGCTCTTTTTTTGGCCTGCAGAAATGTCGTGCATGTGTGATTGCGCTTTTCCTGTGTTTTAGTAGGGGATGATGTAACCAGTTTGCTCTCAGTTTTTTTGGAGGCACTTTAAAAGCAGCTGCACTGTAAGCTTGGAAACCTCAAGGGGTAGGTATTCCAATTTTGAAGATATGTGACAATCCCCTTGGGCAGCTAGACTTTTAAAATTACTGTACTTGCAGGGTGAAGGCAACTCTTCAGGAGATTATTGATTTGACTGAGCAGAACAAGTTATTTTCAACACAGAGGCTCTCTTCTTTTGGGATTTCTGGAGAAGTAGTTTCTTCTGGGACTTGAAGTGCTCACAGAGATGATTCAAATGATCTCCTCGTGCTCTGTGGGACATAAAAGCACAAAGCTTACAATCCTTTTGGTTATGGTCAGCACCCAAGCAGAGGAGGTACATAGAATGAATGTCAAAATTCAAGATCTTTCTATTGCATTTTGGGCAAGATTGGAGAACATTTTTTTAAACAATAATAAAGTATATGTTTTGATGAAAATAAAACAAGACGACTATTTAAACAACTCTGCAATGGAATAATATGGGAGAGCAATATTTTGCATCTGTTCAGCAGAGTGAAAAAAACAAAACTGAGTTCTGAAGAAACCACTGCACATAGGAAAGTCCATATATCTCAGGCAGAGCAGTTGTGTCCCAGTACTGTTGGATGACATCACTGGCTTGTATGCTTGACTCAATCTTGCTTGTCAACGGGAAAAAAAAGTTTGCATATTTTCACTGGATTTGTTTGCAAACCTTTTTGAAACCATTAGTATAAATGACCACCAAAACTAATTACAGAAAAGAGCATCTACACAAGCACCCTCATTCCTAACAGGGGACACAGAAATCTACTACTACTACTACTTGTCATGGCTTTTTGGCTGTTTCCTCACTCGCTTTTATTCTCCCTTGTTAAATATTTAACTTTCCTTTTTATTCCCTCCTTCTCTTTTTTCATTAATATGTATTTTATTGTAAATTACTTTGATGGTTTTATTTCCTAAAAAAGGATAAGTAAATGTCATAAATAAAAAAATATTTATCTATAGGACTATTCAAAATGCATACTTTCATACTGTCTCTGCTAAACACAGAACACATGCATCTCTTGCTTACAGCAGATAGAATACTGTGCATACAAAGAACAGTATAGCAGTCCATGGTTGATGCACGTGCATGGTTGATCTGCATAAAGGGGGTAATTTTATGACAGTGCACTTGGCTTAATAGGGCAGGAAGATGCTTATATTTAGCCTATTTTCTAAAGACACATGAACACCTATGTATCTTTATAAAATACTATCATATATCCTGCAGAAATTGTACCTGCATTGAAGGCACAGATGTTAGGCCTGCTCAAGAGCAGGCATAAATGTAGGTGAATACTTTACACATATGTATTCCTTATCGTCACTCCAGTCCAGTCCCTTTACTTCTGGGTTGCGCAACCCTTCCAGCAGCTTGGAGGCTGAGCCCAACCTTTTTGGAGGTGGAGCGGTATAAATACCACTGAGGCCACCCACCAACTCCAGTATTCTCAGCCTCCAAGCAGCTGGAGGGTTCCGTAAGCCTAGGGCTTACTGGAGTCCTACTTTTTATCTATTTCTTTATTCATTCGATTTCATTTAATTTTGCTTTATTTCTTTATTTTACCTTATTGGTCTGCCTTCCGTTTGGTTTTTTCTGGAGCTCTGCTCCTTTAATTACTGCCTGCTCTCTCCATCCTCCCTCCCCCCCCCTTCCCCGGGACGGGCCTCGGAGGTGATTCTCTGCTCGCAGCTTCGAGGAGGATTTCTGTCCTTCCCGGCTGCTGTGACGCCAGCTCCTGCTCTTTCTCCTTCTTCTTCACACAGATCTGACCCGCCTCGCGCCGAAGCCCTTCTGGTGGCTGAGCGCTTGAGGCTGTGCCGCTAGGCTGCGTTTACCGCCGAACCCGTCCCGAAGTGGAAGGACGTGGAGGCGAGACCCGCTATTCCCGGAGCCTGCGGGGGAGAGATTAAAACGGCGATTACACAAGAAAAGCAGCGGCTTCAGCTCCGGAGTGCAGCACGGCCCGAAGAATAGACTCGCGGTCCCCCGTTCAGGATCCACGTGGTGAGGCCTACCACGTGTAGAGCCAACGGGCTATGATCGCTAAGTCGGGCCCAGGAGCCAGATACAGACACAGCCCTCAAAACCGCAAGTACCTCTGTTTGAGGAAAAGGAGTTTAATTTTAATTTAATTTTAATTCAATTTTAACCCTATTCATTTAATTTTCGAACTGATTTGAATTTCCTTTATTTCCTTTTTTTCCTTTTGGTTTCCAAACTAAGGGGCTGTTAGTTTCCCTCCCAGGGGGAAATATTGATTTGAGTGCGCGCAGTGGGAAGTCCCCAGCCCTAGGTCATGGCGACCAAGTCTCGCTGTCCTTCCTGTGGAACACGCAGGGGCACCTCCGCAGAGGCAGGAATCTGCAGGAGCTGTGCCGCAGTGGCTGCCTCAGTGGAGCAGGAAATTAATTTGACCATAACTCACCCTTCTCAGGGGTCAGGCGACCTCCTAGGAGGGGTCACAGGTCCCTCCCTCTACGTCCTCAGACGTACCCACTCCTTCCCTGCCCCCCTCCCTGGGGCCGGGGACTTTTTCTCCCCGGACTTCATCCTCTTGCTTCACAAGGCCTATTGCTTGCGCAAGCAGGGCTTAGGGGCAGGAGAGGCTGATCCGTCGATGGAAGACAAGTCAGCCAGCCTCTTAAGAGCAAGCAAGCCGGAATCCGGCATACCACCTAAGCGCCCCCATCTGAGTGAGGAGGAGCCCCTAGTGGCCCTCTCTCAGGGCACTCCGGAGGAGGCTTACTCGGACAGAGACGTGGACGAAGAAGAAGAGGAGCTGGAAGAAGGAGAGATTCCAGAGGAAGACCAATCCAGGATAATTAGAGTCTTTCGTCGGGAGGAACTCCCGGCATTAATTAATGAGTCCCTAAGAGTGCTCAATGTGGCCTCAGATATGCCAGCAGAGGAGGAGGCGTTGGAGGATCCATTGATCCAGGCCATTAGAAGATCCCAGAAGGTCTTTCCGGTCCACAGAGTGGTGCGTCAGATGATCCAGGAAGAATGGGACCAACCGGAGTCTAGTCTAAGGGGAGTCCGGTCCATGCTGCGTCTATATCCTCTTCCAGAGGCAGACAAAGAGCTGCTGAAGTCTCCCAGGGTGGATGCAGCGGTATCGTCAGTCACTAAGAAGACTACTATCCCAGTTGAGGGCAGCACGGCCTTAAGAGATTCTCAGGACAGAAAATTGGATACACTCTTTAAGCAAGCATTTGACGTAAGCGCTCTCGCCTTGCAGGCCTCCGTCTCGGGAGCTTGGGTAGCTCGGGCCTGTTTAAGGTGGTCACAGCAACTTCAGGCAGCGGAGGGCCCCGCGGGCGACGCTCGGGCCAACGCGGCTAGGTTGGAATCCGGAGCAGCCTACTTGGCGGATAGTCAGTATGACCTCATCAGAATCCTGGCCAAGAACATGGCCTCGGTGGTGGCAGCTAGGCGTTATTTGTGGTTACGGAGTTGGGCAGCAGATGCCTCCTCGAAGGCACGCCTGAGTCGACTTCCCTTTAAGGCAGTGGTTCTCAACCCTGTCCTCGGGACCCCACTAGCCAGTCGGGTTTTCAGGCTATCCACAATGAATATGAATGAGATATATATGCATTAGAAATAGCCTGCCAAACTGACTGGTTTGTGGCCCTCCAGTGCTGGATTTGGGGACCCCTGCCGTACACCTCTGTCAAGTACGATTGTGAGTGGGCAAGGTACAGATGTCCTCGACATCAAAAGGGTAGATAGAATGTGTCACATCCCTCCTAGTTTCTCACCACCACCAAAAAGTTGTCTAATAGACAATATTTTGGTGGTGGTGAGAGGCGAGGAGGTATGTGACATATTCCATCTAATCTTTTTGATGTCTTGGACATCTGTACCTTGCCCACTCACAATCTTAAATGACAGAGGTGTAAGGCCGGTGTCCCAAATCCAGCATTGGAGGGCCACAAGCCAGTCAGTTTGGCAGGCTATTTCTAATGCATATATATCTCATTCATATTCATTGTGGATAGCCTGAAAACCCGACTGGCTAGTGGGGTCCCGAGGACAGGGTTGAGAACCACTGCTTTAAGGGGAAGCTGCTGTTTGGTGAGGATTTAGAGAAGCTGGTAAAGGACCTGGGCGAGTCCAAGGGAGGCAGGCTCCCGGAAGATAGACCGAAACAAGGTCGTCCTCTGCCCCCGGCGCGTACCCAGGCTAGGGACACTCGGAGGTTTTGCCCAGCCAGATCCAACCCCTTTTCCAGGGGACGCTTCCCCTCTAGGGGTCAAGGTTTTCAGGGGTTTCGGGGAGCAGGTCGCGGCTTTGGGGCTTCCTCCTTCTCCACTGCCCCTAGAAAACAACAATGAAGCGACGGGGGTCCAGGGGGAAGAGCTGCCAGTGGGAGGACGCTTAAGGCAGTTTCTTCCCGCCTGGTCCCGGGTCACTTCGGATCAATGGGTACTAGAGGTGATCAGAGAGGGCTATGCTCTCGAGTTTGCAAAGCAAATACCTCCAGCATTTGTTCATTCTCCCTGCGGATCTCCTGCAAAGAGGTTGGCGATAGAGACAACCCTCGCACGGCTAATTGCACTCGGGGCAGTGGTTCCAGTACCACCAGACCAGTTCGGATCGGGTCGATACTCGATTTACTTCGTCGTGCCAAAGAAAGAAGGGTCCTTTCGGCCAGTCCTGGATTTAAAACAGGTCAATCGCTGTCTCAGGGTACGACATTTCCGGATGGAGACCAGTCATCGCAGCCGTAAGGGGCGGGGAGTTCCTGACGTCCCTCGACTTGACAGAAGCCTACTTGCATATTCCGGTCAGGAAGTCTCATCAACAGTTCCTAAGATTCGCCGTGCCAAGGGGCCACTTTCAATTCCAGGCCCTTCCCTTCGGCCTAGCTACAGCTCCACGGACATTCACCAAGGTGATGGTGGTAGTGGCGGCCTTCCTTCGGAAGGAGGGAATACTGGTACACCCGTACCTAGACGATTGGCTGGTCCGGGCAAAGTCGGAAGAAGAAAGTTGCTCGGCGACGGACAGAGTGGTTCAGGTTCTAGAGGAGTTGGGGTGGGTCATCAACTGAGCAAAGAGCAGGATGACTCCATCCCAGGATCTTGAGTATCTCGGAGCAAGATTCGACACCGGAAGGGGCAAAGTGTTCCTGTCTCGAACGCGATCAAGGGACCTAAGACTGCTAGTCACGCAGTTTCGGAGCAGGCGAAACCCCTCAGCATGGCATTATCTTCAGGTACTGGGCACAATGGCGGCAGCGATAGAGGTAGTGCCTTGGGCCAGGGCCCACATGTGTCCGTTACAGCGGGCCCTATTGCGTCGGTGGTCCCCACAACATCATCTGTCAACACAGTTGCCTTGTGCTCTGCAGACCAAACGAGCCCTTTGCTGGTGGCAGTGCCCAAGGAATCTGGAGCGTGGGATGCCCCTCGAGCCTCATCTATGGGTACTGTTGACAACGGATGCCAGCCTGGCAGGCTGGGGGGCTCACTGCGAGGACCAGTTCGTCCAGGGTCGCTGGACCCCGTTGGAATCTCAATGGCCCATCAACAGACTGGAATTGCGGGCCGTCACCCTAGCGCTCAGGGCGCTCGAGTTCCTAGTGCTAAGAAGAGCAATTCGCATTCTCTCCGACAACGTCACCACGGTAGCTTACATCAACAACCAGGGCGGCACCAGCAGCCCCGCCTTGGAGAAGGAGGCGGACGTTCTCTTCCAGTGGGCGGAGACCCGCCTGGAAGCGCTTTCTGCTCAGCACGTGGCAGGCACGGACAATGTCACGGCCGATTACCTCAGCAGGCACAGGATAGACCACGGAGAGTGGGAACTGGAGCAGGAGACCTTCGACCAAATAGTGGCCCATTGGGGGCTCCCAGTCATGGATCTCATGGCAAGGTTCTCGTCAGCCAAGGTGGACCGATTCTTCAGTCGGTGGAAGGAAAGAATGTCCGAAGGCCTGGATGTTCTGTCTCAGAAGTGGCCTGCGGAGGGTCTTCTCTACGTGTTTCCTCCTTGGGTTCTGATCGGAAAGGTTCTCCAGCGGGTGGAGTCTCACCAGGGATTTGTAATCCTTATAGCTCCGGATTGGCTGCGACGCCCCTGGTATGCGGATCTGGTGAGGTTGTTAGCTGACCAGCCTTGGCGGCTCCCTTGCAAAAGGGACCTGCTCAGGCAAGGCCCAGTGTGGATGCCTCATGTGGATCGATTCTCGCTTACGGCCTGGCTATTGAAAGGGCACGCCTCCTGAAGCGAGGTTATTCAGGAGCAGTAATCACAACACTGTTGAGTGCGAAGAAACGCTCAACCTGTCTCTCCTATGTAAGGGTTTGGCGCATCTTCGAAGCGTGGTGTGCGGAGCACCGAAGGAAACCCCTTTCGGCCTCAGTCCCGGAGGTCCTGGAATTCTTGCAAGCGGGTTTTGACAAGGGCCTGGCGCACAGTTCCTTACGAGTCCAACTAGCCACCATCGCTTGCTATAGAGGTAAGGTCCGCGGCAAGCCCCTAGGGGCCCACGCGGACGTCTACAGGTTCCTAAGAGCGGTTAGACGTCTGCGTCCACAACGGAGGTCGGTGATTCCCCCCTTGGGATCTCAATCTTGTACTAAATGCATTGGTCGGGGAACCCTTTGAACCGGTAAAGAAGGCTTCCCTGAAGGACGTAACCCTCAAGACAGTCTTTCTGGTCGCTATCTGCTCGGCCAGGCGGATCTCCGAATTACAAGCGCTGTCCTCCCAACCTCCTTTCCTGTCCTTTCTCAAGGACAAGGTGGTCCTACGCACGGTACCTTCCTTCCTGCCCAAGGTCATCTCCCCCTTTCATATGAACCAGACAGTTACCCTCCCGGCCTATCCGGCCGAGGGACCTGAAGGTAGGGATAGCAAGCTGCGCCTGCTAGACGTCCACAGGGCCTTGAAGCGATACCTCTCCCGCACAGCTTCTTTCCGGAAATCCGACCGGCTGTTCGTCCAGTTCGGAGGCCCGCACAAAGGGGAGGCGGCGGCCAAGGCCTCCATCTCCAGGTGGATCAGAGAAGCGATTGCCTCCGCCTACATCCTGAAAGGGAAGCAGGTCCCGGTGGGGCTACGGGCGCACTCCACCCGGGCTCAGGCTACCTCGTGGGCAGAGTTCAGTCTAGTTCCCCCGTTGGATATTTGTAGGGCGGCGACTTGGTCCTCTGCATACCTTCACCAAGCACTACAGGCTGGACGTACAGAGTTCAGCGGATGCTCGGTTTGGTCTGGCGGTTCTTCAGTCCGGTTTGCCGGATCCCACCCAGGATTGAACTGCTCTGTTACATCCCAGAAGTAAAGGGACTGGACTGGAGTGACGATAAGGAAGAAGTAATTAGATCTTACCTGCTAATTAGTGTTCCTGAAGGAACGACAGTCCAGTCCCTGATCCCACCCGGTTCCGCCGGACTTGAAGGCCTATCAGACAAAGGGCGGAGCTGCGGACCGAGCGTGGAACCAGGTCTGGGTGAAGGAGGGTAGGAGAAAGTCGGCTCGGGCAGTATCGGGCAAACCACCTCCCTCCGGTGCCATTCCTCCTCCTTTACTCCTATTTCCTATTTCAAAAAAAAAAAAAAAAAAAAAAAGTTTGTTTGTTAAGTATCCCTTGGTGGAGTTGGGTTTTGGTTTCTTGGTTGTTAATAGAAATTTGTTTAGTCTGCTTTTTCATTCGGTTACTGGAGTTGGTGGGTGGCCTCAGTGGTATTTATACCGCTCCACCTCCAAAAAGGTTGGGCTCAGCCTCCAAGCTGCTGGAAGGCTTGCGCAACCCAGAAGTAAAGGGACTGGACTGTCGTTCCTTCAGGAACACTAATTAGCAGGTAAGATCTAATTACTTCTTTTATACATACGTAAATCGTGCCTCAGCCAGCCTCCACACTCTGCTCAAACTCCTCCTCTGAATTTCTCTAATCTACGAGTACACGCTAGCTTGCATTGTGTATACTTTTAGGCATGACGTAATTTTATATGAAGCATTTTATCAATTAAAATTACTCTCAAAATGCCTAAATCACTTCAGTTGAATTTATTCTTTAACAATTCTAAGGTTGCTCATCATTTATGGGAAGGTGCTAGTGGATCCTCTGCTGCGGAGCTGTGGAGGCCAGTCTGTCCCTGCGGCAAAACTCCACACCGCTAGAGCAGCGGATGGTCCCAGGTCAAAGAGAGGGGGCAACCGACACCATGGGCTCTCTAATAGGGAGCGGGAGTGTAGTTTGGGCTGCCCTAGTGCAGACATCTTCTCCCTCTGGGAATCTGATGGTGGCAATGGATAGTGGGAATCAGAACGCCAATTCACCTGCATCTTCGGTGACTGGATATGGCCAAGTGGATGTTTCTCTTTGTCCTGCAACATGCCCCTCTGATCAGGTAAAGGATTTGGTGCCTGAGATATCCTTAACTACTATTTGGAATATGTTACTTAAGGTGGAAGTCACTGTCTCCAAGAGCACAGTGGATTTGAATTAGCTTGTGCAGACAGTTCGGCAGATCGCTCAGAAGCAAGATAATATCTATCAAGATGTTAATGCTAAATTGATGGATTTGGAAAACAAAATAAGCAATTCTGATAAACTGATTGAATCGCTAGCAAAGGAAAGACTTACTCGTCATAGCAAGTTGGAATCTTCTGAAAACTAAATGAGACATTTGAATTTACGGATTTAAAATTTCCCTAAAGTACTACATGTGTTGCCTGCTGAACCTTTTAAGAAATATTTGATGGAGGTTTTGAAAATTCTGAAATCATCTATTTCTCCATTGAACAAGGTTAATTATTTGCCATCTGGGAAATTGCATGAAGTAATCAACAGTCATTGAATGTCTCAACTTTATTAGAAGCCTTAGCTGTAGAGGTTCAAGAGAGAACTACATTAGAAACATGGCAGCAGAAAAAAACCACATGGCCTAGCTAGCCTGTTTTCCATATGAAATACTAAAATTCCTTCTTTTCCTTTAAAGGTCTTCTGTGTTTGTCCCCTGCTTTTTTGAATTCAGATACTGTCCTCGTCTCTGCTATCTCCACTGGGAGACTATTCCACACATTTACCACTCTATCCATAAAGAAATATTCCTGAGCGGTCCTCCAGTTTAGTCCTCCACATCCGGGTAGTGCACCTCCTCCTGCAGCCTGGAGACTGGACCAATCAAAATCTTCCTGTGTGATGTATGCTGTCGGAGCTCCCATCAGCCCCCAGTGTGTCCAGTCTCCTTGCAGCTGGAGGACGTGTGTGCCTGGTCTAGGCTCACTTAGTGACAATTGGGGGAGCAACACTAGAGAGTTTTTTGTTTGGGAGCTTTTCTTTGTCCATATCATTCCTTTCTTTTTAGAAGGTAGCTGTTCCTTTAAGTAAAAAAAAAAAAAAAAAAAAAGGAAACGGAGGGGCCTCCCGGCATCGAGAAGCCAGTCCTGCATTGGGCTCCTGCCTTCCCTACTGGGGTCATTTGGCAGCCAGACAGGTTAGATCTCTCCCCTAGACTGCACGGGGAAGAGATCTACCTTTCCCGGACAGCTCCTTCGGTTTGGGCTGCTTTCTGTGCCTGCGGGTTTCTTACCTGTGCCTCGCAGTGCTTGTCTCCCTCCTGGTAAGTCAGGTACTGCAGCGCGCTCCCGCTCCAGACTCCAGCGGTGAGCCGGCTTCCGATGGAGCCTCGCCTGTGCGGTGAGTGCCCGTTCTGAGGGGCTCGTGTTTTCATTTAATTTGCTTTCATTTGATTTTCTTTTCTTCTATTTTTTCCTCATTTGCCTTCCGTTGGTTGCTTAGTTTCTTTTCGCGCCATTTTCTGTGCGCGGGTGCATGGTTCCGGCGGCCATTTTACAGCCCTGCTTTTGTCTTTTTCCCGCCGGATGGAACAGATGTGCACGCGCTCCCCTTGCGTTTTTTAGGCCTTCTGCGGTAGCGATTTTGCCTACGGACCTCTCAATGTTCTGAGGGGATATTTTCCTTCTGAAAAAAAAAAATAGCTAGCTTAAATGGGGATAACAGCATCAGCGTTTTTTATTTTTCCTTTGGGGTTTAGCTCAGGCTTTATCAGCTGGAGCGGCTCCTGAGCTGGCATGGCTACCAAACCGCAGTGCGTGATCTGTGGTTCGCGCAGGGGAGCGGTGGCGGAGTCTGGAATCTGTCGGGGCTGTGCCTCGGTTTCTTCAGACTTGGAACATCAAATGGAGCTGAAGGAGCTGCCGGATCCTGACGGCCCTCCTGTTCTGGCGGAGGGAGAGCTCTCGCCTGGATCTCGCCCGTCTTGTGCTGTGCCCCATCCTAACGGGCAGGCTAGTACGTTACCGTCTGCTGCCATGGAGTCTCCCTCCATGGATTTTTCCCCGGACTTTGTTCTTCTGATGCACCAGGCCTTTCGCTTAAGCCGCTCCGGCAAGCTGCCAGAGTCCTGGCCGGCGTCCCTTCCCTCCTTATCTGCAGGGGAGTCCCGGCGTACTTCTCAGCCTGCCGCCAAACGCTTCAGGTCCGTGGACCTGGAACAGGACACCCTGAGTTTCCAGGATTTGGATGCAGAAGCAGATCCTGATGCTGAGGCTGAGGAGTTGGAAGACGGTGAGATTCCAGAGCCGGAGGACCAGGCCCGGATTATTCGGGTATTTCGTAGGGAAGAGCTGGTGCCTTTGATCACGGAATCTCTTCAGACACTTAATCTAGCCTGCACTCGCCCTATTGAGGAGGACGGCTTGGAGGATCCTCTCATACAGGCCGTGCGGGAGTCCCAAGTGGTGTTTCCAGTACACCGTGTGGTGGAGCACATGATTCAAACTGAGTGGGATCAACCGGATTCCGGTCTGAAGGGGATTAGGACTATGAACCGTCTGTATCCCTTAGCCGACAAAGACAAGGAGAAGTTTAAGTCGCCGCGAGTGGATGCAGCGGTGTCGGCTGTAACTAAGAAAACCACCATCCCTGTTGAAGGCAGTGCTGCCTTAAAAGATGCGCAAGACAAGAAGGTAGATAATTTGTTGAAACAGGCCTTTGACACCAATGCCTTGTCCCTGCAGGCCTCTATCTGTGGCGCTTGGGTGGCTAGGGCCTGTTTACGTTGGGCCCAGCACCTGCGCTCAGCTTCCGGCTTGGATCAGCAGTGGTTGTTAGAGGTGACCCGCCTGGAGTCTGGGTCGGCGTACCTGGCGGATGTGCATTATGACTTGATCAGGACCTTGGCTAATAGTATGGCTTCTTTGGTGGCGGCGCGCCGATCTATCTGGTTGCGGAACTGGGCGGCCGACGGATCTTCTAAATCTCGCCTCAGTAAGCTTCCCTTCAAGGGCAAGTTATTGTTTGGAGACGCTCTGGATAAGTTGGTTAAGGACCTCGGGGAGTCTAAGGGCGGTAGGCTACCAGAGGATAAGCCTAAACTGCATAGAACCTTGCCACCTTCGTGAGGCCAATTTCGGGACTTTCGCAGATTTCGCTCTTCCTGCCTTTGGAGTTCCCAGCGTGGCCGCTTTGGATCCCGCTCCCAAGGGTTTTGCGGTTTTCGAGGAGCGGGACGAGGCTTCTCGGGGGCCTCCTCCTCCTCGCCCTCTTCCTTTAGTCGCAAGCCACAATGAAGCGAGGCGGGCTCCGGAGGGAAGTCTAGTCATCGGGGGTCGCTTGCACGACTTTCTTCCTTCTTGGGCCCAAATAACTTCAGATCAGTGGGTGCTGGAGATCATCAGAGAAGGTTATGCACTGGAGTTTGCTTGCCCGCTCTGAGATTCCTTTGTCCTGTCTCCCAGCAAAGGCGACCAGAAGACTCGGGCCATTCGGTTGACGCTGCACCGACTCATGGCCCTGGGGGCGGTGATCCCCATCCCTCCTTCCGAGCGCGGCGCCAGTCACTACTCCATCTATTTTGTGGTGCCAAAGAAAGACGGGTCGCTCCGCCCGATCCTGGATCTCAAGGGCGTGAATCGTGCTCTCCAAGTCCCTCATTTCCGGATGGAAACCTTGAGGTCGGTCATCGTGGCGGTGCATCAAGGGGAGTTTCTCACGTCCCTCGACCTCTCGGAGGCCTATTTGCACATTCCCATCCGGGCGGCTCATCAGAAGTTCCTACGGTTCGCATTCCCGTGGGGTCACTTTCAATTTCGGGCCATGCCATTTGGCCTCGCCACAGCTCCTCGTACCTTCACGAAAGTGATGGTCGTGGTCGCGGCGGCCCTGCAGAAGGAAGGCATCCTAGTTCACCCTTATCTCGACGATTGGTTGATTCGAGCAAAGTCCAACAACGAGAGTGTGCAGGTCACGAGCAGAGTGGTTACTCTGCTTCGGTCCCTCGGCTGGGTGGTCAACGAAAAGAAGAGCCACCTGTCGCTGACTCAAGACCTCGAATACCTCGGAGTTCAGTTCGACACGGCGAGAGGGGTGGTGTGTTTGCCGGAGCGCCGTGTCCTAGCCTTGCGGGGCCTCGTATGCATTTTCTTAGGGATGCCCGCTCCGTCCGCTTGGTGGTTCCTTCGGCTCCTCGGCACGATGGCAGCGACCCTGGAGGTGGTTCCTTGGGCGAGATTCCATATGCGACCACTCCAGAGTGCCCTGTTACGTCGTTGGTCGAACCAGTTCGACTCGTTGAACATGAGGTTGCCTTGCCCGAAGCCGGTTCGTCGGTCGCTCCAATGGTGGCTGTGCTCGAAGAACCTGAGGATGGGGCTTCCCTTGGAACCGCCCCTTTGGATTCCGTTCACGACGGATGCCAGCCTTTCGGGCTGGGGAGCTCACTGCGAGGGCCGCTTCGCGCAGGGAACGTGGTCTCCCCTGGAGGCCTCTTGGTCGAGTCAACCGGCTCGAGCTGCGAGCGGTGCGGCTCGCCCTGCTTGCCCTCGAAGCATTGGTGAGAGGGCGGCCGGTGCGGGTTCTCTCGGACAACGCGACAACGGTGGCCTACATCAACCGCCAGGGGGGCACCGGAAGTGTGGCCTTGGAATACGAAGCGGCGGCTTTGTTCACTTGGGTGCAGGCCCGTCTGCCGGCAATTTCGGCGGCGCATATCGCAGGCAGGGACAATGTGACAGCGGACTTTCTCAGCAGGGTGCAGGTGGACCCCGGGGAATGGGAGCTGAACCCGCAGGTTTACGCGCAAATAGTTCGTCGGTGGGGGCCTCCCGTCATGGACCTCATGGCGACGTTCCAATCGGCAAAGATGGGGCGCTTCTTCAGCAGGCGGAGGGAGCGCATGTCCGAGGGGCTCGACGCCCTCATTCAGCCGTGGCCAGAGTCCGGACTTCTTTATGTCTTTCCTCCGTGGGCGCTAATCGGTCGGGTCGTTCAGCGCATCGAGGGCCACCGGGGTCGGGTGTTACTGGTTGCTCCGGATTGGCCCAGGAGACCGTGGTATGCCGACCTGGTGCGGTTGAGCGACGGCATTCCCTGGCCTCTGCCTTCGTTACCAGATCTTCTGCTTCAGGGTCCGCTGCTGATGCCCCAAGTGGGTCGATTCTCGCTTACGGTTTGGCTGAGGAAGAGGGGTTACTCGCCCGCGGTGACTGCCACCCTCCGAGCGCGGAAGACCTCCACCTCCCTCGCTTATGTGCGGGTGTGGAGAATCTTTGAGGACTGGTGTTCACAGCGTGGTGTTCGGGCGGCGAAGGTATCCGTGCCCGTAGTTCTCAGTTTTCTGCAGGATGGCTTTGACAAGGGTCTTGCAGCTTGCTCTCTGAAGGTTCAGTTGGCGGCTCTCTCCTGTTACAGGGGCAAAGTGCTGGGTCTTACCCTAGGGTCTCATCCGGACGTGAAGCGTTTTATCAAGGCGGTATTCCGTTTGCGGCCTTCGTGTAGAGTGTCCATTCCTTCGTGGGACTTGAACCTGGTGTTGCGGGCTTTGGTTCGCAAACCTTTTGAGCCCCTCCGGCAAGCGTCTCTTAAAGATCTGACCCTGAAGACAGTTTTTCTCGTAGCCATCTGCTCTGCGAGGCGCATTTCCGAGCTGCAGGCGCTCTCGTGCAGGGAGCCGTTTTTATCGTTTTCTCAGGATCGCGTGGTGCTTAGGCCGGTTCCCTCCTTTTTGCCCAAGGTGGTCTCGCCTTTTCATTTAAATCAGGCGGTTTTCCTTCCGGTCCTGCATGCCGCTCCTGAGAGCCCTGCGGACGAGGGGCTTCACTGCCTGGATGTGCGACGAGTTCTTCGGCGTTACTTGAAAGTGTCTGAGGCGTTCCGTAAGACTGACCGCTTGTTCATGCTTTTTGGCGGAGCGCGGAAAGGAGAGGCGGCGGCTAAGGCCTCCATTGCTCGGTGGATCAAAGAGGCGATCGCATCGGCATATATTTTACAGCATCAGCCGGTTCCGGAGGGTCTGCGGGCCCACTCCACTAGAGCTCAGGCAACGTCCTGGGCGGAGCATTGTCTGGTTCCGCCAGCGGAAATCTGTAAAGCGGCTACTTGGTCAACGTTGCATGCCTTCAGTAAGCACTACCGGTTAGATGTGCTAGCCGCTCGGGATTCCTGTTTTGGTTCGGCAGTGCTGCGCGCCGGATGTTACATCCCGGATGTGGAGGACTAAACTGGAGGACCGCTCAGGAAATGGAAATTACACATACCTGGTAATTGTAGTTCCTGGAGGGTCCAGTTTAGTCCTCCTTCCCTCCCGCGTGTCAGGTTGTCTCTTGCGGCGCGCTTTTTGTGAACGGCATGGACTGGGAGCGGCCTTCTTTCTCTTCTTTTTCCCGGCCGCGGCTTCCTGTCTGTTTGCCTTTTTGTTTTCCCTTCCAGCCTCTAGCCTTGGGCGTCTGGGTTTTTGGCTGTCTTTTTCTTCCGGTGCGACGGTAGCGGCGCTGTGCAGCGTTCTGGCTTCCTCGTTTGGGGAGGGGGCCGATAAATTCATAAGGGGTATGAGTTTTCTTCTGAATACATTTTTCTGATAGTCTCATGTGTTGCTTCTTTTAGTCTGCTTTGTTACTAGTTCACTGGGGGCTGATGGGAGCTCTGACAGCATACATCACACAGGAAGATTTTGATTGGTCCAGTCTCCAGGCTGCAGGAGGAGGTGCACTACCCGGATGTGGAGGACTAAACTGGACCCTCCAGGAACTACAATTACCAGGTATGTGTAATTTCCATTTTCCACATATTACTTACGAGTCTTTTCCTTTTTACCCTCATCCTATGTCCCCTCATAGCAGAGCTTGCTTTCATTCGAAAGAGGCTCTCGTGCATTTATGCACATGGAGGTATTTTAATGTCTCTACCATATCTCTTCTATCCCTCCTTTCCTCTAACGCATACATATTAAGATCTTTAAGTCTGTCCTTATATGCTTTATAATGAAGACCGCTAACCATTTTAGTAGCTACCCTCTGCACCGACTCCTATTTATATTCTTTTGAAGATGTAGTCTCCAGAATTGCACACAATACTCCAAATGAAGTCACACCTCCTTTTTTCTGCTGGCCATTCCTCTCCCTATGCACCCAAAGATCCTTCTGGCTTTCGCTGTCACCTTTTCGACCTGTCTGACCCCCTTAAGATCATCAGAAACAATCACGCCCAGGTCTCGCTCTTCTTTCATGGACAGAAGTACTTCTCTTCCTACACTGTACTGCTCCCTTGGATTTTTGCAGCCCAAATGCATGACCCTGCATTTTTTTAGCATTAAATCTCAGCTGGCAAATTCTTGACCATTCTTTAAACTTGGCTAGATTCCTCCTCATGTTATCTACTCCTTCCTGAGTGTCTACTGTATTGCAGATTTTGGTATCATTTGCAAAGAAGCAAACCTTACCCGACCGCCCTTCTGCAATATCACTAACAAAGATGTTTAAAAGAATTGGACCAAGGGCATATCCCTGCAGCACACCACTGGTGACATTCTTCTCCTCAAAGTGATCTCTGTTTACCTATACCCTTTGTCGCCTCCCATTCAACCAATTTCTAACCCAGTCAGTCACTTTAGGGTCCATCCCTAGGGTGCTCAGTTTTTTATAAGTCGTCTATGTGGAGCAATGTCAAAGGCTTTACTAAAGTCGAAGTACACCACATCTAGGGCTCTCCCTCTGTCCAACTCCCTGGTCACTCAGTCAAAAAAATCAATCAGATTTGTCTGACAAGACCTGCCTTTAATCCTGCAATCCATTGGACTCCAGAAACCTCACTATCCTCCCTTTCAGCAGCGTTTTCAATAATTTATTCACCACTGAGGTTAGACTAAATGACCTGTAATTTTCAACCTCATCTTTACTACCACTTTTGTGTAAAGGAACCAAATGTGCCTTTCTCCAGTCCTCTGGGACCACTCCTGATTCTAAAGAAGTATTGAAGTATTGAAAAGGTCATTCAGTGGAGCCACTAGACTGTCCCCAAGTACCTTCATTATTCTCATATGTATTCCATCTGGTTCCATCACTTTTTCTACTTTTAGTTGAGCTAGTTCCTCACAAACACAGTCTTCTGAAAATCGTTCAAGATCTCCATCACTTCTGTTCCTATTTGTGGGTGTTTTCTGAGATCCTGCTCTTGGCCCTTCATCTGTGAAAACAGAACAGAAATATTTGTCAAGCAATTCCACTTTATCCTCATCAGCTTCTACATATTCTTCCCCTTTTTATTTATTTATTTAAAGCTTTTCTATACCGCGCTCTTTAAAATCAGTGTGGTTTACAAGTAACATTTTTGTACAAAGCAGGAGGAACCTGCTTCGTGCTTACATTGAACAGATATTGTAACTTGGATTTAGAACTGGGGTAACTATATACAATCTGAGCAGAGTGTCGCTGAGCTGTTGTAGCGACATGACGTGCTCTAATAACTATGTACGGGATTGTCAATTATTTACAGGATTGTCAGTTATTTAAAATTAGATGGTTGGACTGATGAGTGCGGTTGCCTTGACATGATTAGGGTGTGTTGGTGGTGTTGTCAAGGTGGGTGGGGGTATGGAGGGTGGAGTTATATCGTTGGCATGTGAGTAATGTAGAAGGAAAAGATGGTGCTTTAAAGCCTTCCTGAATTGGGTGAGGTCGGTGATCGCTCAGATGGTGGTTGGGAGGTCGTTCCAGCGACTAGGTGCTTAGAACGCAAAGGCTCTGTTCTTTGTTGCCTGAGAGCATTTTGTTATTTCACTGGAGATTATTAGTGTGTTGGTCAGACCCTTGAGTCTGACCAAACCACTTTTGAACTTCCTCCTCTCACTAATATATCTGAAATAAGGTCTTATCCCCCCATTTTATTGCACTGGCTATTTCTTCTTCTTTTGGTATCTTTGCTTTCCTGACTGTTTTGCTAGCTTCTCTATGTTTTTTCAAAACTAGATTATTGTCTTCCTCCCTCTGTGATCTCTTGTATTTTGTGAAGGCCACCCTCTTTTTCTTCACCTTTTCAGCTACTTATTTTGAGAACCATAGCAGTCTCCTTTTTCCTTTTCCTTTTATTTACCAGTCTAACAAAAAGGTTTGCTGCCCTTAAAATATCCCCTTTCAGTTTTGCCCATTGCATTTCTACATCTCCTCAGTTGTTCCTATCCCTCTAACCACTCTTTGAGGTATTGTCCCATTGTTTATTGTTTATTAGAGAGCTTGATATACCGCCCATCACAATAGCATCTGAGCAGTTCACAAAAAGAAAACAAAGCTGCTAGAATAAGGAAAGGAACACCAATATGTTTGCTAGGAAAGAATAGAATAGTGGCTAGTAGAGGACAGATGAGGAGCAGAAAAATCGAGGGGGGGGGGACAGACTGTTAAGCATCAGTGAGGGGAGGGAGAGAGAGGAGATGGGGGTAGGGGAAGGTCGAATGCTGTACAGAAGAGGTGGGTTTTCAAGTTGACTTTAAAATTTTTGAGGGATGACTCAAGACGGAGGGCTGGGAGGAGTGAGTTCCAGAGTTCGTGGCCGAGGAAAAAGAAGGCGGAGGAGTGGGTAGATTCCAGGTGGGCTTGGGATGGGGAAGGGAGGATCATGCGATTTGCATGTATGGAACGGAGGGAGCGGTGGGGGGTGTGGAGGCGGACCAAATTGACGAGGTAGAGGGGAGTGCCGGTGTGAATAGATTTGTGAACAAAGATGAGGAACTTGTATTGAATCCGAAAAGTAAGTGGGAGCCAATGCAGACAGATGAGGAGAGGGGTGATGTGGTCAAAGCTTGAAGAGCAGGTAAGAATACGGGCGACTGTGTTCTGAACTCGTTGCAGGTGCAGAAACTGGGATTGGGGAAGACCAGGCAGGAAAACATTACAGTAGTCTAAGCGGGAGACAACAAGGGAGAGAAGAAGAGTGGTCATAGCGGAGGAAGAGAGGAAAGGACGAACAGAGCGGAGTTGTCTCAGGGTGGAGAAACAGCGTTGGACAACTGAGAAAATATGAGCTTTAAAGGAAAGTGAGGAATCAAGGGTCACGCCCAAATAGCATAGGGAGGAGACTATTGGGATGGGAGAAGAGGAAAACTGGGGAACGAGAGGGGGCGGGGCTACCATGGGTGAACCAAATGGCTGATGTTTTGGAAAGATTGATGTGGAGAAAATTGGAAGAAAGCCAGGATGACACGGATGAGAGACAGTTGTTGAGAGGAGAGATGTCGGGAGTGGCAGAGTCGGTGCGGTAGAGGAGAAAGATATCATCTGCATAGTAATAGGCAGAGACTCCGTGCTGTTGAACTAGAAGAGTGAGGGGGGCAAGAAAGATATTGAACAGAAGAGGCGTGAGGACAGAGCCCTGGGGAACACCACAGGGAAGAGGAGTGGAGGGGGAAGAAAGGGGCCCAGTGTGAACAGAAAAGGAACGACCTGAGAGAAAAGAGCAGAACCAGTAAAGAACAGTACCTGAGAGGCCAGCGTTGTGCAGACGAGAAATAAGGGTGCAATGGTCGACGAGGTCAAATGCGGCAGAGAGATAGAGTGCGACAGCAAGGGAGAAAGAACCATGGTCATGAGCAGTGTGCAATTCATTGAGAAGAGAAAGAAGGATGGATTCTGTGCTGTGGTCGAAGCAGAAACCAGATTGCCGAGGGTGTCGTGTGAGGGAGGCTTTGAGGTAGGAGGACAGTTGGGTGAAGACAAGTTTTTCTAGGAGCTTAGAAAGGAAGGGGAGATTTAAAATTGGATGCCAACTGGAGGGTGAGGACTGATCCGGGGACCCTTTGTTTGGAATTGGATGAATGATGGCATGCTTCCAGGGGGTGGAAAAGGTATCGGAGGAGAGACTAGTGAGGATGATGGAAAGAATGTGGGGAGAGAGGGCCAAAGAAGGATCAAAAAACCAAAGGGAGGGAATGAGGTCTGAAAAGCAGGTGGTCTTGCGAATTGAGAAGAAAGTTTTGGACAGGATTGGAGCAGAAATAGGCTCAAAGGAGGACCAGCGGTGGGAGAGGGGAGGAAACGAGGAAGAGGGGGGAAGGAAGAGAGGGAGAGAAGGGGGCTGGGTCTAGGTGAGGGGGGAGAGGGGAGGAGGGCACGCTGGAAAAGAGAGATGGAGGGAGAGGACTTTAGAGGTGAAAAAAGAGGCCAAAGAGGTGGGGTCTGGGGGGACAAGGGAGGGGGAGGGAGTAGACGAAGAATGAGGAGCAGACAGGGTACGGAGAACAGAATATAGCTGGCGGGAGGAATTGGTGGAAGAGGAGATGAGAGTGGAAAAATAGTCCTTTTTAGCAGAGTGGAGGAGGAGACGATATTGGTGGTGATAAATGGAGTGGAGGAGTGGCCTAGTGGTTGGGGCAAGGTACTTCAGGCCGGAAGGTCGGGGGTTCAAATCCCACTAGAGGACAGCAACCTTGGGCCGGAAGGACTGGGGTTTCTAGTCCCACAGGTGCTCCTTGTGGTCTTGGGCAAGCCACTTAACCCTCCATAGCCCATGTTCCCTGTAAAATAGTTATCTCCAAGTTATAATGCCCTGTTCAATGTAATTTCAGTTTGTTCAATGTAAACCGCACTGATGCAGAATAGCGCGGTATATAAGAGAATGTAAATAAATAAAAATAAGTATGAAAGAGGTCCAGGTTGGAGGCAGAAGGGTGTTTGCGCCAGAGCCTTTCGGCGCGACAGAGGTGTTTGATGTAAAAGGAGACCGAGATGAAACCAGGGGTGGTGTCGAGGGTGGTGAGGGATGGGATGAGGCTGAAGGGGAGCAAGGGCGTCGAGGGCAGCTGAGAGTGTAGTGTTCCACGTGTGCACCTGAGTGTCCACAGGGAGAAGATGAAAATCTGAAGGCAGAAGAGCATTGGAGGGGGGGAACTGAAGGAGTGTATTAGCATTGATATGGCGAGATAGAGAGGGGGGAGGGTGCTACTGGGGGGGACATTTGGGGGAGGGGGGCAAAGTGGGAGCAGGAAGCGAGTAAGAGAAGAAAAGGCAGAAATGGTCAGACCAAGGGAGAGGTAGGGAGGAGAGAACAAGGGGGGAGGCCAGAGGGGAGATGAGGAGGTCGAGAGTGTGCCCAGCAGTGTGGGTGGGGAAGGGGACAAGCTGGGCAAGAGAAAGATCAGAGAGGAAGGAAAGGAAGGCATGATCTCGATAAGTGGAGGGGGAATTGGAGTGGACCTTGAAATCCCCAAGGATCAGAAGCTGGGGAAAGAGGAGGGAAACTTCGGATATAGTGGAGAGAAGAGAGTCCCACATGGGGGCTAAAAGAGAGGGTGGGGCATAGACAAGAAAGTGGAGCGGGGGATAAGCGGCTAAACGAAGAAGCAAGGATTCTGGGTAGTGGAGTGCAGGAGAGGATTGTTCCTGGAGGGGCAGGGAGGAGCGGTATAAAGTTGTGACTCCTCCGCCACTCCTACCCCGGCGGGAGGTGGAAAGCACAGAGTAGACTGGGGGTAGACAGCGGTTGAGGAGGGGCTCCTCACTGTCCCTCAACCAGGTTTCGGTTAGAAAGAACAGATTAAGCGTGTGTTGGGAAACAATATCTTGGATCAGGAGGGACTTTGATTGGAGAGAATGACAGTTAAGGACGGCGAGTTGTAGAGTTAAGAGTCTGGGGGGAAGGGGAGACCGGGAGGGTGGGGAGAGCAGAGGATCAGGTTGGAGACAGTCTGTGCACAGGGGCTAACAGGAGCAGTGGCAAAGGAGGTGGGCCGCCAGCCCCAGTGAACAGGAATGACAGACATAGCGAGGGCAGCAAGGCACAGGAGGAAGAGAGGCGAGAAGGAAAGCAATGAAAAGCGTAACTTACCGTGGGGCTGTAAGGAGGAGGCTGGAGGAACTGGAACACCAGGAGGGAAAGGACAGGCCTGTGAGAATGAGGAACAGTTGTGCTGGAGGGGGGTGGGATGGGCAAAGTTAGTTTTCCTAAAGTCTAAGACCCTCACTTTTGAATGGATTTTATCAGCCCTAGTCCTAACAGTGAACCACACCATCCGGTGATCACTGGATGTGAGATGATCCACTATGACATCAGAAACACCTTTCCTATTGGTAAGCACCAAGTCCAGTATGGCCCCTTCACATGTGGGTTCTGTTATCAGTTGCTGGAACAGTTCTCCCTGTTGAGAATCTATGATCTCCTTACTTCTAAATGACACCACAGCAGGGATGTGCCAATCAACATCCAGCATTTTGAAATCGCCTATTAGTAGCATGTCTCCTTATTGGTATTGTTTGTTTTTGAGCAGGATCTGAGTTGAGTTTTACGTTTGTACTTTAAGAAGATGACTGAATTATTTTTTCGT
The DNA here is from genome assembly GCA_033557465.1 of Ichthyophis bannanicus. Classification (NCBI taxonomy): domain Eukaryota; kingdom Metazoa; phylum Chordata; class Amphibia; order Gymnophiona; family Ichthyophiidae; genus Ichthyophis; species Ichthyophis bannanicus. The sequence continues at coordinate 125,989,861 of CM066039.1, read as the reverse complement.
CAGCCTATCGGAATTTTTCCTGATTTGGCCTGTGCCATGCAGGAGAGAAGAAAGCTCTCTCTTGCTTTGAGACAAGAGACAGTGGGACCGATATTCACGTGGGCAGATTATGCACCACTACGGTGCATAGCCATGCCCGCCGACCCTTATCCCGGGATATTCAATGCCGGGGTCATATGCGGCCCCGGCATTGAATATCCAGGGATCCCCACATACGCCTATCGTTTAGGTGCAGGTCGCTAACCAGGCAGCATGTAATATTGCTACTGCCTGGTTATCGAAGATCTTTGCCTCCGCTCCTCTCTGGAACACCCCCAACACGCCTCGATGCTAAGCAGTTAGCACGGGGGCATGTAAGGGCATAATCAGGGATATTGAATATCCCTCTCAGTGGCAGTTACATAGTTTACAAGGCTGTAAACTGTGTAACTGCCCTTCAAATATTGGGCCCAGTGTCTTTAAGCACTACTTTTGTTCTTAGGTATCCATGCAAAAGTATAGCTAACTATTTGGATTTGAAATATGTTTTTCTATTGCCTGAACAGCTGAGGGCTTTTTTAGATCTTTAGAAGCTGGTGGTTTCAGGCCCTGCTTCCATGTAATAATTCCTACTTAGTGTTGGAATATTATGTTAGTGGTATCTGCCTAATACCTTTTTTATTATTTCCTTTTTTAATACTCTCTACCATTATCTTTTTTCTCCCCTTCTTTGATTGTGGGCTAATGGAAGAAGGACGGAGGGTTAAGGATCCTTATTTTGTTGTATTTCCTTTTAATGCTTTCATGTGTACCCTATATCCAGTCCTTTTTCATGTTACTTATGCAAGTGGATGCTTGTAAATTTTTGTTGATAATTATAAATAAAGAATTAAAAGGAAAAAAAAACAAAATAGATTAAGAATGCATTAAACTTTTATGGTTTCTTTTATTTTGAAATACCTTTTTCTCTACTATATAAAGCGTTTTACAACATGTCTAGAAACATAGAAACATGACAGCCTATCCAGTCTACTGTTTCATGCCAACTACTACAGACCCTGTTTTTCCTTTAGAGATCTGTTTGTCCCATGCTTTCTTGAATTCAGATACTTTCCTCATCTCTACTACCTGTAATGGGAGACTATTCCATGAATCTACCACTCTTTCCATAAAGGCATATGTCCACATATTATTCCTGAGTTTATCCTCTTTCACTTTCATCCTGTGTCCCCTCATTGCAGAGCTTTCTTTTAATTGAAAGATGCTCTCCCCCTGTGTATTTATGCCAAGGATGTATTTAAACATCTCTCTCATATTGCTCCTCTCCCGCCTTTCCTTCAAAGTGTACATATTGAGATCCCCATATGCCTTATGACGAAGTCCACAGACGATATTGGTAGCCACCCTCTGTACCATTTCCATACCATTTAATAGTGCGGTATATAAGAGATGTAAATAAATAAATAAATAAATTTATATTCTTTTGAAAGTGTAGTTCTCCAGAATTGCATACACTACTCCAAATGAAGTCTTACCAAAGATTTATACAGAAACATTATCACCTCCTTCTTCCTGCTGACCATTTCTCTCCCTATGCACCTAAGCATCCTTCTGGCTTTCATCGTTGCATTTTCTACCCGTTCAGCCACCCTAAGTTCATCTGAAAAAATTATGCCCAGGTCCTGCTCTTCTTTCATGGACAGAAGGACTTTACCTCTCTGTACTGTACTGCTCCCTTGGAGTTTTGCAGCCTAAATGCATGGCCCTACAATTTTTAGCATTAAATCTCAGCTGCCAAATTCTCCACCACCCTTTTTAGCAAAAACATCTGCATTGATGTTTAACATTTACATGCAGCCCATCTGTGCTTTGATCCGCTCCTTAAACGTCCAATGTCTCGCCTATGCAGACGACATCCTGCTATACATGCCGTTCATGATTGACCAGCCAGATTTCTCCCCAATAATAAGATGCTTTGAAGCAGTAGCTGACTGGCTCCTTAAACAAAACCTACGGATTAATCACAGCAAAACCGATGTTCTATTCGTCATGAAAAACCAGAGGTTTATGCCACCTTCGTCATTACAAGTCAACAATGCTGAGTTGAAAACTAAATCCACAATTCGTTATCTAGGCATTGCGCTTGATCAACGGCTCGACAACACATGTGAAAAACACCACGAATGCAGTATATCACAAGATACGAACACTACGTCATCTTCGCCCACTGCTTGACTTCACCGACTACCGAACAATCTTCCAAGCCTTAGTGATCCCACATCTGGACTTCGCCAATGTCATCCTCCACGGTCTCCCACAATCAACACTAAATCCGCTCCGACTTGCCATGAACTCAGCCGCAAGAGTACTTGTAGGACTATCAAGATCCGACCACATAACGCCAGTCCTGAAGAAACTCCACTGGCTTCCTTTGCAGGCCAGAATCCATTACAAGACCCTACTCCTGACATTCAAAGCTCTAAAAAATCATCCCCCCACGCCCATCAGCAAGTTGATCCATAGCAGACCGGACAACAGAAACAGAAGACCTACAATGATGAACACATTAGAAGTCCCCAAGATGATGACAAAATGCACAAAGACAACAGCCAGTAGGGCCTTCTCGATATTCGCACCTAGAACCTCGAATGCCCTCCCATCTGAAATTCGAGCCATCACAAGCCTGGCTTTATTCAGAAAAGCCTTGAAATATCACCTTTTCCTAAAATACTATCCAGAAACTAACCCAGGAAAACACGCAACCAGCACTCTGTCTGCCTACCCAAGCCGCCCCAACATTCCGACCCAGCAAGAAAATGGTTAGCCAGCTCACATCCCCTGTCCCACACCGCCCTGACCCACAAACGTACGTGTAATATGCAAAGGATTTGTAGATAGTGTAAAGTTAATTTGTATATAGTTTCCCAGGTTGCATCCATGTTCACTGCCCTGTTCATTGTAAACTCAATATTCCTGATTGTATCTCCAGTCTAGTCCCGGACCTCTGGGTTGTCTACCTTAAACAGCAGCTTGGAGACTAAGGAACCAACTTCTTTTCCTGATGTCAGCAGTATATCATCCTGGGATCCGCCTCCACCTCCCAGTTACCTCAGTCTCCAAGCAGCTGAAAGGAGCTAGCCCGGGGCTCCGGGCTCCCTGGAGGAACGATTAAGGATAGTCTTGGGATAAATTAGGGGTTTCAACAAAAAAAAAAAAAAAAGGAGGTACTCTGGTTACTTTGTCCGGAGACTGACAGTAAGATCTGTACCTTTAAAAAGCCTGCAGGAGTCTCCCCCCCCCTCCCCCGTGTGGGCCTTACCGGAGTTCTGCAGGGGTGGGAGAACAGTTGACAAAAGGGGGCTGCATTGGGTCTGGTTCTGTGCTGTATAGCTGCTTTCAGACCGGTACCTGTAGTTCAGGGAGAAGGCGCTTTACAGATGCTCTGCCTATCAGCAAGCCTGTCTCCCTGCGGCAGTGGCTGAGTCCGCCAATTGATTTTACTGCCCTTTGCATTTTCCTTTTATTTTCTGGGTCCGGAGCCTTCCGATTTCAGTGCTGGTGAGTCGCCGGTCTGGAAGTGAAGCAGACCGTTGCTTGAATGCCCGACTGCGGTGAGTAGGCCCGCCAGGGGCTCTGTTTTCTCCTGCTCGTTTGGGCGCGAATTTGACGCTGAGGCCCACCGCGTGGCAGGGCTCGTGGCAGTTCGCGTTGGCGCGTTTCTGTTTCCCTGTTTTCTCAGCGGATGGTGTTAGGTGGGTAATTTTGCGGCATTCTTTTTATGTGAGGGCTGAAATTTAGTGTGGGTTATAGTGGCTGCGTGTTTGGCAATTTTTTGAGCACATTAAACAAAAAAAAAAACAAAAAAAAAGGAACATAAGGCTAGGCCACACGACAGCAGCAGGGCTTATCAGGGGCCGCATAACAATCACAGCGTCCTTCCCTCCGGGCTGCCCTGTTTGCCCTGGGTACTAGGGGGGGGGTCACGGCTGACTGAGTATTTGTGGGGCTGCTGTTTGTTCCCAACATGCCCTCTAGACCCCAATGTTTTGTGTGTGGGGCTAGAAGAGGTTCTGTTGCAGAGTCGGGTGTTTGCAAGGGGTGCACAAAGGAGGCCACAGTAATGGAGCAGGGCGGAGAGGCCAAGGAGGCGGCTCCACGGGCCAAGACGGAGATAGGGGTGGCTCAGGCTTCTTGCCTGCCCTTAGAGGAACCGGTGGCAGGGCCATCCTCTACCCAAGACTTCCCTCCAGCCCCAGCGGTCTGGTCCAAGGGCCTAGCCTCTATCTTTTCGAAGGATTTTATGGCTTTGCTGCAGCAAGCAGTTGGTGGAGATCCGCTAACCCACCAAGTGGGCACTCCTGAAAGGCGGGGGGTGAAGAAACCCTCCTCCACCGTGTCTACGGAAGTTCGCCAGGACAAGGCTAGGCGAATGGAGGATGAGGAGTTTAAAGATCCTTCGGTGGCGTCGGAGGGGCGGTTTTCCGAAGAGGAGTGCCACAATGTGGATTTTGAGGAAGAGCTGGAAGAAGATGAGCTTGCTGAGAAGGAGGATCAGGCAAGAGTGGTGCGGGTTTTCCACAGGGAGGAGCTTCCAGCGCTGGTTGCGGAAACGCTAGGGGCCCTAAACATGCCGGTCCCGGGTTCAACGGAGGATGACACCCTGGAAGATCCTTTATTGCAAGTCTTTAGGAAAACTCAGAAAGCCTTTCCGGTGCACAGGGTCTTTCAGGAGATGATTCAGGAAGAATGGAATGTTCCTGAGGCTCCGTTGAAGGGAGCCAGAGTGATGCGCCGTCTCTATCCTTTATTGGATTAGGATAAGGAGGTTTTCCAGCCGCCTAAGGTGGATGCAGCGGTGGCAGCAGTCACGAAGAAGACCACAATCCCGGTGGAATGGGGCGCAGCCCTCAAGGATGCTCAGGACAGACGTCTTGATGCCTTGCTGCGTCAAATTTTTGATGTGAATGCCTTGGCGCTCCAAGCGGCTATTTGTGGAGCGTGGGTGGCCAGGGCCTGTCTTCGCTGGTCGCAGCGGATTCAAGGAGAGCGGCACAGCGAGGGGGCTGAAGAGGCCTCCAGGCTTGAGTCCGGGGTGGCCTATCTGGCGGATGCGCATTATGATCTCATGAGAGGATTGTCAAATAGCATGGCTTCGGCAGTAGCCGCCAGGCATCATCTATGGCTTCGTAATTGGGCGGCTGACTATTCCTCTAAGTCGAGACTCAGCAAGCTGCCTTTTAAGGGGCGTCTCCTGTTCGGAGAGGATCTGGAGAAGTTAGTTAAGGACCTTGGCGAGTCGAAGGGTGGTAGGTTGCCTGAGGACAAGCCTAAGCAAGGTCGGCCAGCTACAGGGGGCAAGGGCCAGTTGAGAGATTTTCGCAGGTACCGCTTTCAGAGATTTAATTTCCCTCAGAGGGGTAGATTCCCCAGTAGAAACCAGGGTTTCTGGGGGTTTCGGGGGCGGGAAGAGGCTTCGGGTCCTCCTCCGCATCTTCCTCGTCCAATTTTAAGAAGTCCCAATGATGCCAGAGGGACCCAGGCCCCCCTAGTTTCGGTAGGGGGAGACTGCAAGAGTTTTATGCAGCCTGGGTCCACATCACGTCAGATCAGTGGGTGCTGGAGGTTATTCACGAAGGCTATGCCTTGGAATTCTGCATGCCGGTTCGGGATGCTTTCGTCATGTCCCCCTGCAGGTCGTCGAGCAAGCGCGAGGCAGTGCGGGGGACAGTACGAAGGCTCCTCGAGCTCGGGGCAGTAGTTCCGGTACCGCGCGACCAACTCGGCTGCGGTCGATACTCCATTTATTTTGTGGTTCCAAAAAAGAACGGAGGGGGTCGACCGATTCTGGACCTCAAGTGGGTGAATCGCCGGCTCCGCGTGTGCGGTTTCACATGGAAACGCTTCGGTCAGTGATCGTGGCGGTGCGAAAGGGCGAGTATCTTACATCTCTGGACCTTGCAGAAGCGTATCTTACATCCCCATTCGGCCGGATCATCAGCGTTTTCTCCGCTTCGCGGTTCCTTTCGGGCACTTTCAATTCCGAGCGTTGCCTTTTGGGCTGGCAACGGCTCCTCGTACGTTCACCAAGGTCATGATAGTCGTAGCCGCAGAGTTGCGAAAGGAAGGGATTCTCGTCCATCCGTATTTAGACGATTGGTTAATTCGAGCAAAATCCAGGGACGAGAGCAAAAGAGTAACAGCCAGAGTAGTGTCCTTCCTGGAGAGCCTGGGTTGGGTGGTCAATCTGGGAAAAAGCCATCTCCTTCCCTCGCAGGACTTGGAATACCTCGGAGCTCGGTTCGACACAAGGTCCGGGCACGTGTTTTTACTTCAGCGACGGGCCAGCGGCTTGCAGAGGCTGGTGCAGAGATTCTTGCGCTGCCGGGCGCCCACTGCATGGGAGTACCTGCAGCTGCTGGGCACGATGGCTGCGACGTTAGAGTTGGTGCCATGGGCAAGAGTGCACATGAGACCGCTGCAGAGAGCACTGCTCAAACGCTGGTCGCACCAGCGGGATTCTCTGTCAAAGAAGCTTCCTTGTCCGGAGGAAACGCGCGTAGCCCTGAAGTGGTGGTTAAACCCCGAGGTGTTGCGGAGAGGGAGACCGCTAGAACCGCCCGTCTGGGTGCCGGTGATGACAGATGCCAGCCTAGCGGGCTGGGGTGCGCATTGCCAGGGCCGGTTCACCCAAGGGCGGTGGAACGCACAGGAGGAGACCTGGTCCATCAACAGGCTAGAGCTACGGGCTGTGGCTCTGGCCTTGCAAAGTTTCCACGGGTTGCTTGCGGGGACGTCGGTGCGCGTCTTCTCCGACAACTCGATGGCAGTGGCGTATGTGAATCGTTAGGGGGGACCAGCAGCGCGGCTCTGGAGGCAGAGGCAGAGGATCTGCTCGGTTGGGCTGAAGAAAACCTGCTGGACCTCTCGGCGGCGCATGTGGCAGGAGTGGACAATGTGCAAGCGGATTTTCTGAGTCGCGTTCGGGTGGATCCAGGGGAGTGGGTTCTTCACCCAGAGGTGTTCGAGAGCCTGGTGCGTCGCTGGGGCCCTCCGGTCATGGATCTCATGGCGACCTTTCAGTCGGCGAAGGCAAGTCGGTTTTACAGCCGAAGAAGGGAAAGAATGTTGGAGGGTCTAGATGCTCTGGTTCAAAGGTGGCCAGAGGGGGAGCTTCTGTATGTGTTCCCTCCTTGGGTGCTGAAAGGCAGGGTTATCCAGTTCATAGAGGCGTACCGCGGTCACATGATTCTGATAGCCCCGGATTGGCCTCGCAGGCCCTGGTACGCGGACTTGGTGAGACTGCTGTTCGACAGCCTCTGGCGTCTTCCAAGGCGAGCGGATTTGTTGTCGCAGGGCCCGCTGTGGATGCCCCACCTGGATCGGTTCTCGCTTACGGCTTGGCTATTGAAAGGGCACGGCTGAAGGCAAGGGGCTATTCGGCCTCAGTGATTAGTACTTTACTTTGAGCTAGGAAGAGATCTACGTCTCTAGAGTATGTCCGGGTCTGGCGAGTGTTTGAAGCCTGGTGTACCAATCGCGCGAGCGCGGCGTTGGAGGCCACAGTCCCGCAAGTGTTGCAATTTTTGCAGGATGGGTTTGAGAAGGGGCTGGCGGCTTCTTCGTTGAGGGTGCAGTCCACGGCCCTGGCCTGTTACAGAGGTAGGATAGGGGGCCGACCGCTTGGGGGGCACGGTGACATTAAGCGGTTCCTTAGAGCGGTTTCGCTTTTGAGACCTCCCGGGTGGCACTTGGTGTCGAAATGGAGCCTCCCGTTCATGTTAGAGGCCTTGGAACGCCCACCCTTTGAGCCGTTGGGTCGGGCATTGTTGAAGGATCTCACTTTGAAGGTGGTGTTTCTGGTGGCGATTTGTTCGGCGCGTAGAGTCTCGGAGTTACAGGCCTTGTCGTGTAAGCAGCCGTACCTGTCCTTTTTTGAGTCTAAGGTAGTTTAGCGGCCGGTGCCCTCCTTCTTACCCAAGGTAGTATCGGCGTTCCACTTGAATCAGGTTGTATCCTTGCCAGTGTTTCGAACTCCATCGGGGGACCCTGCTGACAGAGCTCGGAGTCTTCTGGACGTGAAGAGGGCATTAAAGAGGTATCTCTGGCACACGGCGGAGTTCCGTAGGTCAGAGCAGCTGTTCGTGTTGTTCGCGGGCCCGCGTAGGGGCGAGGCAGCCTCGAAGACCTCCATTTCGAGATGGATTAAACAAGCTATTGCTTCCGTGTATGTGCTGAAAGGTAAGACCGTGCCAGAGGGGTTGCGAGCCCACTCTACGAGGGCGCAAGCGGCGTCTTGGGCTGAGTCCCGGCTGGTCCCGCCGCTAGAAATTTGTAAGGCGACGACGTGGTCTTCCCTGAATCCTTTTGTTAAGCACTACTGTCTGGATGTCCAGTCACAACGGGATGTGTGTTTTGGAGCGGCGGTCATTCAGGCTGCCACGGGGGGTCCTTCCCATTGAGTACTGCTCTGGTACACACCCAGAGGTCTGGGACTAGACTGGAGATACGATCAGGAAGGTTAAATTAGACTTACCTGCTAATTGTTCCTGGAGTAGATACAGTCTAGTCCCATATCCCGCCCCATTGTGGTTACATTGCGCCAGCGGCAGCCTGAAGGACAGGACAGTGGATACAGGTAAGAATTTTAAGTGTGTCAGTGGGTGGGTATCCTTCGGGTTTGGACTCCCATCATGAGTTAGCGGGGAGAAGATTCCTCGCAGTTTTACAGTTGCTGTTTTTCCCTGTTTATTTGTTGTTCTCCTTCTCAGTTACTATAAAGTTGGTGGATTTTGGCACATGATAGGCATGGTATAGTTTGCAGGAATACTTACTTGTTGCTCCGGTGAGTCTGCTTTGTCAATAGGTAACTGGGAGGTGGAGGCGGATCCCAGGATGATATACTGCTGACATCAGGAAAAGAAGGTGGTTCCTCAGTCTCCAAGCTGCTGTTTAAGGTAGACAACCCAGAGGTCTGGGACTAGACTGTATCTACTCCAGGAACAACAATTAGCAGGTAAGTCTAATTTAACCTTGCTTGTTGCATTGTAGTTTGTTCTGTTCAATGTACACCGCACTGATCCTAATAGCGCGGTATAGAAGAAATGTAAATAAATAAATAAAATAAATCATTGCATTTTCTACCTGTTCAGCCACCCTAAGTTCATCTGAAAAAATTATGCCCAGGTCCTGCTCTTCTTTCATGGACAGAAGGACTTTACATCTCTGTACTGTACTGCTCCCTTGGAGTTTTGCAGCCTAAATGCATGGCCCTACATTTTTTAGCATTAAATCTCAGCTGCCAAATTCTCCACCACCCTTCAAGCTTAGCTAGATCCCTCCTCATGTTATCTATTCCTTCCTGGGTGACTACTCCATTGTAGATATTAGTATCATCTGCAAAGAGGGAAATTTTACCCGAAAGCCCATCCGCAATGTCCCTAACAAAAATGTTAAAAAGAAATGGGCCAAGGACAGATCCCTGTGGCACACCACTGGTAACATCCTTCTCCTCAGAGAGAGCTCCATTTAGCTCTACCCTTGGTCACCTCTCACTCATCCAATTTGTAACCCAGTCAGTCACTTTAGCGTCCATCCCTAGGGTGCTCAATTTATTTATAAGTTGCCTGTGTGGAACAGTATCAAAGGCTTTACTGAAATCTAAGTAAGCCACATCTAGGGCTCTGCTTCAGGCCAACTCTCTGGTTGCCCAGTCAAAGGAATTAATTAGATTTGTTTGACAAAACCTACCTCTAGTAAACCCATACTGCCTTGGATCCTGCAATTCATTGGACTCCAGAAACCTCACTATCCCCTATTTTAGTAGCGTTTCCATTAATTTACTCACCAGAGGTCAGACTAACCAACCTGTAGTTCCCAACCTCATCCTTACTTCTTTTGTGTAAAGAGACCACATGCACCCTTCTCCAGTCCTCTGGGATCACTCCTGACTATAAAGAAGCATTGAAAAGGTCAGACAGTGGAGTCACTAGAACTTCCTTAAATTCCTTCAATACTCTCAGATGTATCCCATCTGCTACTACTACTACAACTACTATTATCATTTGTGTAGCACTATAAGGCATACACAGCACCGTAGAGACACATGTAAAAGACGATCCCTGCTCATCAAAGCTTACAATCTAGTAAAGATAGACAACACAACAGCTGAGGACAAGGATATGAAGAATGGTCTACTGTAGAATTTGGCAGCTGAGATTTAATGCTAAAAAATGTAGGGTCATGCATTTGGGCTGCAACAATCCAAGGGAGTGGTGCAGAATAAAGGGTGACATACTTCTGTCCACAAAAGAAGAACAGGATATAGGCGTGATTGTGTCTGATTGTGTAGCTAAACAGATAGAAAAGGCGACAACAAAAGCTAAAAGGATGCCTTGGTGCATAGGGAGAGGGATGGCCAGCAGAAGGAGGTGATAGTGCCTCTGTATAAGTCTTTGGTGCGATCTCATTTGAAGTATTGTGTACAATTCTGGAGACCGCACCTTCAAAGGGATATAAACAGGTTGGAGTTGGTGCAGAGGGTGGCTACTAAAATGGTTAATGGTCTTTGTTAATAAAGCATATGAGGACAGACTTTAGGACCTTAATTTGTATACTTTACTTTAAAGGAAAGACGGGACAGAGGTGATATGATTGAGACGTTTAAATATCTCCGTAGTATAAATTCACAGGAGGAGAGCCTCTTTCGATTGAAAGCAAGCTCTGTGTGAGTGTGTGAGCAGCGGTACATATTTCGGTTGAATACAGTAGTTCCGGCTGGTTTGAATCTCCGGATTGACTGGGTAGTTTGCCTTTAGGTGAGGTGGGCGGAGTTTTCCTGTTGGGGAAGTCGCTGACGTCAGTTGAAGGGTATTTGTGGGGAGTTCGTAGTGTGGACAATTTGAGCATGCGCGGCGTTCTTTGGAAGCGATGTTGAAGTGCTGGTATGGCTGCCGCTTGAAGTAAGTGGCGTTCTCGGTTTGTTTGGATGTTTTGAGTATGTGATGGGTTGGGTTCTTTTGTTTCTGGTTTTAAAGTTGTGGTTGATTGTGCATGTTTGTTTCTGTTTTGCAGTAAATTCCCCTGATGCAGCGATTCGTTCGCGAAACGTATGTGAGCTCTACGGTGACGTCGGGGTAGCAGTCTGCGGTCCATTCCCCTGATTTTTTTCAAGCTAAGTGTTGTAATTTGGGGCTTGGCTGCAATTGCGTTTGAATTCAATTTGTAATTTTTGCAACAATTGTGAGCTTTTGCTACGTTTAAAAATGCATATGGTGGAGGAGGCAATTGGTCATTGATGTTAATGGGCTTTTGCATGGCAGTAAATCTTGACTTGTGTCTCGATTATGTGTGCCTTTGCCCGTGTTGGCTGAGACTTTGCCACCCCGTTCCATATTTGCATAAACAGAATGCAAACTTACATGTTGTTCTAATGAAGAAACAAATGGTGTTGTGGTAGAGTGAGTCCTTTGCTCTGATTGAAGACGACAAAGTCAAGGCAGTGGCCTTGCTTGTGAATAGGGACAGTAGAGCACAACCGGACGTTGAATGAGGAGGTTAGGGAAAGGAACTTTAAGGCATAAGGGTCAGAAGGGTCATCAATGTGAATGTTAAAATCCCCAAGAATAAGGGAAGGGGACGACACATCTGGAAAGGAGGTGAGCCAGGAGTCAAAGCCAGTGAGAAAGGTAGAGGTGGACTTGTTGGGGGGGGGGGGGGGTCGATAAATGACAGCTACTTGGAGAGGTAGTGGAGAAAATAGGCGGATGGCATGGACTTCAAAGGAAGCAAAGGAATTAGATGAAGGCAAATGGATGGGCTGGAATTGGCAGGCATGAAAGATTAGGAGCCCAACGCCGCCACCACAGCCAATGGGCTGAGGCTTATGGGAAAATAGGTAGCCTCTATGACAGAGGGTAGCGACTGAAGCTGAGTCTTCAGGAAGAAGCCAAGTTTCAGTAAGAGCCAGGAGATGTAGAGTATTAGAGATAAAGAGCTCATGATGAAAGGAAGTTTATTGGAGACAGAATGTGCATTCCACAATGCATAAGGAAGAGGGAGAGAGGCGAGAGATATGAACAAGATTATAAAGGTTATGCACTGCCCTGCCATCGGAGAGTGAAAAAAGTCTAGGGTGGCCAGGGTTGGGGCTGACATCTCCATATGAGAGAAGGAGTAGAAGAGAAAGGGGGAGAGAGGAGGCGGCATGGCGGAAGCGATGATGAGGTTCCCTCAGAAAGACTGGAGATGGCAGAATGAGAGGAAGAAAAAGGTGAAGCTCAAGGGCAGATGATAAGGTAGAAGACAAAATGGAAGGGGAGGTGGAGACAGTAAGGAGTGGGTAATGAGAAGTAGGGCCATGGAATTGTGGGAATGAGTGAAAAAGATTAGAGAAAGTTAACATCAAGAACACAAAGTGATGTGGAGCGATAGAAGATGGGGAAGAAGAGAGTGTAAATCAAAGGAGATACAGGAGGAGAGGGGGAGAAAATCCTGGTGACTTCAGATACACCTCAGTAATTGTGTCAATGAGCAGAGGAAGGCTATGGAAAAAGTGTTAGTCCAGGGGTGGGTAGATAATAAAGTGAGAAGGAAGACACAGCACTTCAGAGATCAGGAGCTGGGTAAAGGACAGAGAGAAGGTAGGACCCATAGAGCCCAATTCCAGAACATGCACATCTGGCCCGCAGGCATGTCCAAATCAAAACCAGGCCCGACTTAAATGTGATTTTGCAGCTGCAGGGATAGACGCACCCACGGTTTCAGAATTGGGGACATAGACATTTTTGGTGCGTCACAAACAAAGCACTATGGAGTACGAGACACAGCTGTATGCAGCAAACGGCTTTGTACATCCTCATGCTCACTGTATTCTGAAAAGCTGTATGTTTTCAATCCCGCCCGTCTCAGTTATATACCCATAAATGGCCACGCCCTCCTGTAAAACGTGCATCTCCTAAGCTGCTCCTTTCACTGACAGTGTTGTGCTGGTGCAAACTATTTATTTATTTATTTATTTATTACAGTTTCTTATATACCGCGCTATTTAGAATCAGCGCGGTTTACATCATAACAAAACGACCATTACGACAAACTGTCAGGTTTTACATTGAACAGGAGTACAAACTTGGATAACTGGGTTAACTATATACATAATCTATCTACACTGCAGTGTGAGGGCATTTCTAGATGAATACTGATTATACATAAATGTTGATGCAAACTAGACTCTATATACCAGTCTGTTGCATGCCCAAAACACTTCAAAGTAATCTCAGTGCACTCTAAGATAATATAAAAGCAGGTAGAAAGTGATATGTTTGTCATGACATATCTTGCATCACAACATACATGGCAGTAGAAGACATCCTTAGTTATGCTTGCATTGCATCTGAAAACAGTCTGTACAATGCTAAATATGGACCAGAAAAAAATCAGAAGAGGTTCTCCATAGCGAAATGTCAAAACATATCTCTATCACTAATAAAGGACTCTCAGAATGTGAGCATTCAACAGTGCAAACAGCACTAATACATGCCCAAAGGCACCACCATCACTCTCTACAAATGTGCACATTTTTAGAGACCAATGATGTTGCTTCTGGGCATGTCTTAGTGCCGTTTGCACTTGAATGTTCTCATTCTGAGGATTCCTTATTAGTGACAAGAATATGTTTTGACATTTTGCTAAAGAGAACCTGTTCTGATTTATTCTACATGATCACACTGGTACCTGGTGACGCTGCGGTCATACCTACAGTCCAGGTACTGACCAGGCATTCATGTCCCTCTAGATTTGCGGATGAGCACACCAGATCCTACATTGCAACATTCAAAACACACACACACACACTCTCTCTCTCTCTCATTTGCAGTCACAAATAACATACTTCTCCCAAAACATGCCCTGCACCTATAAACAACTGTGAAGACATAATGGCACAGAAACATAGAAATGTCACGACAGAAAAAGACCACATGGCCTATCTAGTCTGTCCTTCCATATCAACAACTACAGCAGTCCCCTTTTTTCCTTTAGAGATCCTCTGTGTTTGTCCCATGCTTTTTTGAATTCAGTTACTGTCCTCATCTCTACCACCTCCACTGGGAGACTATTCCACGGATCCACCACTCTTTCCATAAAGAAATATTTCTGCATATCACTCCTGAATCTATCCCCCTTCACCCTCATCCCATGTCCCCTCATAGCAGAACTTGCTTTCAATTGAAAGAGGCCCTCCCCCTGAACATTTATACCTCAGAGATATTTAAACATCTCAATCATATCACCTCTATTCTGCCTTTCCTCTAAGGTGTACATATTAAGATCCTTAAGTCTGTTCTCATATTCTTTATAATGAAGACCACTAACCATTTTAGTAGCCACTCTCTGCACCGACTCCATCCTGTTCACATCCTTTTGAAGGTGCGGTCTCCAGAATTGCACACTATACTCCAAATGAGGTTGCACCAAAGACTTATACAGAGGCACTATCACCTCCTTTTTTCTGCTAGCCATTCCTCTCCGTATGCACCCAAGCATCCTTCTACCTTTTGCCGTCCTCTTTTGTACCTGTTTAGCTACTTTAAGATCATCAGACACAACCACGCCTAGGTCCCGTTCTTCTTTAGTGGACAAAAGTACTTCACCCCCTATACTATATTGCTCCCTTGGATTGTTGCAGCCCAAATGCATGACCTTACATTTTTAACATTAAATCCCAGCTGCCAAATTCTAGACCATTCTTCAAGCTTAGCTAGATCCCTCCTCATGTTATCTACACCTTCCTGGGTGTCTACTCTATTGCAGATTTTGGTATCATCCGCAAAGAGGCAAACCTTACCCGACAGCCCTTCCGCTATATCACTAACAAAGATGTTAAAAAGAATCGGACTAAGGACAGATACCTGGGGCACACCACTGTTAACATCCTTCTCCTCAGAGCTCCATTTACCTGTACTTTTGTCGCCTCCCACCCAACCAATTTCTAACCCAAGCAGTAACTTTATGGTCCATCCCTAGGGTGCTCAGTTTGTTTATAAGTCGCCTGTAAGAAACAGTGTCAAAGGCTTTACTGAAATCTAAATACACCACATCTAGGGCTCTCCCTCTGTCCACCTCCCTGGTCACCCATTCAAAGAAATCAATCAGATTTGTCTGACAAGACCTGCCTCTGGTGAATCCATGCTGCCTCGGATCCTGTAATCTGCTGGACTCCAGAAACCTCACTATTTTCTCTTTCAGTAGCGTTTCCAATAATTTACTTACCACCGAAGTTAAACTAACCGGCCAGTAGTTTTCAACCACATCCTTACTTCCACTTTTGTGTAAAGGCACCACATGAGCCTCTCTCCAGTCCTTTGGCACTACTCCCGACTCCAACGAGGCATTGAAAAGGTCAGTCAGTGGAGCTGCTAGAATATCCCCAAATTCCCTCAGTATTCTAGGGTGTATCACATCTGGTCCCATCGCTTTATCTACTTTAAGTTGAGCTAGTTTCTCACGAACACAGTCTTCTGAAAATTGTTCAAGATGTCCCTCGCTTCTGTTCCTGTTTGTGGGTGTTTTCTGAGGTCCTGCTCCTGGTTCTTCATCTGTGAACACAGAACAGAAATATTTGTTAAGCAATTCCGCTTTATCCTCATCAGCGTCTACATATTCCTCCCCTTCACCCTTGAGTCTGACAATACCACTTTTGCCCTTCCTCTTCTCACTAACATATCTGAAAAATGCCTTATCCCCCCATTTTATTGCATTGGCTATTTCGTCCTCTTTTTGAATCTTTGCTTTTCTGACTACTTTGCTAGCTTCTCTACGTTTTTCCAAATATAGATGCCTGTCTTCCTCTCTCTGTAATCTCTTGTATTTCATGAAGGCCTCCCACTTTTTCTTCACTTTTTTAGCTACTTCTTTTGAAAGCCATAGCGGTCTCCTTTTCCTTTTACCTTTATTTACCATTTTAACAAAAAAGTTGGTTGCCCTTAAAATATCCCCTTTCAGCTTTGCCCACTGTTTTTCTACATCCCCCAGCTGTTCCCATCCCGCTAACAACTCCCTGAGGTATTGGCCCATCTTGGCAAAGTTAGTCTTCCTAAAGTCTAAGACCCTCACCTTTGAATGGATTCTAACAGCCCTAGTCCTGCATCTGATCTGCATTTCTCAGCCAAACCCGATTCTTCTCCATACTACCTCACATACCATCCCTACATCTACATTCCCATTTTTCTGAACACTGAAATTGTTAGAGATGCTGAAAGTAGTCCCTTTAGCACAAACAGCAAATGTCAGCCTAGCCTGAATAAAGACTATTGTAGTGCTTTATATTTCTGTACTGGTGGGTTTTTTTTATTGTTTCTTAACCTTACAAATGTTCCTCACCTGTGCATTCTATTCTTTACAGCTGCATCTTGTGCCCTCCCAGGCAGCAGACACACCAGTTCAATAGAAACGTGTCACAGCCATTTTTCTAAGTCCTAGCCTTATTCCACATTCTCTTTGGATGTACACGGGTCTTTCCTGAATATTCTTTCTACGTCTTTGTGGCTTTCCATGCCCCTGCTCCACCCACATTCTGAGATCCCTGTGCTAGCACCATGTACGTGGAGGGCCGCATGGTTTTGGAATACGGTTCTAGACCTTTTAGCGACAAAAACAGCTATCCCACACGTCTAACTGGTTTATTCGTGTTCTGGAATAATCTCCATAGTGACAAAACAGAAATATAGACGGAATAATAAACAACAAGCAAGATTCTAAACAGGCACAGAAGAATGCCTGAACAGAGCATACAAAGTTTGCAAGCCTCATCTATGAGAGTGCTCTCCCAAGCAGGCATTAGGAGCAAATGGCCCCACTGTCTTGTCTATTTTTAGTTTAGCTAGCTCCTCACGAACAGAGAAAGGCAGTCAAAATCCCCCTCACTTCTGTTCATAATGTGGATGTTTCTGAGGTTTTGCTCCTGGCTCTTCATCTGTGAATAAAGATCAAAAATATTTGTTAAGCAATTCCGCTTTATCCTCATATTCCTCCCCTTCACCCTTGCACTTCCTCCTTTAACATATCTGAAAAATGTTCTGTTCTCCCATTTTACTATTTGGCTATTTTTTCTTCCATTTGTATCTTTCCTTTTCTGACTCCTTTCCTAGCTTCTCTTAGCTTTTCCAAATATTGATGCTTGTCTTCCTTTTTCTATGATCTCTTGTATTTTATGAATGCCATCCTCTTTTTCTTCATCTTTTTAGCTACTTCTTTTGAGAATCATAGTGGTCTCCTTCTCCTTTTTATGTTTATTTTTTTTCCTAACAAAAAGGTTTGTGGCCCTTAAAATATCCCCTTTCAGTTTCACCCACTGCTTTTCTACATCACTCAGCTGCTTCCACTATACAACGACTTCTTGAGGTATTGTCCCATCTTGGCAAAGTTAGTTTTCCTGAAGTCTAGGACCCTCACTTTTGAATGAATTTTATCAGCTCTAGTCCTAATATCAAACCACACCATCAGGTCATCACTCTCCTCAATGGTAAGCACCAGGCCCAGTATGACCCCCTCGTGTGGGTTCTGTTACCAGTTGCCGGAATAGTTCTCCATGTAGAGAATCCAGCTGACACTCCAGAAAAGATGTGCCAATCAGCATCTGGCATATTGAAATCACCTATCAGCAGCACTTTTCCTTTCACCCCAATACTGTGAATGTCTTCACTGTCTTCAATGTGTCCAGTTATGTCTGTGAAGGAGAGCTGTATATCACACCAATGCAAATTAGTGCTCCTTTCCCTCTTTCTAGTTTAACCCACAGTGCCTCCTCCTTTCCTTGTAAGCCCTTAATTCTGTAGCTTTAATATTATTTTGTCACTCTAAATAGTTGGTCTAGTTACAGAGGGTTGAACCTATCATACAACAGTATTTCTCCCTCCAATCGTCTCTAAGACTTTGATGTTTTCTATGGTTGAAGACCCTTATCCTTACACTATTAAGGTTCCGCAAAATTTTTTTCTTTTTCTTTTTTATAAAGTTAATATGAACTCGGGGTCTCAGACTTCCGTTAGTCACTACTTTTAGACAATGTCCTCATATAGTGTGCCGATCTTGCATCAATGACCACCTTGTTCAAAATAAATTTAAGTACTTCTAGATTTTATCTTCAGAAACCCAAAAGAGTGCTTATCTTAATGTTCTTCAGTTTTTCCCCAACACCCCGTTCTGGCGCTGTGCCTGCGTTTCACCACAGTGGGTTTCTTCAGGGTGTTCTCTATACTGAAGCACTGTCAATAAAACAATTGCGTTACAACTCTTATCATCATACCTTTATTTCAATAAGTAAACCACGGCTATCTATATAATATTCTTCTAGCATACCTTTGTTGCAAAATCCGCTGATTTATTCCTTGCTGCTTAGCGTGTTGCCTTGAACCTACCGGCTTCTAAACAAACGCCGCACATGTGCGTTGGTATATGTCACAACTTTTAAATGCTCATCTAGTGCATTTTGATTAGTATACGTCACACTACCAGTGACCCTTCCACTTGTTACTTTCCTTATTTTATGTTGTTCATATACATGCTCCCCAATCAATTGTACCATTCAAACCACCCGGAATAGCAGAGAACATATAAATCCATTTCTGTTCACATATTACCAGCATTTGTTCTTTAGATTTTCCATCTCTACCCATATCAATCAATCATGTCTATACAAAAGCAATGTAATTCTTCAAATTTATGATTCTTTTCCAAACAATGCGCTTCTATTGGAGCTTCTTGCATTTTACATTGTAATCTACTACGATGTTCATTCATTCTAATTTTAGAAGATCTTATGGTTTTTCCGATGTACATTAAACCACACGGACATTTAATGCAGTAAACCACAAAGCAAGAATTACACATAGTCCTCTTTCTTAATTTATACATTACTCCATGATATTCAAAATCGGTAATTTCTTCAGATATCTGACAGATGTTACAGTCCCCGCACTTTCTGTGCCCTATTCTGTGCCTTCATGGAAAAAAATTTTCAGTTTTAAAGATAACCACATAGCGGATCTATGTAAAGAAACAACACCTTTCCTACTAGAAGATGTCAGGGAGGATACAAATATCACCACCAACTGGGAAGAACTATTAAAATTACAAAAATGGAAAACGAGGCTAGAGCTTCATAGATTATCATTAATAGAATACATACGTCATCAACATATCCCAAGGGGTTTAAGAATGTACAAAGAACCGAGAATGTTCATTACAGATATAGAATTTATAGAAAAATGGAATGGCATTCTTAACAAATGCTCGTTGGATTTAATGGTCCTTATAATAGACACTACAGAAAATAATTTAGAGACAATAAATCAGGAAATGGAAATCATGATAAACAGTTTAAAGAATTTGGAAACAGTGGATAAATTTGACAACAAATTGGAAGAAATCAATAAACAATTGTTTTATCAACAGTGCTTCAGTATAGAGAATCCCCTGAAGAAACCCACTGTGGTGAAACGCAGGCACGGTGCCAGAACGGGGCGTTGGGGAAAAACTGAAGAACATTAAGATAAGCACTCTTTTGGGTTTCTGAAGATAAAATCTAGAAGTATTTAAATTTATTTTGAACAAGGTGGTCATTGATGCAAGATCGGCACACTATATGAGGACATTGTCTAAAAGTAGTGCCTAACAGAAGTCTGAGACCCCGAGTTCATATTAACTTTATAAAAAAGAAAAAGAAAAAAATTTTGCGGAACCTTAATAGTGTAAGGATAAGGGTCTTCAACCATAGAAAACATCACAGTCTTAGAGACGATTGGAGGGAGAAATACTTTTGTATGATAGATTAATATTATTTTGTACATATAGTGCCACTCCTTCTCTCCTTCTTCCTATCCTGTCCTTGATGAATAAATTATAGCCCGGTATAATAACATTCCACTCATTGTTGTCCATGAATCATGACTCTGTAATCGCCACAAAATCCAAGTCAGCCTCTTCCATGAAAGCCTCAACATCAGAAAAAAGCGCTGCCTAAGAACACAAAAGTACCCCTTTTTTATTTATTTATTTATTTATTTTTCTTATATACCGCGCTATTCGATATCAGTGCAGTTTACATGGAACATCAAGGTATTTTACGGTGGGGGATTACACCGTAATTACAAATAACAGGGATCTCAACTTGGATAACCATATTAACTATTTACACATATATTTACAGGGAACATGGGCTATAGAGGGTTAAGTGGCTTGCCCAAGACCACAAGGAGCACCTGTGGGACTAGAAACCCCAGTCCTTCCAGCCCAAGGTTGCTGTCCTCTAGTGGGATTTGAACCCCTGACCTTCCGGCCTGAAGTACCTTGCCCCAACCACTAGGCCACTCCTCCACTCCTATACAGCTACAAATAACTAGGCAATGCAGCAGAAAAAGATAGCTATTAAAAATGAAAAAAGCCCCCTTTAAGAGCTCTAAGACAGAGAGTTTGTATTCAGGAGCCACAGAAGTACCTGACTTGCAATGGAGGCCCTCTAGGAATGTGGACACCAAAGACAGCACACTGCCACGTAGATATCAGCAACACAATACAGAGACGTAGCAGGTGTAGGTTCTCACCAAAACTTTATTATTCCATACATATAAAGGGAGACCTGACCCGACACAGGCCGTGTTTCGATAAAATCTTCTTCAGGGGTTGGCTCACTTTATGCTAAAAACATATTATGAATAAATTAAAACCACAATTATAAAAAAACAATTTAACAAAATACATAAAATAAAACACCATAAAGGAATGCAATAAAAATATATAACAAATAGTAAATGAATAACAAATTTTAAAATTATAATATACAAAACCTATTATTCATGAACTTATATTAATGTGTCATCCCCAAAAATACATATATAAAACAAATAAAAATCAATAAATATAAATATAAATGAACAAGAGAATTTGAAAATCCTTAAATTATACATGATTATCTAACCAACTAGTACCGGCAAATACCTAATATCCAAACCATAAGAGAAAGTAGTGACTTAATATAGGTGATAATCATGCTTACATGAATAAAATACACAGAAACATATAAATGTGGCGTAAAAAATAAGCCATGAATAAACAAACAAACAGAGGAGGAGGAGGCTAAGGAGCAGGAGTGAACCAAAGTTTACCTGAAAGAACCGTATTAGAACATGCTAACATCGTTGTTATGTTGCACTGAAAATGATACCATCTTTAGTAGCTGGAAGAACGTGAGAAAAGCAAAAAAAGGGGGATTTTCATTAATGATTTTATCCAATTAATATATGATTTATTTCAAGAGTATTAAAAACTCTAAAAACAGTTCAAACCATAAAAAACGTATTTCAAATGTTAGAAACGCATGGCATAGCAGCGGTCTTTCTTAAGGACATTTATTACGCCGACACCACACTCGAACCATGACCTAGGGGATTTGTATCCAAGATTTATTTGATGTTATGAAGGGGGACAACAACCATACATTATTATTTATGCCAAAGCATATCAAAATATTAAAAAACTTTTAAATCCATAAACAAATGGACTTAAAAGAAAAAAGAATTGGATCACCGTCATAATACATTAAATGTGACCCTACCGCGCTTATTCTTGATCAGATAGTAATGCATTAATGCCTTCTTTGTGTTCCGATGTTTCTGCTATACTGGTGTGACATACAGTCAAACCTCGGTTTTCATGATTAATCCGTTCGAAAAAGTCTGACTAAAACCGAAACGTATGAAAACTGAAGCAATATTTCCCATAAGAAATAATGTAAATCCAATTAATCCGTTCCAGACACCCAAAAATATTCACAAAAAATACATTTTATAGAGAATAACTATATTTTTACATACAGAAAACAATGAGAAATAAATATAAATGACTAATGAAATGGATAAATGAACATTTAACATCACTGAAAGCAAGCTAAGTACAGTACTGTACAGTACAGTATGTTAACATCTGGCCTTAGCCACCCCTGACAAGCTGCTGTGCCCAGCTCTCTTCGGAATCACATTGAATTCAGTCCATTAAAATACCTTTACATTATCTGCTCAATGCTTCAGAATGGCAGAAAATCTTAATGATATAGCTTCAGACGTACCCTGCAAGAGAAAGAACTGCCTCCCACATTCATGCAACATCTCCTGCTTACGTTGACAGCTTTTCTTCCCTGCTACCGGGACAAAATCTCAGTCAAAAGACGTTGAAAACCGAAGCAATGCATGAAAACCGGGACAAAATCTCAGTCAGAAAAGACGTTGAAAACCGAAGCGTATGAAAACCGGGGCAAATGAAAACCGAGGTTTGACTGTATCCTCATGATATCAACATAAAGTTACTCAGACTTCTACTATGCAACACGCGACATCATCAGAAAACACTACGTAATTGATTTGTGTTTGTATGAAGAACCACTTCTACAACTTCACCGAAGTAAAAGTAAATTCTAAAAAACGGTATATATTACTATTTATCATTACGGCACCTTATAAAAGGGATTACTAAACCGGATAAAAAAAGATCAAATTGATAAACCGGCTATAAATAAATAAATAAACATCACATGAACTCACATATTCAACGATGGGTACCTAAAAACCATAAAAACAGCGTCGGAACCTCAGCAGCATCTCATTGAATTAAAAAACGCTGGCGCATGCGGGATAGTACTTATGCCGCCCGCAAGCGCGCAAAGGGAAGGCATGTCCAATGCAAATCCACATACGATGACAAATAATGCCAATTCTAAAACAATTGTCCACCTTAAAAGGATAAAAAACAGCACCTAGATGCTCAAAGGCAGTTGCAAAAAACCAATCCTTAAATATAAACAGAAACTTATGAAATAAGAATAAACGAGTGCAGGGACTACAACTAGCTCTCCAAACGGGAACTACATGATTGACAGGAGAGCCAAACTATCATATTATACTTAAACATTCATCTAATGATGAAGCACATTAAAAATAACCTCAAATGAATGTGTGCTATGTACATTATTAAGACAATAAATAAATAAATACGATAAATATAATCGGGAGGGGTAAAAGATGTCAAAAAAGGTTCTTCATAAACAATTCATCCCAACGATAAAAACATTGTCTGCTTGCAAACGATAAAACCAAACTGCTGTTGCCTAATTGTGCAAAGTCAACTATAAAAACAATCTTAAATTGTAGCCAAAAACTTGTAAGGTAAAGATGTAAACTACCTAGTGCTATATTAAGAGACAAAGACTTCACTTGACACCACAAAGGGGGAAACAAATTTAAGAGAGCCAAAGACCTGCTTAAACTCACATTACTTACTAAAACAATCCAAACCCCTATAAAGGGATCACCAACTGGAACGCTGACAGGCAATATAAATAAATGTACACTATACACATAAACTAAAAATTGAATAAATAAATATAAAATAAGGGATTAAATAAACGAAATATTAAAATATGAAAAGTGCTGTAAAAATTACATATAAACCGAATACCGAATCATTATAACATCTGAATTACAAAAAAACGGAAAAATCACGTTCTGCATTCAGACCATGTGGAGCAAGAGTATTAAGATCAAAAATATATTTCTGTTCCATCTGAAGTAATGTTTTTTCTATGTTTCCGCCTCTCCAATTCAATTTCACTTTCTTAATCACACAAAACTTCAAGTCTGATAGTGTGTGTGCCTGATCAACCCAATGTTGCACCAACGGTTTGTCCAACACAAGTCTTCTGATGCAGCTTTTGTGCTCTACTATTCGCACTCGGATATGCCGTTTGGTTTTACCAACATATAAAAAGACTGCATGGACATTGTATGATGTAAATAACATGGGTGGTATCACAATTGGAAAAATCATCAATGTAAAATCGCTTCTGTGTTATTGGATGTGTGAAAACCTTCCTCACGGGTAAAACATTTATGCAAACAGAACAGTGGCCACATTGATATTGTCCCTTATGAACAGAAAGAGGCTTCTTTTCAGTAAAGGCAGAAGGTACTAATAAATTGCGGAGATTGATGTTACGTTTGTGGATAAGCTGCTGTCTCAACATTCTCTTGGTAATCGAGAAGATGATGAGGAAGACCAGAGTGATCAACTTTATACGCAATGGGATGATACAGTTCAACTGACGCAGAAGTTGGTCAAAGAAGAATTACATGCAGCTTATCTTTTAGAATGTTGCAAATCTAAGATTATACCTAGATTATACCTAGAGTTAACAAGGCTCCAGGTTTATATCAAAGCGAACAGGGCTTTGTAGAATGTTGGAATGCAATATTGAACAAGTGTTCCCTGGACTTAATGATATTATTAATTACTACGGCAAATAAGAAATCCGAATTATATAAGGTGGAAGTAGATGAAAAATTAGGAGAATTGAAGAGATGTGATAGTGACTTTGAAACAGTGTATGCAGATTTTAATAAGAATATGTCACAGTTCCGTAAAGAAGTAAAAGGAAAGAAGATGGAAAAATTTAAAAGAGATGAGGAGGACTATAGGGTGGGATATGTGTACCATTGGTGCAAAAAGGTTGAAAACGATAGATTATGGGTTAAGAGAAGGTCCGCCTTCTTTGATCGGAAAAATAGTGTATCCAATGATAATTGCATGTCCCCAGACAAAGATGAATCCTCCGGACATAAGAAAAAAAGGAGCAGGAGTGAATCTACAGGGAATCAGGATGCTTCGGCAATCCTTATTCCGACACGACAAGATAAATCTGAACAGCCAATAGAAAAAAGGAAAAAGAAAAATATTTTTTTCAACATGGATCGCCTTTGGAAGGGAGGTGGGAGGAGCACCTCCCAGTCCAGACTTCCATCGGAAATAGAACCGCAAAAGAGTCAATACAAGACTCACCAGGGCGACAACAATACTTTTCAAGGACAGAACAGAGGATGAGGCCGAGGAAAGGGGAGGGGGGAATGGTCACACGAAAGGGATTATTAGAAATTAACAACGTAGTTAATATTTCTAGTTATAATCTTACGATTGAAGAAATTTCAGTTCTGAATAAGGGACTTTCCTTTGTGCCCGTTAGGAGGTATAATCCGTTCCAAACTCATATAGATTTATATAAGTTTTTTAGAAAAATTCGAATACGACATTTTTTTAATGACCTCCCTGGTGGTCATGGTAAGAATTCTTTAGTTAGCAGACCTTCCACTTGGGTCCCTCCCCCCAATACAAGTCCCCTTATTGAGGCTTTTGAGAAAGTCGTTATGCAACAAGTTGGACAAATTCACGAAGATGACCATCTACCATTTCAAAATCTTTCGGTTTCTGAACGTCAGGCCCTTAGAAGTTTACAGACCAATAATAGCATTATCATTAAACCGGCGGACAAGGGGGGTGCCATGGTAGTTATGGACAAGAATAAATATTTAGCTGAAGTTCTTAGGCAACTCAGTGATAAAAATTTTTATTTACGTCTAGACGGTGATCCGACAGAAGCTCAGAAACGTACAATAGATAATATAGTAATCGGCGCCTATGAAACAGGGCACATTACTAAAAGAGAGAAGGAATTTTTGATAGTTGATAAACCAGTTATGCCCACTATCTATGTGATCCCGAAGATCCATAAGTCTCTCACAGACCCCCCTGGTCGACCCATTGTTTCCGCCATAGGGTCACTCCTGGAACCTATTTCTCAACTGATGGACATTCTTCTTAGACCTCACATTTCACGTATGTGGTCCTATGTTCGGGATGCATCACATGTTATCGATATCCTTTCAACATTTAGAGATTTATCCTCTGAAGTTTTATTAGTTACCTTAGACGTTGAAGCACTATATACTAACATTCCCCAATTTGAAGCATTGAACATTATAGAGGAATATTTAGTAGATAGGACTGAGCACACACGTATTTCCACCTCCTTTCTTTTGATTTTGGCGGAGATAGCACTATGCAAAAATTTCTTTTGTTTCAGAGATATATATTATCAACAAATTAAGGGGGTGGCAATGGGGTCATCTATGGCACCAGATGTGGCCAACTTATATATGTATAAATTTGAAAACACCTTTCTTAAATCTCATCCTTTTGAATCTAAGATAAAATTGTGGATTCGATATATCGATGACATTCTTATTATATGGGAGGGTTCCGTGGAAGAATTGTCCGCTTTTAATATATGGATAAATGATTTGGATCTAAATTTACGTTTTCAGTTAACGTATGATCCAAGTCAAATTCCGTATTTAGATTTAATTATTCAAAGAGAAGGGAAAGGATTCATTACTAAACTATATAGGAAACCAACTGACAGGAACCAGTTACTTCATTACCACAGTTTCCATAATCCCGCATTAAGAAATAATTTACCCGTTGGACAATTCCTCAGAGTTAGGAGGAATTGTACAAATGACAATGATTTTGAATCACAAGCTGAAGACCTTAAGGAGAGATTTGCAGTCCGCCAATATCCCCGGCACTATATCCAAAAAGCCTATGTTAGGGCACGTAATCACTTACAGACAAGGGCCGATAAATTACAAATTGAGAAGAATAAGACAGATATTAGAATTGTTTGTCCGTTATTATATTCACTACAGTCCCAACAGATTGTTAATATTCTTAAAAAGGAATGGCATTTAATTCAGGCCATTCCCGGGTTTCAGAATACTCAATTAATGGTGCCACACAAACGTAACATCAATCTCCGCAATTTATTAGTACCTTCTGCCTTTACTGAAAAGAAGCCTCTTTCTGTTCATAAGGGACAATATCAATGTGGCCACTGTTCTGTTTGCATAAATGTTTTACCCGTGAGGAAGGTTTTCACACATCCAATAACACAGAAGCGATTTTACATTGATGATTTTTCCAATTGTGATACCACCCATGTTATTTACATCATACAATGTCCATGCAGTCTTTTATATGTTGGTAAAACCAAACGGCATATCCGAGTGCGAATAGTAGAGCACAAAAGCTGCATCAGAAGATGTGTGTTGGACAAACCGTTGGTGCAACATTGGGTTGATCAGGCACACACACTATCAGACTTGAAGTTTTGTGTGATTAAGAAAGTGAAATTGAATTGGAGAGGCGGAAACATAGAAAAAAACATTACTTCAGATGGAACAGAAATATATTTTTGATCTTAATACTCTTGCTCCACATGGTCTGAATGCAGAACGTGATTTTTCCGTTTTTTTGTAATTCAGATGTTATAATGATTCGGTGTTCGGTTTATATGTAATTTTTACAGCACTTTTCATATTTTAATATTTCGTTTATTTAATCCCTTATTTTATATTTATTTATTCAATTTTTAGTTTATGTGTATAGTGTACATTTATTTATATTGCCTGTCAGCGGTCCAGTTGGTGATCCCTTTATAGGGGTTTGGATTGTTTTAGTAAGTAATGTGAGTTTAAGCAGGTCTTTGGCTCTCTTAAATTTGTTTCCCCCTTTGTGGTGTCAGGTGAAGTCTTTGTCTCTTAATTTATTTATTTATTTATTTAACAGTATTTCTAAACCGCCTTATCATAATAATCAAGGTGGTATCACAGCAAACAATCTGGTAGTGTGAGTGTGTTATACATGCAGTGAGGGAGAAAATTTAGTTGGGTGCGTGTTGTGTTGTGTGCTAGATTAGTTTGATCTATGTACAAAGTGGGCTATATACAGTGGTGCTACAAACATCTTATATACATACAGTGTTAGGCGGTGACGTGTGCTGATATATAGCTATTTGGACTATGTGATGTGTCCATAGTGTTCTATGAACAGCATGGTTTTCAGCTGTTTCCTAAAGTCCTTGAGGTCTGTAGTTGCCCTCAAATCGTCCGGTAGTTTGTTCCATATTGTTGGAGCAGCCATGGAGAGTGCTCGGTCTGTTGTGTCCTTGCGTGTGTGTTTGTATTCACTTGGGGTGCTGACTCGGTTGTGAGTTTGTTTTCTTCTTGGACGTGTACTGGTGTCTGGTTGTATGAGGGTGTGCAGGCTGTTGGCTGATGTGTGCTGTTTTATCTTGTATAGGTTTATGATAGTTTTGTATCTGATGCGTGCACTGATTGGAAGCCAGTGTAAGTCCTTTAAGGTGGGTGTGATGTGCTCCTGTCTTGCAGTTCCGGATATGATTCGTGCTGCGGTGTTTTGTGCCAGTTGGAGTGGTTTGATGGCTTGTTTCGGTAGACCAAGGTATATCGGATTGCAGAAGTCCAGTAGTGGGGTTATCAGAGCTTGACATACGGTACGGAAGTGTTCTGGGGCGAGGAGTGGTTTCAGTCTCCTGATGATTCGCATCCTGTAGTAGGCTTTTTGTATTGTTTTGCCTATGTGTGGCTTGAGATTGAGTTTATTGTCCAGCGTAACCCCGAGGTATCTCACTTCTGACCTTATTGGTATAGTAGTGTTTTGTATCTTTATATTCGGTGGGTGTATGAAGTTTTGGTTCCGAGTGATGATTAAAGCTTCAGTCTTGTTGTAGTTTATTGCGAGGTTGTTGTCCTGACACCAATTGGTCATTTGTGTAAGGCAGTCTGTTATCTTAGAGAAGTCCGGGTTGTCGATTGATATCGGAGTGTATATCATGATGTCGTCCGCATAGATTGTGTATTGAATGTTGTTCTCTTTCATGATGTTGCATATTGGTTGGATGTAGATGTTAAATAGGAGTGCTGAGAGCGCAGATCCTTGAGGTACTCCTTGACGGATTTTGATGGGTCGGGAGGTGATGTGTCCCACCTTGACCTGTAGCTGTCTTTCGGTTAGGTACGAGTGGAACCATTTCAGTGCGATGCCGTGTATACCAGTGTTTTTTTAGTCTTTCCAGGAGCATGTTGTGGTCCACTGTGTCGAATGCTGAGGAGATGTCGATGAAGATCATTATGATTCCATTCCTGGTATTGTCAATTATTCTTAGGATGCTGTCGAAGAGGTAGATCAGTAGTGTTTCGACACCGTGGTTGGGACGAAATCCGTGTTGGTTGTCGTCGAGTGTTTCATGTTTGTCGATGTGATCCTGAAGTTGTAGTTGAACCGCTTTTTCAATGATTTTTGCGAGGAAGGGTATGCTGGAGATTGGTCGGTACGCTGCTGGATCTTTTTTGTCGAGAGTTGTTTTCTTTGTGATTGGTCTTACTGATGCAAGTTTTAGTTGCTTTGGCATGATTCCTTGAGTGAGTGAGTCGTGTACTATTTTATGTATGGTTGGGATGAGGCTTGATTTGGTGGCTTTGACCCATGACACTGGGCATGGGTCTGTAGGAGCGGTGCTAGTGTTGATTGTAGAGATGATGTGGGATATCTGTTCTGTTGAGGGTGAGGAGAATGTGTCCCAGGTTTTGGGGTATACGTCCGTTCTTGTGGTTCTGCTAGGCGTTGTTTGTTCTGTGGAGTGAAATTTCTCTTTGATGTGGTCGGCGAATTCCTGTGGATCAATTTGTGCTTCCCCTTCAGTTGTTTGCTCTTTTGTGAGGATCTTTACTATTTCAAAAGCTCTCTGGGTTTGTTGATGGAGGTATTTATCATGTTTGTGTGGAATTCCCTCTTTGACTGGTTGATGTGTTCATTGTATTGCTTTTGCTTCGTTAGATAAAGATGCTGGTCGGCAGTTGTTTTGTTTTTTCTCCATCTCCGTTCAATCTTCCTGAGTTCCCTCTTTTCCTGTCGTATTTTTGTTGAGTACCATGGTTTGTTTTGTCTCCTGTTGTGGTATTGTTTCTCGGTCCCACCCTTGGATGTTGTGGCAGCGTTGGCTAAAATGCTGTTCCAGCTGGAGACTTGTTCCTCCAGGTCATCTGTAGAAGTGTTCAGGTGTTGTATTGTGTCCTGTATGAATTCATCCTTGTCAAAACGCTTGAATCGTCTTTGTGTGTGTGAGATGTTTGCTCTTTCGATCGTCTGGGCCTCTTGTGACCGCAGCCTTGTCTCGATTAAGTAGTGGTCAGACCATGGTACTGGGGTAATGGTGGGTGGAGAAATCAGGTCTCTTGATGTTAGGTAATTGGATGCGAATATGAGGTCTGGCGATGATCCATGTCTGTGTGTTGGTGCATTGATTATTTGTGTGAATTGAAGTGAGGACATTGCTTGAAGGAAGGCCTCTGCGTCTTTGGCATTGGTGGATTTTAGGTTGAAGTCTCCAATCAGCAGCGCTGGTTTGTTGTTTGTTGTTATGGCACAGGCTTCTTCGAGTGTGAAGGCCAGTTCGTCGGGTGGGGCTCTGGGTGCCCTGTATGTTAGGCAGATTGCAATGCTCTTGTTCTTGATGCTAATTGTGTTACAGTGCTGTGTATCGGTGAGGCTCTGTGTCTTGAAGTTTAGTTTTGATTTCGCTATTATCAGGACTCCTCCTCCACGTTTGTTGGTGCGTGGGCAGTTGTACGCTGAGTAGTTGTTTGGTACTAGTTGGTTGAGTAGAACATTGTCCGTCTTGTTGAGCCATGTCTCTGTGATGCATATTATGTCGGGCTGTCGTTCTTCAATGTGGTCTACAAGCGTGTGTATCTTGTTGCAGACGGATCTGGCATTTATGAGCTCTATCGTGGTTGTCTCTGTTGAGGAGGTTGCTGTTACATGTGTTTCCTTTGAGCAGGTGTGGGAGCTTGATTTGTGTCTGTATGGTCGTTTTGCATGGGAGGTTCTGAGTGTCTCTTTGTGTATGTGCCGTGATTCTAAATATGGCAATACGGTTGGTGAGTGCCATGTTGTGTTTGCTTGTGGGTGGTGGGGGTGTGTGGTTGGTGGGAGGATTTGTGTAACTAGTAGGTAGAGTGGGAGGAGGTAAGTGGTGTGCATGTTGGTTTTTTTGACGTTCTGTTAAGGTGATGCCTGTTTTCTTAAGTCTTCGTCTGTTGGCTGTTTGGAGAGATTTGTATCTGGTGAGATAGCCTGTCTCATGGAGGGATGACCGGATCGGTGTAGGGCGTCTTGGTGCGGGAGCCTGTCCCGTGGAGGGAGCCTGTCCCGTGGAGGGCGAGCCGGATACGTGTAGGGCGTCTTGGTGCGGGAGCCTGTCCCGTGGAGGGCGAGCCGGATCTGTGTAGGGCGTCTTGGTGCGGGAGCCTGTCCCGTGGAGGGAGCCTGTCCCGTGGAGGGAGCCTGTCCCGTGGAGGGCGAGCCGGATTCGTGTAGGGCGAGCCGGATTCGTGTAGGGCGTCTTGGTGCGGGAGCCTGTTCCGTGGAGGGAGCCTGTCCCGTGGAGGGCGAGCCGGATTTGTGTAGGGCGTCTTGGTGCGGGAGCCTGTCCCGTGGAGGGCGAGCCGGATTCGTGTAGGGCGTCTTGGTGCGGGAGCCTGTCCCGTGGAGGGCGAGCCGGATTCGTGTAGGGCGTCTTGGTGCGGGAGCCTGTCCCGTGGAGGGAGCCTGTCCCGTGGAGGGCGAGCCGGATTCGTGTAGGGCGTCTTGGTGCGGGAGCCTGTCCCGTGGAGGGCGAGCCGGATTCGTGTAGGGCGTCTTGGTGCGGGAGCCTGTCCCGTGGAGGGAGCCTGTCCCGTGGGGGGCGAGCCGGATTCGTGTAGGGTGTCTTGGTGCGGGAGCCTGTCCCGTGGGGGGAGCCTGTCCCGTGGAGGGAGCGCCGGATTCGTGTAGGGCGTCTTGGTGCGGGAGCCTGTCCCGTGGAGGGCGAGCCGGATCTGTGTAGGGCGTCTTGTTGCGGGAGCCTGTCCCGTGGGGTGAGGGCCGGGTCTGTTGGAGAGTGTGTAGTGGAAGTGTGAGCTTGGAGGTGGGGAAAGTGTGGTGTACTGAGAGAGTTCTACTTGCGGTTCTGACGTCCTTCGCCTCGGACTGCTCCTTGCTGGGTTCTCCTGTGCTCCTGTCGGCGTTGCTGATTATTTTAGTTGTTTCCTGCTACTTGGCTTCGGGTCTCGGCTGGGGTTCGGGGATGGTGAGGTTTTTCCTTGCAGAGTCGTTGATCTTCGGTTCAGTGGTGGAGGTGTCTGTTGGACATAGCGTGGCTTTTTCGGGGGGAGGGAATGTTGGGAGCTTGCTTTTTTGTGCGCCTCTGTGCCGCGCCTAAGGGCCACGCCAAAGGGCCCTCTGGCGAGGCCCTCAGGCGCGGGCCCGCCAGGCGCGGGCGCGCCCGCGAGGGACGCCGCTTTTAAGCCGGCGGGCTGCCTTTCCCCTCCTCTCCCACTGCCCGGATTGGGCAGGAGCGCTGTGGGGGGTGTTGTTCTTTCGGCGGCAGCAGCGGCTCCCTCCGGTGGCGAGGGACGCCGCTTTTAAGCCGGCGGGCTGCCTTTCCCCTCCTCTCCCACTGCCCGGATTGGGCAGGAGCGCTGTGGGGGGTGTTGTTCTTTCGGCGGCAGCAGCGGCTCCCTCCGGTGGCGAGGGACGCCGCTTTTAAGCCGGCGGGCTGCCTTTCCCCTCCTCTCCCACTGCCCGGATTGGGCAGGAGCGCTGTGGGGGGTGTTGTTCTTTCGGCGGCAGCAGCGGCTCCCTCCGGTGGCGAGGGACGCCGCTTTTAAGCCGGCGGGCTGCCTTTCCCCTCCTCTCCCACTGCCCGGATTGGGCAGGAGCGCTGTGGGGGGTGTTGTTCTTTCGGCGGCAGCAGCGGCTCCCTCCGGTGGCGAGGGACGCCGCTTTTAAGCCGGCGGGCTGCCTTTCCCCTCCTCTCCCACTGCCCGGATTGGGCAGGAGCGCTGTGGGGGGTGTTGTTCTTTCGGCGGCAGCAGCGGCTCCCTCCGGTGGCGAGGGACGCCGCTTTTAAGCCGGCGGGCTGCCTTTCCCCTCCTCTCCCACTGCCCGGATTGGGCAGGAGCGCTGTGGGGGGTGTTGTTCTTTCGGCGGCAGCAGCGGCTCCCTCCGGTGGCGAGGGACGCCGCTTTTAAGCCGGCGGGCTGCCTTTCCCCTCCTCTCCCACTGCCCGGATTGGGCAGGAGCGCTGTGGGGGGTGTTGTTCTTTCGGCGGCAGCAGCGGCTCCCTCCGGTGGCGAGGGACGCCGCTTTTAAGCCGGCGGGCTGCCTTTCCCCTCCTCTCCCACTGCCCGGATTGGGCAGGAGCGCTGTGGGGGTGTTGTTCTTTCGGCGGCAGCAGCGGCTCCCTCCGGTGGCGAGGGACGCCGCTTTTAAGCCGGCGGGCTGCCTTTCCCCTCCTCTCCCACTGCCCGGATTGGGCAGGAGCGCTGTGGGGGGTGTTGTTCTTTCGGCGGCAGCAGCGGCTCCCTCCGGTGGCGAGGGACGCCGCTTTTAAGCCGGCGGGCTGCCTTTCCCCTCCTCTCCCACTGCCCGGATTGGGCAGGAGCGCTGTGGGGGGTGTTGTTCTTTCGGCGGCAGCAGCGGCTCCCTCCGGTGGCGAGGGACGCCGCTTTTAAGCCGGCGGGCTGCCTTTCCCCTCCTCTCCCACTGCCCGGATTGGGCAGGAGCGCTGTGGGGGGTGTTGTTCTTTCGGCGGCAGCAGCGGCTCCCTCCGGTGGCGAGGGACGCCGCTTTTAAGCCGGCGGGCTGCCTTTCCCCTCCTCTCCCACTGCCCGGATTGGGCAGGAGCGCTGTGGGGGGTGTTGTTCTTTAGGTAGTTTACATCTTTACCTTACAAGTTTTTGGCTACAATTTAAGATTGTTTTTATAGTTGACTTTGCACAATTAGGCAACAGCAGTTTGGTTTTATCGTTTGCAAGCAGACAATGTTTTTATCGAGTTGGGATGAATTGTTTATGAAGAACCTTTTTTGACATCTTTTACCCCTCCCGATTATATTTATCATATTTATTTATTTATTGTCTTAATAATGTACATAGCACACATTCATTTGAGGTTATTTTTAATGTGCTTCATCATTAGATGAATGTTTAAGTATAATCTGATAGTTTGGCTCTCCTGTCAATCATGTAGTTCCCGTTTGGAGAGCTAGTTGTAGTCCCTGCACTCGTTTATTCTTATTTCATAAGTTTCTGTTTATATTTAAGGATTGGTTTTTGCAACTGCCTTTGAGCATCTAGGTGCTGTTTTTTATCCTTTTAAGGTGGACAATTGTTTTAGAATTGGCATTATTTGTCATCGTATGTGGATTTGCATTGGACATGCCTTCCCTTCGCGCGCTTGCGGGCGGCATAAGTACTATCCCGCATGCGCCAGCGTTTTTTTATTCAATGAGATGCTGCTGAGGTTCCGACGCTGTTTTTATGGTTTTTAGGTACCCATCGTTGAATATGTGAGTTCATATGATGTTTATTTATTTATTTATAGCCGGTTTATCGATTTGATCATTTTTTATGCAGTTTAGTAATCCCTTTTATAAGGTGCCGTAATGATAAATAGTAATATGTACCGTTTTTTAGAATTTACTTTTACTTCAGTGAAGTTGTAGAAATGGTTCTTCATACAAACACAAATCAATTACGTAGTGTTTTCTGATGATGTCGCGTGTTGCATAGTAGAAGTCTGAGTAACTTCATGTTGATATCATGAGGATATGTCACACCAGTATAGCAGAAACATCGGAACACAAAGAAGGCATTAATGCATTACTTTCTGATCAAGAATAAGCGCGGTAGGGTCACATTTAATGTATTATGACGGTGATCCAATTCTTTTTTCTTTTAAGTCCATTTGTTTATGGATTTAAAAGTTTTTTAATATTTTTATATGCTTTGGCATAAATAATAATGTATGGTTGTTGTCCCCCTTCATAACATCAAATAAAGTTTGGATACAAATCCCCTCGGTCATGGTTCGAGTGTAGTGTCGGCGTAATAAATGTCCTTAAGAAAGACCGCTGCTATGCCATGCGTTTCTAACATTTGAAATAAGTTTTTTTATGGTTTGAACTGTTTTTAGAGTTTTTAATACTCTTGAAATAAATCATATATTAATTGGATAAAATCATTAATGAAAATCCCCCTTTTTTTGCTTTTCTCACATTCTTCCAGCTACTAAAGATGGTATCATTTTCAGTGCAACATAACAACGATGTTAGCATGTTCTAATACGGTTCTTTCAGGTAAACTTTGGTTCACTCCTGCTCCTTAGCCTCCTCCTCCTCTGTTTGTTTGTTTATTCATGGCTTATTTTTTACGCCACATGTATATGTTTCTGTGTATTTTATTCATGTAAGCATGATTATCACCTATATTAAGTCACTACTTTCTCTTATGGTATGGATATTAGGTATTTGCCGGTACTAGTTGGTTAGATAATCATGTATAATTTAAGGATTTTAAAATTCTCTTGTTCATTTATATTTATATTTATTGATTTTTATTTGTTTTATATATGTATTTTTGGGGATGACACATTAATATAAGTTCATGAATAATAGGTTTTGTATATTATAATTTTAAAATTTGTTTTGCATTTACTATTTGTTATATATATATTTTTTGAATACTTTATTTATTAACCAGCATAAAACATAACAACCATTACAGGTAAAGGTAATTAGCCACAGCGGAGTGGAGTCTTATCTCCGCCAAGGTTTAGCAGTATATAGTTATGTAACAACTCTAATCGTAATGTACAGTTGCATCCATCACTGGTTAAACAGTTTTTCAATTTTATACCTACACCCCCACCTCCCATCCCCGTCCCCTTCCCTTCCCCCACCCCCCTAACCCCTTTTCACCCCCCCTCCCAGCATCGCATCCCGAACTCCACGTCAAGCAGCAAACCTTCGTGAGGGCTTGCACTGCCCTCCGCTCCCCCTATCCAGGCCATTAGTGGCCCACATTTACCACTTCACTCCGGCAGCGGGAGCCTAAACTCTGTATATAAGGGCCCCAGATCAGCATAAAGTTGGCCCATCGCTTCACTGAGCCCCTAGCTCTCCATCGCTCCGTCAGCATCAGTTGGTGAAAGCTATTGCGCCACTCCAGAAACGTAGGTGGGTCACCATCTCTCCACTTGTGTAGAATTGGGCCCTTCCCCACCAAACACGCTTTTCGCACCAATAACCTCTCCCATCTCCCTCTGGGCAGGGTTGGGTGTAGTTGATCAAGAGTGACCAGAGGTCCAGTCCAGGGAAACCTCTGATGCAGCAGTCGCATAATGTAGCGGCTAATGTGGGACCAGTAGGGAAGGATGCGCCTGCACTGCCACCACATATGGGTTAAGGTGGCCAGGGGTTGAGAACACCTAGGGCAAGACCCATCCTGCGTGATATGACTCCGTAGTGCCCGTCTTGGCGAGAAGTGCACTCGAGTTAAGGCCTTATATTGGAGTTCCCGCCATCTCGCTCCCTCCACCAACTCCACTATCCGCCTCACCGCCTGGCAAATCGTGCCCGGCAGTACGTCCCGTCCCAATTCACCTCCCCAAGCCATCTCCACCCTCCCATATTCCGGCCTAACCCCGAAGCATGCTAGCCGAGTCTTCAGTCCGGCTATCGTCGGGGGCTCGTCTCCCCCCAGCTCAAACATTTCGATGATCTGCGCCGACCTATCCACCCCTAAGTCCTCTTTGGGCAACGTAGCAATGTAGTGAGAAAGCTGGAGATAGGCAAAGAAGTGGGTGGGGGGCAGTCTATATTCCTCTTGTAGTTCCAAAAACGACTTGCACTTGCCCATAAGGTCCACCGCATGTCCTATATATCTCAGTCCCTGCCTGTGCCAGAGCTGGAACGCTCCAGAATCTGTACCTGGCTGAAAGTGTATATTGCTTCGGATGGGTAGCCAACTAGATACCTGCCAATTGCGTTGCCAAAAGCTATTTAATTGTCGCCACGTACGTCGCATCGCATTTAGCATAATATTACGTGTGAGGTGCAGTGGCAGATGGGCACCATCCACATGTAGGGCCCCCACCAGTGAGAAAGGAGCCACGAAGGCTGCCTCCAGGGCCCTTGGTGTGTAAGTATCTGTTCCCCCTAGACAGTCCCCAACATGCCGCGCCTGACACGCCAGGGCATATAATCGTAAATCTGGAAGCCCAAGGCCTCCACTACTCCATTGACCAATCATGCGAGACATCGGGATCCGCGCTCTCGCCCCCTTCCACAAAAATCTTTGAATCTCCCGCTCCATTCTAAGCAAGTCTCGACGTAATAACCATACAGGCAAAGTTTGTAGCCAATAAAGAATGCGGGGCAGGATCACCATTTTAACTGCCGCGATCCTTCCCAACAGTGACAGTGGTAGCGGGTTCCAGGCTCGCATTTGACGCCTCATCCCCGATAATACATTCTCAAAATTAAAATGATAGAGATCTTGCGGTAATCTCGTCAGGACAATACCTAAATATTTAACCCTATGATCGGCCCATTTCAAGGGAAATGTTTCTCCCCAACCTCCCCGAGACATCCAAAGCCAGCGATTTAGCCGCATTGATCCGAAGACCGGCAAAACTGCCGAACCGCTGGAACTCAGCCAAGAGGCGCGGCAACGACTCCTGCGGAGCCTGCAGGTGCACCAGCATGTCATCGGCAAAGGCCACCATCTTGAATCCCTGGCTACCCACCTCAATTCCCGGGATCTGCCCCTCTCGCTCGATACTCCGTATGAGCGGGTCTAAAGACAATACAAACAACAGGGGGGACAGTGGACATCCCTGCCGAGTGCCCCTATACAATGGAAAAGGGGCGGATAAGACCCCATTACACAGCACTCGGGCTGTCGGAGTGTCATATAAACTTTTCACCATCTCACAAAAAGCCTGCCCAAACCCATATAATGGCAGCAGATATTCCAAGTACTTCCAGTCAACCCTATCGAAAGCTTTTTCGGCATCGAAACTCACCAGGATGGACTGCAGCTGGTGACTGTGCACCCAGTCTAAAGAGGTTAATATACGTCGAATATTACGAACGGCATAGCGGCCCCGTACAAATCCCACTTGTGATTCGTGCACAACGTCACCCAATATTCCCGCCAGGCGTTCTGCCAAAATTTTCGCCAGCAACTTTGCGTCGAAGTTTAACAACGAAATCGGTCTATAGGAGGCCGCTTGCAGCGGATCTTTATCTGGCTTCGGTATCAACGTGATATAGGCCTGATTATCTCCCCACCTCCTACTGCCTCTCTCTATTCGTTGACGGTAGGTATCTACTAGCAGGGGGCCCACCCAGTTGGACAGGATTTTGTAGAACTCAGCACCATAGCCGTCTGGGCCTGGAGGAGCCTTATAACAGCTGGCTCGCGTGATCACAGATTGTACCTCCTGTAAGGTTATCGGTTGCCCTAACTGTACCCGTTGTGCTTCGGACACCTTGGGAAGTTCCAAGTCTTGTAAGTATGTCTCCATGGTATAGTGATTATGCTCTTCCGCAGCATATAATTTCTGGAAAAAGCCTTTAAATAAAGCACTGATCGCCTCCCGATTTTGCTGGAGTTTCCCTTGCTCATCTCGGAGGGCAGCCACCCCTTTCCCACTTCTCGGGCCTTTCAAGCAACGGCCTAATAGCTTCCCTGGTTTGTCCCCAAAACAATATAAACGGTATTTATAATAGAGCAGTGATTTCTTGGCTCTCTGGTGAAGTAATTCATTTAAGGCTACCTGGAGTTCCCATAACCGTTTCCTGTTAGACACTGTGGGTGAGTGGCCACTAAGCACTCGCGCTCGAGACACTTGTTGCTCCAGCCGAACAATTTGTTCCGCTAGTAGTCTGCGTTTCCGAGCCACAAACCCAATGATATCCCAACACCACTTTGGCGGTTTCCCAGACCAGCTCCGGGTCATCGCCGTGCGCCTCGTGATTGAGTTCAAATTCACGCCAACGTTGGCCCAGGAATTGCCGGAACTGGCTATCTTTGTAGAGCTCTATTGGGAAACGCCATACACGAGATGGACTGGTTCCACCCCCCCAGTGCACCTCAATCCAGGCCATAGCATGGTCGGAGATCTCCAGGGGGCCTATCTGAGCGTCGTCTACGTGCGCGAAGGTAGCCGTAGAAGTCAGAAGATAGTCTATTCTCGCACTAGTCCCATGCGCCCGGGAAACATGGGTGAACTCTTTCTCGGAGGGGTGCAAGAGTCTCCAAGGATCTATCAGGCCTAATCTAGTCCGAAAACGTTGTAGCACCTGTGAACCAAGTGCTCTATCTCGCGTCCATCGGCCACTGGAAGTGTCCAAATCCACATCAAACACCCTGTTAAGGTCCCCCCCCAGTAGCAGAGGTACATCAGGCAATTGTTCCACTTTAGCAGCAATACGATCAAAAAACTCCCGGTCCAGCGTATTCGGACCGTAAACATCTCCAAGTAACACCTCTCGATCTTCCAATAAGCCCTGCAGCAACAGAAATCTCCCAGTCGGGTCCACCACCTGACTTTGCATCGTGAAACGCACCCGTTTGTGTATTAAGATGGCCACACACCCCTTTTTCCCCAGTGCAGGCGCACCCCACACCTGACCAACCCAATCTCGACATAATTTAGCATGTTCGTCAGCAGTCTGGTGGGTTTCCTGGAGCAGCGCAATATCGCAGCGTTGTCTAGCCAATGCCTTCAATACTTTATAACGCTTGATCGGGCTACCCAATCCACATACATTCCAGGTTATTACCCTCAGAGCCATACCAAGTGTTTACAGCATAGTTGCCAACACATCGTGTTAGGAGGGACTCTCCCAGCCTGGAGCCCTCTCCCGTATTTATCAGCACCGTATATCCTACATTGCTGCATGGAGTTCAGAGTGCGATGCCCCCCCCCACCCCTCCCCACCTCCCCTTAATCCCCTACCCCCTTCTACCATTAAGCCTCTTCCCATCTCTCCCTACCTCAATCCTACCCTCCCCCACCCTGTATCCTCTAGACCCTCCCCGAACACTCCCTCCCACCTACTCCTCCTCTGCTACAGGACTCCCGACTCCTACCCCCTCCCCGGAAACCCTACCAAGACCCCTCTGAGCGTGGCCTGTCACCCCCAGCCGCATCTATCACCCACCATGCCTTAGACCGTCAGTCCTCCGCTGGTATGCACAGAGAGGCTAAAGCTTTCTTCCAATGCCCCAGCCTTATCAGATCGGGGTGTTAGACAGCAATGGGGCATATTCCCCCCCCCCTTCACAGGGAACGCCAGCCAGAACCCTCCCCCCGTCCAGGTTATCCCTCCCAGTCCCTACTCCTCCCACTAAGGCCCTTTTGCTGCCGTTGATGTATACAGCTGATCATGCTAGTCCCGCGTGATAGGGTCGACCACCTTAAATCGGGTGGGCCCCGGCTGGCTCCTACAACGGCAAGCTCCTTTGTCTCAGGCCTTCGCTCCCTCTGCCCCCGCCGCTCTAATGCTACAGCCGCGGCGCTCTGCAAGCGTCTAGGCCACTCCCCCACATACGGCGCCGGCAAACGGCACCAGCGAGCTTCCAATCATCGGGCAGAATCTTCCCTCCCTCTCTTCTGGGGCCCCTCCCCCCACATGAAACGGGACTATGCTGACCCCCCTTGTACGATGGGACCGGCATTCCAATACAGAATACACACCCTCAGCCCGGTTAATTCACATTGTGAGCATACAATCTTCAATATAGGCCAGCAGGGACTAATACAAAAGAAATTTGTAGGAACTAGGAACATTATTACCCTGGCATGCACAACGCAATTCTTTTGCAGGGAGAAACAGACAAGATATAATGTTGCTTCCAGTAGGCAATAACGTTCTCTGCCCGCAGCCAGGCCCTCGGGTAATCTTCCGCCCCTCTCTACCGGGGGGGGGGGGGGCACCCCTCCCACGGCAACGGAGCCATATTAGTTCCCCTTGTGAAGCGAATCAGGGGCTCTAACCAGATATGCCCTTGTCTATGGAAGGGACAGTTTCAGCAGAGAATCTTACATTCTTAACGGTGAGAACTAACAGAAGGGAGATTACAAAAAAAAAAATTTAGTAACTTTGTTACACCGTCCTAAGTTGAGCGCTTCACTTAACAAAAAGAAACAAAGTAACAACAAAAAAACAACAAAGTTACTCCCGGTTGACAGTATCCTTCTCAACTGGTATCAAAGTATTGATGTCCGATGTGGCCTTGCCCTTCCCCAGTCTTCTTCCACTTACACGAGGTTCTCCTCGCAGCATAGAGCAGCTGGTTCTCGCAAGCTTCATTTAGGAGATGCCGATACAGCCTTCTGTTGAGTGCACAGCCGTTGCACATATTCTGCTGCAGTTTCCGCCGATTCGAAGGTGCGGTGGGCTCCATCACAAAGCACGTGCGGCCTGGCTGGGTATTGCACGGAGAATCGGATCCCAGCCGCGATCAGCTGTCCACATAGGGGGGCATATTCGCGCCTTCTGCGGCTCACCGCCACCGAGTAATCTTGAGCCACACGAAGTTTAACATTGTTGTGAGACACTTCCCCCTTCTGCCGGGCTGCTCGGAGAATCAGTTCCTTCTGCGGAAAGTGCAGAAATTTCGCAAGTACAATTCTGGGGCGAGGGTCTCGCGTTTGCTTAGCGCCAACCCGATGCACCCGTTCGATGTCGACGTTCCCGCCGAGTTCACCGTCTCCCACAAGATTTTTGACCAGATCCGCTATGTAGCCTCTAAGATCTTTATCTGTCACAGTTTCAGGGATCCCCAGA
This sequence comes from Ichthyophis bannanicus, assembly GCA_033557465.1. Classification (NCBI taxonomy): domain Eukaryota; kingdom Metazoa; phylum Chordata; class Amphibia; order Gymnophiona; family Ichthyophiidae; genus Ichthyophis; species Ichthyophis bannanicus. Next base: position 125,948,466 of record CM066039.1, on the reverse strand, counting down.
AAACGCAAGTTATTTCTCCGTGACCTGTTTTCCAGGTCGTCAAGCTTGGCTTCTTGTGCAGATAACTGGGATTTGAGGCCTGCCATCTCTGTGGTCAGCAGCTCCACCTTCTCTTCCGCTGTACCCACGCGGTCCTCGGCTTCTCTCAGCCTGGTGCCCAGTTGATCCACTGAGGATTGCAATCCGTCCATTTTGCTGTGGAGAGCATCAAACTGGGGCATCAAAGCCGTCGTTACGGCAGCGGATAGCTCATCCAGAGAGGTGGGCGACTTGGGGGAGGCCGGCATCGAATTGGGGTCTGCCATCTTACTCGGGCCGGCACCCCGCTCCCGATCTCGTCCGAGGGCTTTAACTGCCGTCGCCATGCAGCTCACTCTCCCCCACTGCAGCAGGATAGTCCACAGGCACTCCGAAGCACGTTAGTCACCTTTCGGGTGAATAAATGCTATTTGTCACGGTATTAATCGCCGGTTTTATCTCGGGGCTTCAGGACCCGCTCAGGATGCGACCTCTACCCTGCTCGCATCACGTGGTCCTTTGTTATATATTTTTATTGCATTCCTTTATGGTGTTTTATTTTATGTATTTTGTTAAATTGTTTTTTTATAATTGTGGTTTAAATTTATTCATAATATGTTTTTAGCATAAAGTGAGCCAACCCCTGAAGAAGATTTTATCGAAACACGGCCTGTGTCGGGTCAGGTCTCCCTTTATATGTATGGAATAAAAAAGTTTTGGTGAGAACCTACACCTGCTACGTCTCTGTACTGTGTTGGCCCTCTAGGAATGACAGTCCTCTCAAGGCAATGGAGACCTTTATACAAACACAGAGCTATCTGGCTCCTGTTGTTGTTGCTGTTGTTGTTGTTAAGTGCCGTCAAGTCGGTGTCGACTCATGGCGACCCTCTAGATACTTGTCCTAAATTGTGTTTGGTCTTCAGTCAGGCGGCTCATTCTTGACAGACTGGCACTCGTAGCTGCTTTTATTGTATCCATCCATCTCATTACTGCCCTTTCTCTTTTGCGTTGACCTTCTACCTTGCCAAGCATGATGTCTTTCTCTAATGATCTCTCTTTTCGCATGATATGTCCAAAGTATGAAAGTCGAAGTCTTGTCATCTGAGCTTCTAAAGAAAGCTTAGGTTTGGTCTCCTCTAGTACTGACTGGTTTGTTCTTCGGGTAGTCCATGTTACACACAGTATTCGTCACCAGCACCATAATTCAAAGGCATCAATTTTCTTCCTGTCTTTCTTTTTCACTGTCCAACTTTCACATCTATATGATGTTATTAAAAATGCCATGGCTTGAACAAGTTGAATCTTTGTATGGAGAGAGATGTCTCTGCTCTTGAGAATCTTGTCTAGGTCCTCCATAGCCATTCTGCCAAGAGCAATGTGTCATCGGATTTCTTGACTGCTTGTTGCTTCTTTATTGATACTTGATCCTAGTAAGTTAAAGTTGTCAACTATTGCAATTTCTTCTCCATCAACGATGAACTTATTCATTTTGCCAGTTGTCAGGATCTTTGTCTTAACGTTAAGGTGCAGACCTATTTTAAGACTAAATTCCTTGATCTTGAGAAGCAAATGTTTCAAATTGTCTTCACTTTCAGCTAGTAATGTGGTATCATCAGGATAGTGAAGGTTGTTGATGAGTCTTCTACCACTCTTCACACCTCTGTTGTCTTCATACAGTCGTGCTTCTCTGATGATTTGTTCTGCATATAAAGCAAAGAGGTAGGGGGAAAGTATGCAGCCTTGTCATACACCTTTGCTGATTTTAAACCATACCTGTTTCTCCTACCTCCGTTCAAACTGTTGCTTCTTGATCAGTGTAAAATCTGTGCAAGAGAACGATCAGGTGTTCTGGTATACCCATGCTTCTTAATGTGGCCCAGCGTTTCTCATGGTTTACACAGTCAAAAGCCTTGCTGTAATCAATAAAACACACATATAGATATCCTTTTGGTATTCTTTTGTCTTTTCAAGGATCCATCTCACATCTGCGATAATGTCTCTCGTTCCTCACCCTTTCCTGAACTTTGCTTGCATTTTAGGTAGTTCTTTTTACAGGTATGGTTGTAGTCTCTGTTGAATAATCTTCAGTAGAATATTACTGGCATGTGGGATCAGAGCAATTGTGCGATAATTTCCACAGTCAGTCGGGTCACCTTTCTTCCGAATTGGTATAAACACAGATCTTTTCCAGTCAGTTGGCCATGAATTTGTCTTCCAAATTTCCTGGCAGAGCCTTGTAAGTATGGTAACAGCTTCATCTGATTGCTGTAATAAGTCAATGGGAATGCCATCAATGCCTGGTGCTTGCTTCTTTGATAAGGCTTTCAATGCTACTTCGACTTCTTCTTTCCTCACCAATGGTTCATGATCATAAGGTATAGGTTGAAACAGCTGTTGGTCCACTTGATTTTTATGGTATAATGACTCTGTATATTCTTTCCATCTTTTTTTTGATCTTCTCAGCATCATTCAACATGGATCCTTGAGCATCTTGTAGCATTCCAATTCGAGGCTGGAATTTTTTCTTTAACTCTCGTAGCTTTAAAAAGGCCGATCTTGTTCTTCCTCTAATAGCTTCCGATTCTATTTTCTTATATGTGTCATTGTAGTACTTTTCCTCGTCCTGTCTTGCTGCACGTTGGAAATCTCTGTTGAGTTCTGTGATTGCCTCTCTTTCTCCTCTGGCTTTAGCTTCTCTCCGTTTCTGGACAATTTTCAGAGTTTCTTCAGTCATCCATTTTGGCCGTTTTTGCTTTTTTACCTTATGTAGAGACTTATTGCTTTCTTCCAATACAACCTTCTTGATGTCATCCAATAATTCTTCTGGAACTCTATCATTTGTATCTAAAGCAGCAAATTGATTTCTCAGGCAGTCTGTAAATTCCAGTGGTATATTCTCAAGGTCATATTTTGCTACATTCATGAATGACTTGCTCTTTTCCAACTTCAGCTTCAGTTTGCATATTAGTAATTGGTGATCTGTACCACAGTCAGTTCCAGGTTTTGTCTTTGTTGATGTTTTTCAACTTCAGCTTCAGTTTGCATATTAGTAATTGGTGATCTGTACCACAGTCAGTTCCAGGTTTTGTCTTTGTTGATGTTATCGAGCTTTTCCATCGTTGTCTTCCACAGATGTAGTCAACTTGATTTCTGTACAATCTATTGGGTGAAGTCCACGTGTACAGCGCATGTGTTGTTGGAAGAAGGTGCTTGAGATGAATAGATCATAGATTTTGCAGAATTCTGTCAGTCTTTCTCCAGCTTAGTTTCTGTTGCCAAGTCCATATTTTCCAACCACTTTGCCTTCTTCTTTGTTGCCAACTTTCGTGTTCCAGTCAGCAATGACTATCAGGGTATCCTGTTTGACAGAACATGCCATTTCAGCTTGTACTTGTTCATAGAACTCATCAACGTCTTCCTCTTCTGCAGCTGTTGTTGGGGCATATACCTGAATTATAGTTGTGTTGATGGGCTTTACTAGTAGGCAAATAGAAATTTAGTGTTCACTGACTGCATTGTATTTCATTACAGTTCTTGCAAGTTTCTTCTTAACTATAAATGCAACACCATTTCTTCTTTGTCTTTAATTTCCAGCATAGTAAACCATATGATCATCAGATGCAAAGTGCCCAAAGCCAATCAATTTCGGTTCACTGACACCCAACAGATTGAGTTGTACACATTCCAATTAAGAACACTAGCACTTAGGGTTATGTTTACTAAACTGCGGTAGTGTCACTCGCGTTAGGTTCCGTGGTAAAGGTACAGATGCCCATATAAAGGCGTGGGTGGCGCATCGTTACAGCAAGCCATATCAGCTAATGCATGTTACAAACTAACGTGCGTTACAAGGCGCCTCATAAGGCACCTTACAAGGCACATTACAAGGCGCCTTGAAGTTGCCTCATAAGGCACCCTATAGGACTCCTTAGGCTAAGCGCCGTAGTAGGCACCCCTGGACAAGGCATTCTAGAAGGCACCCTGGGCTATGGAACCATAGGTTAAGGTGGCCTAACAAGGTTACGGTGCCCTAAGGGCTGCAAGGTGCCACAGGATGACATGCATGACCAGTGAGGAACAGAGACAGATGTAGCCCTAACACTAGATAGAGCACTCAGGAAAGGCAATGAACAGGTGAGTGAAGGAGGGAGAGCTGGGAGCTGCTGGACCCGCCATATCTGCAGGCATCCCATGTGGCTGCCAGTACTGATGACAAACATGGTGGGGGCAACTGTACCACAGCACAGGGTGTTGGCATTGTAAAGTACTGGAAAGACAGTTGGTGGCAGACGATGGGAATACGTGTCCCCCAGTGGAGGCGGAGGTGGCAGGATAGTTACAATGATGGGTGGACAGAGGAGTGGTGGTGCCATGCAGATCAGGCACAGGCGAGGCAAGCACGATGAGGCACAATGCAAGAAAGGGTAGCAGTGCAGGACATGGGGTGGCAGCCTGCATAGGCAGACAGGACCCTACACAACTGACAGACGGACCGAGGGAATGTTGGCAATTGTGGCGAGGATATTATGGGCTGGCAGCACAGATCTGCAAAATATGACGACAGACATGAGAGGAGGGAACAATGAGAAATTGAACCCATGAACACTGCCGAGAATGGCATTGTAGTAACCAGTAGGCAATACCTCCGTTGTGTATGTCACAGCAATGGCTGGGTACAGAAAGACTGCAGGTCACCACACAAACTGTCTGCTCTGAGTGCCAGGATAGGGTAACCCCACCAGTACCCATGATGCAATGCACATGCTGAATAGCTGTCTACAGCTGATCACCAAATGGGGTCTGCACCTCTCCGGTACCTCAGCTTGGAAAGGCGAACTGACAGTGCGTGAATACTGGCACAGTGTAGCTACAGACCATGCCATTGTACAGATTCTGTGTTCACCCTGAGGGATAGGATGGGTACCCAGCACTAGGTCCACAGTACATGTGGTGCTAGAGATAGGTCCTGCTGTACATCCCCATCACTACCAGTGTGTGACAGGTGTTCCTTGCAGTGCAGCTGAAGGTAATTCGGTGCCCATCTGTATCCTGCAGTCACATGTGGCCCCCTGGGACCAGACACCACCCAGATTAGGGTCTGGTTGACATGGGCACCTGTTATCAGGGCAGAGGGGTTTCTAGACCTGCATGAGGTTTGTGTAACAGTGCCTTTATAAGGTCAAAGTGGTATACACTACATACCCCAAAGGGCCTACATCACCCTTTTTGTAGGTAAGGGACAGGTGCCCCAGCCTCAGTGAAGCAACCTCCATCCTGCTGGTATAAGTGTTATCAAGTGTTATCCTTCCTTGAGGCCCTCACAAATCTCGGCTTCAAACAACTAGTAATGGAACCTACCCACACTAAGGGAAATATTCTGGACTTAGTATTCGCCCCTCAGATATCCCTTAACCCATCACATGACCCCATAATGGCCGTAACTCCTGTGCCATGGTCAGATCACAAACTGATCATCCTCCAGATTTCTTTGCACAAAAGCGATTCAAAGCTCAATAAGAAACCAAACAACACTACAAGACCTCACTCCAGATGTTTCAAGCCTTTCAACAGAGACCTTATCCTCACCGAAACGCAACAACTCTTTAGCGAAACCACCTCGAACCTTGATGACCTGATTACTCACTGGAACAATTGCCTCAGTTCAATCGCCCTACGCACACCAACCGACAAGCCCCTAGGGAAAAGAACGAGCGCTCCATGGTACACAGCAGATCTTAGAGTTTCTCTTACCCAATTACGGAAACTCGAGAAGCGCTGGCGCAGATCCCACTCTACAGTTGACCAGACAGCATACAATTGTCATCTGGCTGCTCACCGCAAGGCAATCACTGATGCAATGAAACAATACTACTCAGAGACCTTAAAAAGATCACTTAATAAACCCCACGATCTCTTTGACCTAGTCAAGACTCTATCAAAGGAACCAACCACCGGACCTCAATTTGAGATTCACCCACAAGATTTTGCTAACTATGCACAATCCAAGATATGCCGGACTATCAATATCTTGACTACAACCACCACCCCAGTACGAGACTGCCCTGCAGCCCTAACCATATTCTCTACCCCTACCAAGAAAGGAATTGAAGACTCTATTATGGCCCTTAACACCACCACATCTCAGTCCGATCCTTGCCCAGCCTTCTGGATTAAGGAGCTCCGCAGCCATTTCAGCCCAATACTATCCAATATAATGAACCTCTCCTTCATAACAGGTTCCTTCCCCTCAGCGCTTAAGCACACCTCTATCAGACCTCTTTTGAAAAACTGCAAACTCGACCCCCAAAAAGTAGATTCATACAGACCTATATCCAGTATACCTCTGCTTGCGAAGATCATCGAAAAAGAGGTACAACGACAACTACAGGATCACGTCGACGCTGCCGCACCATTGGACCCCTGCCAGCATGGTTTTAGGGAATCCCACGGTGTGGAGACTCTTCTTACCACCCTCTTCTGCAAGATAATCACTGGCATCGATGACATCCGTCAAGGTTTTGCTCTCATCTTTCTGGACATCGCTGCAGCTTTTGATTCAGTGAGTCATGAGCTTCTCGTAGGTCGACTAATTGAGAAAGGCATTACTGGTAGAGCTCTTGAATGGTGCAGATCTTACCTGTCCGGAAGATGGCAACATGTGCGTTCCGGAGGCATGACATCCGAACCTTTCCACCAAAGCCAGGGAGTCCCACAAGGTTCCTCCCTTTCAGCCCTCCTGTTTAACATTTACATGCAGCCAATTTGCAAGATCATCCGATCCTTCAATGTCGACTGCTTGCTATACGCTGACGATGTCCTGTTGTACATACCCTTCTCTACTGAACATCCGGACCTCTCCTCATTGACGAGCTGTTTCGACGCAATATCTGACTGGCTTTCCTCCCAAAACCTCCGAATACAACATAAGAAAACGGAAGTACTCTTCATTACGAGGAACCCTAACTTCACCCCACCACCATTCCTTAAAGTAAAAGGAGCAGAGTTACATTCTAAACCTTCAATACGCTATCTAGGAGTCACTTTGGATCAACGCCTGGACATGAAAGTCCACATAGCGAACACTGTCAGAGCAGTATACTATAAGATCCGCTCACTTAGGCATTTACGATCCATGCTAGAACCAAATGACTTCAGGACTATATACCAGGCGTTGATCATACCTCATTTTGACTACGCCAACGCCATCCTTCAAGGCCTGCCCCTATCCACCTTACATCCACTACAGCTCGCCATGAACGCTGCAGCAAGGGTCATCCATGGAGCCTCCAGAAGTGACCACGTGACACCTCTGCTGATACAATTACATTGGCTACCTATCCAGGCTAGAATCGTCTTCAAGACACTGTTAATCACTTTTAAAGCTATTAACAAGCTCTCCCCTGAGTCAATATCGGCCCTCATCCATATCACATCTCCTAATAGAGCAAGGAGATCCACAGCTACAAACACCCTAAAAGTCCCGAAAGCATTAACAGCATGCACAACATCTACAGCCAATAGGGCGTTTAGTATCAGTGCACCAAGATGCTGGAACGCATTACCTCCAGATATCCGGGCGATTAAGAGCCTCACACAGTTTAGGAAAGCCCTTAAATACCATCTTTTCAATAAGTACCTCATAGATCCCAACCTCACCCACTGAGACAGAGATGCAACCCGCTAAGCAATTATATGGTTTCCCAACAACATGCTAAGAAAGATTTCCTAACCCTTAGTGGTGCATTTGTTTCTATGGTATTCATGATCATACGACTTTATGTAGCAATATTTGTAAATAGTTTACCACTGTTATACAAGTTTATGTAGCAAATGCTGTAAATAGCTTACCCCTGTTATCCAAGTTACTTGCCCTGTTATCTGTAAACTCTTACATGTTAACTGTACTGAGCATTTTTGTTCCATGTAAACCGCGCTGATGCCGAATAGTGCGGTATATAAGAGACTATAAATAAATAAATAAATAAATAAGAAAGCCCTCCAGGGTTGGTGGGCCAGAGCCATACTTGGGGCAGTGGCAGACCGGCAGCAATGTTGGGGTTAGGTCTGCTGAACCCCAACTGCCTCACACCACTGTCTGCCAGTCGCCAGCAGACAACACAGTCAGACTGCACCTTATAGGTGTTCCAACCATACACAGTCTAACTTCAGACAGTCCACTAGCCAGGCCATAGTGCATGCTCACAGAGGAACTATGTGCACCAAGCAGGCATCTCAGTGATTGGGGCCCCAGCACTAGGAATACAAAAGTATCACTGGAGACAGATAGTGTAGAGCACTATGTGGGAACCTAGACATGCCATAGTCACTGCTCGGTTAGAGTGAGTGCCCTCCCAGTATGACATGCTGTGGCCACCCTGTCCATGCAGGCGGTGGTTGGGCACTACAGTGTCCCAGCCATTGCCCCACACCCTGTGACGATGCATCCTGGCCAATCCACCCTGTCCGGGCCATACCCACAACACCTTGCTCCTCATTATGCACATATTCAGGCTAACGCTGGTAACAGTGGGACATTTTGGGCCCAGAGAGGGGTGGGCAGCCACAGAACAATGGATAGACATACACACACACACACACTCCTATTGCAGCATTGTGCAAAGATAGGGGTGGTTGGCAGCCATGCCCGCCACACTGGTCCTGATCACAGTGCCGACATTGCTAAACTGTGCAGGAGGTAGTAGTAGTGCTCTGGTGATAACTGCAGCTCAATGCTGGGGCCAACAGCCTGACTCTCCATGCATCTTTGGATTGTGGAGCCTGTATGAGTGGGTGTTTGTACGCCTTTTTGCCGCTGCTTTGGGCTTTGCACATGTTGCTGTTGTATTTGCATTGTAGGGTAAAATATATGCTCTGCAGGAACCACAGCTGGGACTTGAACCTGTGACCCTCTGCTTTTGGACACACTGGCTGAGTGTACTGCACCACACTGTTGCCACAGATGCATGGTAGTTCCTGGGGCTACTTGTACTTTTCCTCAGCCAGACCTTTTATGTTGCACTGCACACCACGTATTGGTACAGGGCGTGGCCTAGGTCCACTGCAGGCAGGTGCCACTGCCCCCTCCAGCACTGGCACCCCCCCCCCCCTGCCAAGCTGACATGACCATATGCTGTCGGTGCTGGTAGTGCGCAGTCCCAGGCCATCCACTGTGTGGGTAGGTGGTTACCTAGGGAGCGGGGTCTGGGGCAGGAGGCATACATGAGCATCCTCGCATCCCCCCATCACCGCCTACCATTAGTATGTCCCTTCCGCTTGGGGGAGGGTTGACTGGGAGGATGTTAGGTCAGTGCCCTGGCAACTGTTAGCTCGGGTGGACCAGGCAGATGTAGGTGGATTGTGTTTGGCCTTTGTCAGCTGTTGTCATGCTGATTTCCCGTTTCTGTGTTCCTAGGCACCCGCCTAGTCCACCCTATGCCCCATTTGCACCATCTTTGTGCCAAACAAATCAGCCTTTAAAGGGTTTATAGAGCAATGCAACCAGTGAAAATAGAAAAATTGCCCAAAAATTGCAAATACTGAACAAACTTTCTTACATATAAAAATGCAATTAAAACTAATGGTTTCAAAAAAATATATTTTTTTAAAGGATATGGGTCTCAGAATGAATGGGGAAGGGTAACTACAGGCCACAACAGGTGAAAAGCCTGAGAAATCCCTAACCCCTTCCTTACATCAAGGACCCAGGCAATCCTATTTTCGAATAGTTTTTTATACAAAAAGCGATTGAAAAATGCAGATTTCAACTGACAAGAGCTCTGCTATCTCTTATTTGAGAAAATGACGATAACTTGTGGTTGTAGAGATTTTCAAACTTCAATAACTTCAAACTTTTAAAGAAGAGACTGATGACTTTAAAATGAAATATTCAAAACAATTTATCTGTTGAAGCTCAAAAGTCAAAATCAGTCTCTCCGCACCCGACGCAAATTCGTAGCGCTGATGCGTTTCACCGCCTTCGCGGTTTCATCGGGGGAAGTGTTTCACTCACAACATGTCATATAATTTCAATTGGATGCATGGCAAATAGCTTCAAAAAAGAAGAAATGTATCGGTCAGTAATATAGATGCATAACCATAACAGAGTAAGTCCAAGCCTATCAAGTTACTCCTAGATATGATTCTAGTTATCTGTAAATGTAATTGTAATCGTGCCAACTGACCTTGTAGCTTCGTCTTACAAAGTTGTAAAGAGATCAGAAAAACGCCGCGCATGCGTAACTAGACGCATGAGCAGGCATTTTATAGACCTGAGGAGCACGCTAAAAAAAGCCAATCATCAAACAGAACAAGGTAATAGAACAAGATGTCAAAAAACCTTATGATGTTCTCCGTACAAGCAGACCTATAGGGTAGTTCTCAATTGAAGTTATAAACAAACTGACCAATCAATTTGAGAATTAAGCCCTCCAGGGCAGACTGTTTGCAAACGTATTCCGCACCAAACGAGAATTCTGTTCCAGCTATTATGAGACAGCTATTATGGAAGAATCGCCAGGACGTGTACCTTTACCTCTCATCTCCACTTGGAACCCGCCTGGTCCTATTCCAGCTCCCATATTGTTGTACAAAGATCTGGTATTAAGAGAGGTTACTCAGCTGGAACAGAATTCTCGTTTGGTGCGGAATACGCTTTCTACTGAGGAGAGAATAGCCCTATCTTCCCTATTAGCACACACCGATTTGGTGATTCGTAGGGCAGATAAGGGAGGTGCAATTGTCCTTCAAGATCGTGGGCAATATTTGGAAGAGACTCAACGCCAATTGTCAGATGGTCATACTTACACAGTTTTAAGCCATGATCCTACTTTTGATTTACAGCAAGCCATTAAGGAATTAACTACTCAAGCCTTACAAGACAAGCTTCTAACCAAAAAAGAATGGGTTTATCTTAATGTGTCTGATCCCAGTTTTGCCAAATTTTATTTAGTGCCTAAAATCCATAAGCAGCTTCACAATCCTACGGGCCGACCAATAGTTTCAACGAGGGGCACTTTATTAGAGCCGCTATCCACCTATTTGGATTCTTTTTTAAGACCATTGTTAAGGCATATTCCTTCTTATATACGTGATACAACACATTTTCTTCAGCAATTATCTCAATACGATTTATTAGCTGGGGATTCTACCACCCTATTAATAATTTTAGATGTGGTATCATTATATACCTGTATTCCTCAAATAGCGGCATTATCTTGTGTGATGGCCGCGTTGCACACCAGAAGGAATCTGTCCGATGAACAATTATCATTATTAGAACGTCTGGCTCAATTGGTCCTTTTTCATAATTGTTTCATCTTTGAAAAAGTCTTGTATCATCAAACAGCCGGTGTTGCGATGGGGGCCCCGGTGGCCCCATCAGTAGCCAATTTATATATGGCTGAATTTGAGAAGAAGTGGTTATATTCGTCTGATTTTTGGCAATTTATTCCATTCTGGGGTCGTTATATAGACGACGTTTTTTTGCTATGGACTGCTTCAGAAGTTCAGTTTTATTCATTCTACCAATGGCTTAATCAGTGTGATCCCAATATACGTTTTACTAGTATTTGTGCCTCTGATAAAATTACATATCTTGATCTGGAAATTCGCAAAGGCAGATCTACTTGGGAGACAACTGTTTATAAGAAGGAAGTAGCGAGAAATGCGTTACTACACTATCGAAGTGCTCATCCCATACAGCTTAAAAATAGCCTCCCTTTCTCTCAATTTCTTCGTTTTCGCCGTAATTGTTCTGAGCTGAAGGAATTTAAATTACATTCGAAACAACTACAGAAGAATTTTAAAGATCGAGGATACCCACAGCCAGTTGTCAAACAAGCCTACACACGTGCGTTATTCAATGACCGGGCTTTACTGTTGCAGGAGAAACGATTAAGTGCTCAGACAGAAGAACATGTCAATTTCATCTCAAAATATTCTCCGTTGAGTATTAAATTGAAGAAAATTCTAAATCGACACAGTAATGTTTTAAGTCATTTACCCGGATTGGAGGACAAAACCATTCGCTGTGTATGGCAAAGGAATAAGAACCTTAAGGAATTATTAAGTCCGACTGAATTACGTTCACCCCGTATCACTATTACTTCGGAGGCTGTGACTACTTCAGTTGGACATGTGCAATGTGGGAATTGTGCCATTTGTGCTGTAACTCTAGAGCTTACACAATTTATTTATCATGGGATCACTTACCACCTACGTAATCTGACTGACTGTACCTCCACGTTTGTGGTTTATGCCATACAATGTCCTTGTCAGCTTTTATATATTGGAAAAACAACGAGAGCTTTCAAAATACGTATGGGTGAACATCACAGTCGCCTTCACTGCCAGAAATTAGAAGCACCGATAGTTGCTCATTGTCTTGAATTTCATCATCAGTTTGATCAGCTTAAATGTTTTTGCATTGATCAGACTTTAACAGGATATGCTGGCAAAACTCGGAGTCAAACTTTACTTATAAGTGAGCAACGTTGGATTTATCGTTTGCAAACAGTCTGCCCTGGAGGGCTTAATTCTCAAATTGATTGGTCAGTTTGTTTATAACTTCAATTGAGAACTACCCTATAGGTCTGCTTGTACGGAGAACATCATAAAGTTTTTTGACATCTTGTTCTATTACCTTGTTCTGTTTGATGATTGGCTTTTTTTAGCGTGTTCCTCAGGTCTATAAAATGCCTGCTCATGCGTCTAGTTACGCATGTGCGGCGTTTTTCTGATCTCTTTACAACTTTGTAAGACGAAGCTACAAGGTCTGTTGGCACGATTACAATTACATTTACAGATAACTAGAATCATATCTAGGAGTAACTTGATAGGCTTGGACTTTCTCTGTTATGGTTATGCATCTATATTACTGACCGATACATTTCTTCTTTTTTGAAGCTATTTGCCACGCATCCAATTGAAATTATATGACATGTTGTGAGTGAAACACTTCCCCCGATGAAACCGCGAAGGCGGTGAAACGCATCAGCGCTACGAATTTGCGTCGGGTGCGGAGAGACTGATTTTGACTTTTGAGCTTCAACAGATAAGTTGTTTTGAATATTTCATTTTAAAGTCATCAGTCTCTTCTTTAAAAGTTTGAAGTTATTGAAGTTTGAAAATCTCTACAACCACAAGTTATCGTCATTTTCTCAGATAAGAGATAGCAGAGCTCTTGACAGTTGAAATCTGCATTTTTCAATCGCTTTTTGTATAAAAAACTATTCGAAAATAGGATTGCCTGGGTCCTTGATGTAAGGAAGGGGTTAGGGATTTCTCAGGCTTTTCACCTGTTGTGGCCTGTAGTTACCCTTCCCCATTCATTCTGAGACCCATATCCTTTTAAAAAATATATATTTTTTTGAAACCATTAGTTTTAATTGCATTTTTATATGTAAGAAAGTTTGTTCAGTATTTGCAATTTTTGGGCAATTTTTCTATTTCCATTTGCACCATCGCCATAGTGGCCTTTCATACTTGGGGACTATGCTGTTGCTGAAAATGGAGCACTACTATCACTTTTCTTGGGCTCCCTGCCTATGCTGTACATTGCTGAAACTGAAATGGTTTCTCTCTCCTGCAAATGTGCATCTAAGGCAGGTTTTCATTCGCGGTAGGATTCAGCCCTTCAGTTCAGCACGTTAGTGTGCAGGGGGCCTCTCCCCGCCCACTCCCCGCCCATTGACCCCTTCTCTCCGCCCTCTCTCCACCCTCTGCAGTGTTTACCGCGGCCGGGAACATTAACAATCGTTAGGTAACGTTAAAGCGCGTTAACGTTACATACCGTGCATTAACGTTACCTAATGATCGGTCTGTAACGTTACCGCAGTTTAATAAAAATACCCCTAAGTGAGGGCAGTGACTTTAAAGAGTTTGCCTACCTCTTCGAACATAAAGGTTAGAGGAGAAGAAAACAAACTATAACAGCAGAAACAAGCTTTTCCTAAGAACACAATAGTACCACTTTTGCAATACAGCTACAAATCACTAGGCAATGCAGCAGAAAAAGTTAACTATTAAAAATGAAAAAAAAGCCCTTTTTAAGAGCTCTCAGGCAGAGAGTTTGTATTCAAGAGCCACAGAAGCATCTTGCCTGCAATGGAGACCCTCTAGTTATGGTCCTGAGCTTCTATCTCTTCTCTCTTTGAAAACTGACTGAATAAAAATCTGATGTTTTCAAATGTTGCGGGAAATTTCAACTTTCGGAATGGATCTATCATTTAAACAGTGAACCATAATGTTGAATTGCTGGTTTTAAAGGTCATCTGTGGACTTGAGATGTTTGTGCACATGGACGAATGCTACTTCACGCACATCTTGTAGTCCTTAGGGGTTAATACCAGTTGTTGCAGTGCAGCACAAAAATCATCATACTCAAGATATGACTTCAGTCTACAGCAGTTACAATCCTAAATGAAGGCATGGGGGGGGGGGGAGGTAACCTACACACAGTGACTGTTACAACTGTAATTACCTTACTGAGTAGACTAGAAGGCCTATCTCCAGGAACAAGCAGGAATGTATTCTTCACATATGGGTATCGTCGGTACCGACGGAGCCTGCGCGGGAACGCTCCCCAGCGTCCAATTAGAAAGCTTTTGGGAGCATCCCACAGTGCCTGCATGCTGCCTTCCCGCCTTTCCCAACTGCCTCTCTCCAGTTCTTCGTTTTTCGTGGAGCCAGCAGATCGTTGTTCCTGTCACCGCAGAAAATATTTTCCTTATTCCTTCTTTTTTGTGGTCGCGTCTGCCTTCCTCGACGCTATATCGGCACCGCCAGTTCTTCTTTCTTTCTTTCATTAAAAAAAAAATACTATTTTTTTCCAAACTTTTCTTTTCCAGGTGCATGCGCCATTTTGGGTCTTAGGCCCAAAATTTCCTTCACTACGGAAAAACCCGCCTCGGGTTTCAAAAAGTGCACCAAGTGTGGCGGTACCATCTCCGTCACCGACACCCATGAGTGGTGTCTTAAATGTTTAGGTCCTGACCACTCCATTTCCAAGTGTATGGCTAGTGCCATGATGTCCAAGAGGGGTCGACAAAACCGAGCTGCTAAGCTCGGCGCCCTTTTTTCCCTCCGATGCAGCTTCTGTGGCATCGACGTCTTCCAGGGCTTCGTCTTCCTCCTATAGATCTCAGGTAACTAAACATAAGTCTAGCCGGTCCTCAAAGGGTAGATCTCCTTCCAAGCATCGAGATGCCTCTGGCGTTGCCCTTGAGGGTTCTCTACCGGCAAAATTGCCCCGGCGGGAGGCTTCGGCTTCCAAAGCATTATTGGGGCTCCAGGATGTTCTCGAGGCCTCAACCTCGGTAGAACTACTGGTGCCATGCTCTGGGGTACCGGCTGCTTCCGGTACCGATACCCAGGCATCGGCAGTGTCGATAGACCAGAGGTTCCTGGCTATTGAACGCAGTCTGGCGGCTCTCCTTGCGGCATCGATACCCTCGGAACCGCATCAGACAGTTCAACTGGTACCGGTACCGATAGCATCGGCATCGACATCGGTGTCCGCTTTGCCGGCACCCAGTCATGTGATGCCTTCTGTTACTGATATACCGGTACCGATTCCCCCCGGTACCGACTTCAGTCGGTATGGGTATCGGGCTCTTCAAGAGCATCCGGACAGAAGGTACTTCGAGTCCTCAGAGGAGTCCGAGGATTCTGACAGCTCTGTCGGTACCGGAATACTTCTCCCGGAGGAGCCTTCCTCTCCTAAATGCAGGATGTCTCCTCCAGAAGATATCTCCTTTCAGGATTTTATCAGGGAGGTGGCTCAAGGTCTTTCCATTACTGTGGCTCCTGAAACAGAGCCCAGGGCAAAGGAGTTGGAGATTCTTCAATATCCCAAAGCTCCTAAGGAGGCAGCTACTTTGCCTATCCATGAGATCTTACATGATCTCATGCTAAGAATGTGGGAAACACCTCTTACCACCTCTCCTCACTCTCGTAGACTGGATACCATGTATCGAGTCCCTCCTTGTCCTGGTTTCCAGAAAACTCAGCTTCCTCACCACTCTATTGTAGTGGAATCAGCTATGAGAAGGATCTGGCGTGCAAAGAGGCATGCCTCTAATCCTCCAGGACGTGAGTGTAGAACCTTGGATGCCTTTGGACGTCGTACTTTCCAGGCTTCCATGCTTTCTGCCAGGATCAGTTCCTATATTTTATATATGGGAATGTTCCTTAAAGACGTCACAGGAGATTTAGAGGTTCTAAGCCCTCTTCTTCCTGAAGATAAAAGGAAGGATTTTCTCACTCTGGTCAAACATGCCCAGGATGTTAATAAATTTGTCAGTCGTGCAGCTTTTGACTGTTTTGAGTGCATAAGCAGAACCTCTGCCATTGCCATAGGTGCACGTAGAATTGCCTGGCTCCAGGCATCCGATTTGGAGCTCTGGGTTCAGGACAAACTGGGCAATATCCCTTGTACAGGTGAGAATTTATTCGGCAAAAATTGGCAAGAGAAAGCCAATGAGTTGGATGCTGACAACTCCACTTTGGATAGGTTATCCAAAGCCACAGCTGATCCTGCAAGAATGGTTTCTTGAAAGATTTCTTTCTTCTCAAAAAAGAAGAGGTTTTATCCCTCTTATTCCCAGCAGGGACGTTCTGCAGGTCAGCCTGCCTGAAAGAGTCAGCAACCACCTAAACAAAGGAAAGCAAAGACTGCAAAGCCTCAACCATCTCAGCAGTCTCAGCCTCCACAAGGCCTTTGACTTTCATCTAGAGAACTTAGCCTTCCTGGCCCTCAATGGACCAGAGCCTTCCACCATTCCAGGAAGGTTGTGTCGCTTTGCCCCCAGATGGGGGCAGATAACAGCAGAACATTGGACACTCTCCATTATAAAAGAGGGGTGCAAGCTTCACTTTCTGTGCATGCCCCCTCCCACAATGGTAAGACAGTTCAATTCTCAGACCTCTCTCATCAACTTGTTAGATCAAGAGGTCACTATGCTTCTTGCCCAAGGGGCAATAGAAGAAGTACCCATGCATCAACAGGGTACAGGGTTTTACTCCCCCTATTTCCTTATCCCAAAGAAGACAGGGGGTCACAGACCTATTTTAGACCTCAGAGAATTGAACAAATTCCTGTTCAAAGAGAAATTCAATATGATTTCTCTGGGAATTCTGCTGCCATACCTTCAGAGTCAGGATTGGCTTTGTTCTCTAGATCTCAAGGATGCATAC
This sequence comes from Ichthyophis bannanicus, assembly GCA_033557465.1. Taxonomy (NCBI): domain Eukaryota; kingdom Metazoa; phylum Chordata; class Amphibia; order Gymnophiona; family Ichthyophiidae; genus Ichthyophis; species Ichthyophis bannanicus. The sequence continues at coordinate 125,931,255 of CM066039.1, read as the reverse complement.
GCTCATGTTCTCATCCATCCAACTCACAGAAAGTTCCTTCGGTTCCTTTTTCAAGGAAAGCACTACCAATACAGGGTGCTTCCTTTTGGCCTGGCCTCAACACCAAGAGTGTTCACGAAATGCATGGCTGTAGTAGCAGCATTTCTTCGCACTCTAGGGATATTCGTCTTCACCTACTTAGACGACTGGTTCATTCGAACCCCATCATAGTCAGAGGCCAGGACTTCTCTATCTTGCACAATGCGTATCCTTCAGTATTTGGGTCTGGTCATAAACATCCAAAAATCCAGTCTAACTCCCACTCAGTCTCTAGAGTTCATAGGAGCATTGCTGGATACCAGAAAAGCAAGGGCCTATCTTCCCCAGGTCAGTTGCCTTTGCATGGTGCAGTTAGCTTCTCAAGCAGTGCTAAAGCCTCATCTCACTGCCCGAGAAATGTTACAACTACTAGGCCACATGGCATCCACAGTCCATGTGGTTCCTTATGCTCGCCTCCATATGAGAGCAGCCCAGTGGACTTTATCCACTCGATGAACCCAGGCATCAGGGTGCCTGTCGGACAAAATAGCAAACACAAATCGCCTTATTTTGTCCCTCCAATGGTAGCAGTCCACTCAAAACCTGTTGCTGGGGTCCCCATTTCAACAACCTTTACCCCAGGCAACTCTCACAACAGATGCTTCACCAATGGGTTGGGGAGCTCATCTACAAGACCTCTCCACCCAAGGCAGTTGGACTCCACAGGAGACTCATCTACATATCAATCTCTTAGAGCTCAGAGCAATCTTCCTTGCTCTTCGAGTGTTCCACACTCTGCTCAGTTACAAGACAGTCCTCATTCAGACGGACAATCAAGTAGCCATGTTCTACGTGAACAAGCAGGGTGGAACAGGCTCTCTGTTGCTTTGCAACGAAGCTTTGCGACTATGGGCCCTCGCCAGAGAGCATCAGATTCATCTCCTGGCAGTGTATCTTCCAGGCATGCAAAACTCTTGGGCAGACAGACTCAGTCGAGTTCTGCTTCCACACGAATGGTCTCTACATGCAGACCAGGTGGCCAAGATTTTTCAAATTTGGGGAATCCCGGACATAGACCTCTTTGCAAGTCCATTGAATGCCAAACTTCCCCGGTTCTGTTCCAGAATTCCGGCTCAGGGCTCTCAAGCCAAGGATGCTTTCCTCCCTCATTGGCGTCAAGACTTCCTGTATGCCTTTCCACCCATTCCCCTGATTCCCAAAACCCTGTTCAAGCATCATAGAGACAGAGGCTGTATGATTCTCATAGCTCCACATTGGCCACGGCAAGTGTGGTACCCTCTGCTTCTACATCTCTCTCAAGCTCCCTCTCTGGAGTTAGGCTCTGCTCCAGATCTCTTGTCCCAGGAGGACGGAATGTTATGGCATCCCAATCCCCAGTCTCTGCATCTCAGGGCTTGGTTGCTGAAGGCCTAGATCTTCATGATCTTAACCTCCCTCAGCAAGTAAAGGATATCCTTTATGCTTCCAGGAAGCCTTCCACAAGACGCTCTTATGCTTTCAAGTGGAAAAGGTTTACCATATGGTGTTCGCAGAAGGGTCTTAATCCCCTTGCGATACCTCTGGAATCATTACTGGAGTATCTCCTTCATTTATCCAATGCAGGACTTAAAACTAACTCAGTAAGAGTCCATTTGAGTGCTATTGCAGCTTCTTTCAAGCCTCTAAATGGACAACCAATTTCCTCCCATAATCTTATAGCAAGATTTATGAGAGGCCTTCTTCTAACTAAGCCTCCTATTAAGCCATCACCGGTGGCATGGGACTTAAATCTGGTTCTTGGCCAGCTCATGAAGCCACCTTTCGAACCCTTAGCTACTACCTCCTTGAAATTCCTTTCTTGGAAAGTTATCTTTCTCATTGCAATCACATCAGCATGTCGCATCAGTGAATTGCAAGCACTAGTAGCTGATCCACCTTATATAAGGTTCCATCATGACAAGGTAGTCCTTAGGACTCATCCACACTTTATGCCAAAGGTGGTCTCGTCTTTTCATTTAAACCAAGCAGTCTACTTGCCTGTGTTTTTCCCAAGACCTCATGCATCTAATGCAGAAAGGAATCTTCATACTTTGGACTGTAAAAGGGCTTTAGCCTTTTACTTGCAAATAACACAGCAACATAGAAAGTCCTCTCAACTCTTTGTTGCTTTTGATCCTTCTCACACTGTCCAGCTGGATTGCTCAGTGTATTTCCTTTGCCTATCAGAGTAAGAATCTTCCTCTGGAGGGCCATGTCACAGCTCACAATGTGAGAGCCATGGCAGCTTCAATGGCTCATCTGCACTCTGTCTATCGACGACATCTGTCCAGCAGCCACTTGGGCCTCGGTTCATACCTTCACAGCCCATTACTGCTTGGACAAGGACTCCCGCCGGGATGCCTTGTTTGGTCAGGCTGTTCTTCAACACCTGTTCTATACCTAATCAACTCCTACCCACCATCCCTGGTTGGATGCCAGAGATCCATGGGGGGAAGTGGAGCCCTTTCACAGGGACACACAACTTCTGGGGTCTCTCCCTGGCATCTAAAGTTAGGGAGTCTCCATATGTGAAAACTACATTCCTGCTTGTTCCTGGAGATAGCATAGTTACTCACCTGTAACAGGTGATCTCTGGGAACAGCAGGAATTTAGTCTTCACAACCCACCCACCTCCCCTTGGAGTTGTATCTCTCTATTTATCTCTATCTCTTTCTCCTTCCCTCTCTCTCTCTTTGTCTCAGCTTTAAACTCAACTGGAGAGAGGCAGTACGGAAAGGCAGGAAGGCAGCACGCAGGCGCTGTGGGATACTCCCAAAAGCTTTCTAATTGGACGCTGGGGAGCGTTCCCGCACAGGCTCCGTCGGTACCGATGATACCCATATGTGAAGACTAAATTCCTGCTGTTCCCGGAGATCACCTGTTACAGGTGAGTAACTATGCTTTATCTGCCATCATGTACTATGTTACTTTCTGTTTTTTCTCTTTCCTGTTGAGTTTTTGGAGTTCCGTTTCCTATTTTAAATTTTTTTTAATTTTTATTTATAAGTTTAATCAAATGCATCTAAGTAAACACTTGTACAGAAAAAATAGACACCTCGTCACTGCTCCGTGATCTCTAAGGGGGATCTCCTATTTCCTTTCCCCTGTCATAATCTTAAATCTGGTTCTGACTCCATGCAGGAGTCAAACCAATATATGAAAAGAATAAATATGGCAGATAGCTGAAGTGGAGATTTTTTTTATTAACAGGGCTATTATGAAAAATATTTGTTATTCCAGAATAATGTGAAAAATAAGAATTAGGATAAAACAGGATAAAAGCAATATTGCTCACCTGTAGCAGATGTTTTCCGTAGATGGCAGGATTGATAAGGCACACAAGTGGGTGATGTCATCTGATAGTGCCGGGATGGAACTGCTCTTCCAGACCTCAGAACTTTAGTGTAAAGTTTTGAACATGTGTGTCCCATCCCACATGCAGCGGTCAACTCAGTTCCTCAGTTTGTTTCAAAGCTCCAGCATAAAAGCAACTTGTGGAAATAGGAAGGATTGTATGCCTTATTAATCCAACTGTCTACGGAAAACACCTGTTACAGGTGAGAAACATAGCTTTTTCTGTAGACAAGCAGGACTAAGAGGTATGTTTACTAAAGGGCGCTAACGTGCGCCTGGCGATAATGTGCAGGATGCCATAAAAGGAGTAGGCGTTCCGGTCTAAGCGTAGCAAACACGTGTTATCGCCCGATAAAGGGAGCAGCGCACGTTAACGCACGGTACATAAGAACATAAGATATGCCATACTGGGTCAGACCAAGGTCCATCAAGCCCAGTATTCTGTTTCCAACAGTGGCCAATCTAGGTCATACGTACCTAGCAGTTTCCCCAAGGGACACAGGTTCCACAATGCTTGTATTGGTTCAAGCATTGATATCCTGGGTCCCTTCTTAATAATGGTTTATGGACCTTTCCTCCAGGAACTTGTCCAAACCTTTTATAAACCCAGCTACACTAACAGCCTTTACTACATCCTCGGTAACAAATTCCAGAGTTTGATTACACGTTGAGTGAAAAAATATTTTCTTTTATTAGTCTTAAATTGTTTACCCTGTAGCTTCATTGCATGTCCCCTAGTCTTTCTATATTCTGATAACGTAAACAATCGATCTACGTTTACCCGTTCCACTCCGTTCATTCATTTATAGACTTCTATCATATCTCCCCTCAGCCGTCTCTTTTCCAGGTTAAAGAGCCCTAACCTTTATAGCCTTTCTTCATAGGAGTATCCTTCCATTCCCTTTACCATTTTGGTGGCTCTTCTCTGAACCTTTTCTAAAATCGCTATATCCTTTTTAAGATACGGCGACCAGAATTGCACACAATATTCAAGGTGCGGTCTCACCATGGAACGATATAGAGGCATTATAATATCTTTTGTTTTATTTTCCATTCCTTTCCTTATCATATCTAGCATTCTATTTGCTCTCTTGGCCGCCGCTGCACACTGGGCCGAGGGTTTTAACATGGTATCCACAATGACGCCTAAATCTTTTTCCTGGGTAGTGGTTCCTAATGTGGAACCTTGCATCGTGTAACCATAGTTTGGGTTGTTCTTCCCTAGGGGCATAACCTTGCACTTGTCCACATTAAATTTCATCTGCCATTTTGATGCCCAGTCTTCCAATTTATCAAGATCCTCTTGCAATTTTCCACAATCCTCTTGGGTTTTAACAACTTTAAATAGTTTTGTGCCATCTGCAAATTTGACAACCTCACTCTTTATTCCACTTTCCAGGTCATTTATGAATATGTCAAAAAGCAGCGGACCCAGCACAGATCCCTGGGGTACACCACTATTCACCTTTCTCCATTGGGAAAATTGGCCATTTAGCCCTACCCTCTGCTTTCTATCAGATTAGTAAGACAAGATCTTCCTTGTCTAAAGCCATGTTGGCTGTCTCCCATTAGGTCATGACTATCTACATGCTGAGTAATTTTATTCTTTATGATGGTTTCTACCATTTTTCCCGGTACTGATGTCAGGCTCACCGGTCTGTAGTTTCCCGGATCACCCCTGGAACCCTTTTTAAAAATTGGTGTTACATTGGCGATCCTCCAATCTTCAGGTATTAGAGATGATTTTAATGATAGTTCACAGATTACTAATAGCAGGTCTGCAATCTCTTATTTCAGTTCTTTCAACACCCTTTGATGTATACCATCCGGCCCAGGTAATTTGCTGCTCTTCAGTTTATCTAATAGTTGTAATACATCTTCCCGATGTATCGATATTTCCTTCAATTCTTCCGCAACTTTAAATACCACTTCAGTCATGGGTAACATCCCTACATCTTCCTCAGTAAAGACTGAAGCAAGGAATTCATTCAATCTCTCCGCTATCGCCTTGTCACCTCTTAGTGCTCCTTTAACCCCTTTATCATCTAATGGACCAACTGACTCTCTCACAGGTTTTTTGCTACGAATGTACTTGAAAAGGTCTTTACTTCACGTTTTTGTTTCCGCAGCAAGCTTCTTCTCAAATTCTCCCTTTGCCTGCCTTATCAGTGCCTTGCATTTGACTTGCCATTGCTTGTGCTGTTTCCAGGTTTTGTCGTTTGGCTGTTTTTTTCTATTTCCTGAAAGATGCTTTTTTGGCAACAACAGCCTCTCTGACCTCACCTTTAAACCATGCTGTCAGTTTTTTGGACTTACTTCCACTTTTCTTAAAGCGTGGAATACAGCTGGTCTGGGCTTCCAAGATAGTATTTTTCAACAACAGCCAAGCCTTATGTACGTCTTTAACCTTTGCAACTGCTCCTTTTAGTTTTTTCTTAACTGTTTTCCTCATTTTATCATAGTCTCCCTTTTGAAAGTTAAAAGGTAGTACTGTGGATTTCCTTACTATCCCTCCTCCACTAATTAAATCAAAGGCGATCATGCTATGATCACTATTGCCAAGTGGCCCCAACAATCTTATCTCTTGCACTAGATCTGGTGTTCCACTAAGGACTAGGTCTAATATGGCTTCCCCTCTGGTCGGTTCATGAACCAGCTGCTCCAAGAAGCAGTCATTTATTTCATCTAGGAAATTTATCTCCCTAGCATGTCCTGACGTGACACTGACCCAGTCAATACCGGGGTAGTTGAAATCACCCATTATTATTACTGTACTGTATCTTTTGTTAGCTTCCTTGATTTCTTTGAGCATTTCATCATCCATTTGGTCATTCTGGCAAGGCACTGGATAGTACACCCCCACTGCCATTGCCTTCCCCCTTTTACATGGAATTTCAATCCATAGAGATTCTACAGCAGATTTTGTTTCCTGCAAAACTTTAATCCTTTCTGACTCAATGCCCTCTCTAACATAGAGAGCAACCCCTCCACCAATTTGATCAGCTCTATCATTACGATATAGTTTGTACCCAGGTATCACAGTGTCCCACTGGTTGTCCTCCTTCCACCATGTCTCTGATATTCCAATCATATCTAACCTTTCATTTAGTGCTATATATTCTAACTCTCCCATCTTATTTTTTAGACTTCTAGCATTTGCATACAAGCATTTTAGAGAATGTATTTTACTCATATTAATTTGGCTATTGTTAGACTATCTTAAGTAGGCGCGCTAACATGCAAATAGAGCAGCAGAGGTGTAGCACACTGGTTAATACATTGCCTGCTGATATAGGGGTCATGAGTTCAAGCCCGCAGTGGGCTCAATAAAAAGGCTGTCTGAGGAAAACCCTTTTGCTGCTTGGAAGAGCCAGACACATCCCAACAATCTTCACTGCCAGCCAAAAAAGCCACACCCCAGTGCCACAACCTGATGCACCCTTTACGGCGCACAAAAAGGCACATCATAAAGAACCAGGGCAGGTCATACTGTGCCCCAGAGGGCGACAAGAAAGGTTGGCACCCTCCAAGGCAGCATATAAGGTGCTGTGAAAGATGCCCCAGGGATGTGAAGGTGACACAGGAGATGGTGGCCAGGGGCCCAAAGGTGCCCCATGGTCACAAGCATGAAATGTATGGCTCAAACACAGATGTAACCATAACACTGCACAGAGCACCAAGGAATGGCAATGAATAGGTGATGGAAGGAAGTAGATGACGGAGCTCATGGACCAGCCAAATCTGCGTGCAGCCCATGTGGCAGCAGGTAAAGTGGACAAACATATCGGGGGCAGCTGTACCGATGTACAGGGTGCTAGTAATGTACAGTGCAACAATGGCAGTGTGTGGCAGAGGATGGGGATACGTGTCCACCAGAGGAGGCAGTGTTGGCAGGAGAAGTGCAATGACAGGAGGACAGAGGAGAGTAGTGCCATACACAGGAGAGGCAACCAGGGAGAGCTGCAATGCAGAAATGTGTACCAGTGCAGGATGTGGGGTAGCAGCATGCACAGCAGGGTAGGATGGCATACAGCTGGCAGACACACATAGACGGACAGAAGGATGATTTACCACTGTGATAAGGGTACAATGTGCTGACAACACAGATCTGCACAGATATGGCTGTCACAGGAACCAAAAGTAGCTATGCAGCACCGGCAAACAAATGAAACAGAACAGAGAGGAATCAAACCTATGACCATCAGCACAAGTGTCAATGCACAAACCAGTAGGCCACACCACCAACGTGAGCTCATTAGCAAAGGCTGCATACAAGAATACTGCAGGGCATCACACAAGAAGCCTGCTGGCTGCCATGATAGGCAAACCTCCAACAGTAGCCATGATCAAATGCACATGCAAATATGACTTGTACAGATCACATCACAGTCTGTAATTGGGACAACACCCAAATATACCTAGATGCGCACACACAATCAAATGTTATGCAGTGGAGACAGCATGCAAAAGAGGAAAGAACCTAAACCCAAAGGGCGGCAGGGGATGCTCTGTGGAGCAGGGGAAAATATGGAACACAACAAACAGATTCAAACCTGCATACAGGTGTGCAACAGACCAGCTGAACTGCAGCAATGTCAATCCCCCAAGCGGACTGCCATGTAAACCCCATAAAGTAAGAGACATATGTAACAGCCAATATGTGATGGATAGGCAGCACAGAGGGCACACTTTGGTGTACAGTGAAGAGATGGAAGTGTGTGCGCATAGGTGATGAAGCAGCAGGTTCCTAATGGTTATGTTAGCCCAAAAAAAGACATTTAAACCAAAAAAACCCATGTGGGGATCAAACCCACAACCTATGGTCTTATAACACATGTCCTTAACTACTATTCCAAACAACCACTATGAGCATGATGCTAAAATAGTACCTCAAAGGGAATGTGTGTATGGGAACCTTCAACACCCAGTGATGTGGCAAACGCCTGGCAGATAGACAGGTGGCATCGTACAAGGATGTGAGCACTGGTGGGCCATGGATATGACCAGAAAATCATTAAATACAAGTGTCAGTGTGATCAAGCAGCATCCAAGGCATATTTATTTAAAACACATATCTTCTCTCTTTTTGGTTAGTAATCACAGATAGTGTAGATACCGCCATCATAATATCTAGGTGAGTGGATCTCAGGAGAAAGGCCAAATAAACATTTTGCAGGAGAGCAACCCACATCCTACAGAAAGGTCACTGGCCTGTCTACAAATGATGGAAAATAGGGAACAGAACAAGAGAGAACTGAACCTGCAAACAGGCGTGCCACAGACCAGCAGAACTGCAGCAATGCCAATTCCCCAAGTGGACTGCCATGAAAACCCCATAAAGTAAGAGACATATGTAACAGCCAATATGTGATGGATAGGCAGCACAGAGGGCATAGGTGATGAAGCTGCAGGTTCCAAGTGGTCATGTTATCACAACAGAATAAGTTAAACAAAAAAAACTCATGTGGGGATCAAACCTGCAACCTATGGTCTTATAATACATGTCTGTAACCACTATCCCAAACAAGCACTATGAGCATAATTCCAAAATAGTACCTCAAAGGGAAGGTGTTTATGGGAACCTGCAACATCCAGTGATGTGGTAAATGCCTGGCAGATAGACAGCTGGCACCGTACACGGATGTGAGCACAGGTGGGCCATGGATATGACCAGAAAAGCATCAAATACAATTGTCAATGTGAGCAAGCAGCAGCCGAGACAAATGTATGTCAAACACATATCTTTATTTTCTTTAATCATCACAGATCGTGTACATACCGCCATCATAATACCCAGGTGGGTGTATCCCAGGTGAAAGGCCAAACCAACATTTAGCAGGGCAGCAACCCACATTCTACGTAAAAGTCACTGGCACGTCTACAAATGAGGGGCAGGAGAGATAATGTGCATCAGGTGCATGGTGTGCAGTATGCATTTGACCCCCACACACCACATGCTGCTGCACGCCTTAAATGTGTTACTTACATATGAGTGCATGTACACAGTAGGTGGTGCATGATGAGGGCCCGACACACATCAATCATGATCTGTTCCCTAAAACATATCTATCTGGCAACACAGGAGACACACAAATGAGAACAGAATATGTTTTTAAAATGTTGAAAGTTTAAAGATACATATGGAAATATATGTTACAGCTGTCACATAATGCTCCATATAGGATCTAAAACTGCAACAATGTAACCCTAAACAATTGTCAAAAGCACAATGAGGATATGCTAACAGGTAGCAGAGGCACATAAACGCAGAGACAATTGCAAAATAACCACCTGCAGAAACATGCAGTTATGCAGAAGGTCCCCCTGCACTGGCTGGTGTGGATACAGTGTCTGTGCACATATATCACGGTACATGGAATGCATAATTGAAGGAAGACAAAAGACACTCACACTGGGACAGTCCAAATATAATGGGGCAATGTGAGTGTCCTTACCCCAGGGGATAAATAGTGTGCAGACATGCAATGCAAGGTTCGTAAATACATGTTTAGCGTCACGTCTGGACAGTAAGCAAATCCATAAACCAGTAAAGAGAGATGGAAAGTGACGGCAAACATTGTACAGTAAACCACACAGAAGCCATATTGCCACATGCTGTGTTTCCCCAACAACGTCAGTCATATGCACGTGCACCGTGTACGTATCAACATGATACAGTGATGCCACACATGCACGGAAACACCCTTGGTGAGTGACAACATCAATCTAAGCTGTTGGTGTGCAGCAAAGCATTGTCGTGGCAAAAACTGTACCATGTCCAAGTGGAGAGTAGGTGGACATAGACAACAGGACCTCTCCATTGCTCCTCCTATGCCACATGCATGGCTGTATGCTTGTGGTGAACCAAACAGATGAGCGTTTCCTGTGGTCCATGTCACACACATGGCCAAAACACAACATTTGAGGAATGGAAAATATACAGCAACAATGTTGTAAGTCCCTGTTGCGCACGTGGGGACCAGTACACAGTGTCCAAAGTGCAAAGTGTGTCTGCAATCCAACAAGTCAGGTCAAAACTCTCCTTGAAACCCTGGGCATGCATAGTCAAGTGTCACATCCCAATATGCCTGAGTATTTGAAAGGTCATGTGTGTCTTCTGCGATGAACACGACACCCAGCCAGAGCATGACAGCAACAGTGTGTAGGACAGGTCTGTCAGGGCCCAAGTCGCACTCCAACAAGAATACTGTCCATCCTAGGCATGTGTCCCACTCTCAGAGGTCAAACATCCTATGGCACCATTTCCCAAGGACAGTTCCATGGTGGTGTGTCCCCCAACAGGTGGATGATGACGACACCGGATGCACTGTAGTAGATGTGGCTGGTTTGTCCACTGCCCTGTGTCAGAAGAGGATAAATGATGTATTTGTATGCTGCTTGCAACATCAGCACAAATTGCAGAGAGCCAAACATGACTATGTGCATAATAAAACGTCACACAGGCAAACATGACATGAGCACAACACAGAACACACTGCATGTTGGTCAAATTTGGAATTGAAACTGCAGACACGGCTGTCACATGGATATGTCCATGCCCATGTTACACAAGCGTATCACAGCTCCACCCCATGTGCAGCAGCATTTGTGAACAGAGAGGCAACATGAAATATCTGCGAAACAAACCGTAAATCATTAACATGTAAAGCCTGATGTCATTCCCCCCAAAAAAAGGTTCAACCTACCGTGTGCGTGCAGCATGTGTATGTCTCGAATCCCCTGGGTCACTCAGTGAAGAGAGACAATGTCATCACAATTGGTAGAATCACCATGTAAGCATGTCCAGCCACTGTTGATGCATGTCCACATTATGGCGATATCTGTGATCCAAAAAATGTTGTTCAACAGTCGTATGTCACAACACAAGACACAGTTCTGCACACAACACATGTCCACATGTTCACATGGTAAACAGCAGCAAGGTAGAGATAGCACACTCATCACTGCCCCCCAGGTGTACAGACCCCTCACACCACATGATAATGTAAAATGCATGCACACTGTATCAACACATAGCCAACCCTAAGAAACACACCCACATAGTATGCTAAGGTGAGCATGCCAGCAGTAGCATACGGCTAGTATGTGCCCAATTGGAGATTGTTGGACCGAAAGGCCCTGTGAAATCCAATGATACACAGGTGTAGGCTGATGGTACAATGTCGGGGAAGGGTGTACGTGTAGCCCACCACCAAAACACCTACGACACCCACACACATGCAGCTCTGTTGGATGTGTCACAGACACAGTGTTGCAGAGGACAAACTGGACAGGAACACATGGGGATATGTGTGCCAACACCAAGATATGGGTTATGGTGGTGCAGGGAAAAGAGGTAAACAACATCATATATACAATATGACACATCACTGAGGACATGTGTTTCCCCTGACTGTCGTCACAGACAATGTAGCTGTAGGTCCACCTACCCCAGATCACTGCATGTTGGATACAGTGGTCTGGGGTAGGTGGACCTACAGCTACATATGTACATACATATGTAACATACATATGTCATTTTCTAGCTGTGCAATACACACTGTACCTTCCTGTCCTCAGCTCGCAGACCCCCCAAGATCATTCACAGGCTGACTGTTCACCATCACACTGTACAGATATCTGTCATGTGAGAGTTATCTCTGAAATGTGATTGCCAAACTACAAGGGGCTGTACTCTGTCTGTCCCCTCCCACACCTCTCTGTTGATGTACAAAAGGGTGAACATATGTGTTTCTTCACTACCGTGTCCCTACTTCAATCCAAGGCTGCAGTAGTATCCTGTGTCCCCCATATCTCCCCCAATGCTCCTCACTGTGTGTTCTGGTGTCTCAATGTTGTCTGCTACCCTGCTGTCAATTCCTGTAACACCTGGAACTATGCAGGGGCACCTCCCCATCCTCTGACCATATACATTACCGTGGTGTGTATATCTCATACCTTCACGTACATTAACAGCTGTGTGATGATGAGCTGTAAATATATATCTCAACGGCTGAGTTATGTCTGCCAAACCACACCCCGATGTGTGTATGTGACCGGACCATGATGGCTGCATGTCATACTACTGTGTGAAATTGATCATGGAAAAGCATGGATAGCCTATATTTGCACCTAAACCCTCCCCCCCCCCCCCATCAGAGCCTCTTTGTGTATGTGGACATAACTCTCCTTCTCTAGGGTTGGCAATGTAGTTGTTGTATTGGACTGTACTCTCCTCCTCTACACACCTACCCAGCTTGTATGTGAGTGCTGTGGTATATGTTTAGATGTCATCAGATAGCTTTGCCCTGTTCCCCCTGAAAACATCACTAAAACCCAATTCCACCCCCATATTTAGCCCACAGCTTGCCTACTGTAACCTACACTTTGCTGATCTGGCATGAATAATCTCTGTCAGCATGTAAATATGCAACACTGCACTGCATAGCTACTCTATATCCCACAAAATTAGCACAATAATACTCCCCCTGGCTGGACACCTCACAGGTTCCCTATCCTTCCCCGCATCCCTGTGAGGGCTACGTGATGACCCTTACATTCAGGCACACTGTGGTGTTGCAGTAATTTCCCTTAAGAATATCACATACCAGTAATCCAGTTACCACAGATCACGTAGATATTGGTATGTATCACATGTAGCGGCATACAAAAACAACGCACAGACCCTGCACATCAGAGCATACCAACCTCACAATCAGCTCAAAACACTCAATGAAAAACACACACATCTAGACAAGTGGCCCCATCCATGGCCTGCTCTCCCACTGTTAACGCCATACCACATGCCTTTCAGCTTGCTGCACCCAAAGTATCAAAACTAACTACATGTGGCTGCACATTAGCCCCTATCACATGCAGCCACAATCCAGGTATGTCAGCCCAACACCTCACCCAAACCTAAAACACCACACACACATAATCCACCTCCACCTGCTGTTGTGCCCTGCCCACATCTAATGTGTATCAGGCATGAGTAGATTTGAAGCTGGTATGTCTAGCCAGTCTCAGTTACATGTCAGTGCAGTGCTGCATCTTACTGATATCGTAATACAAATGGTAACTAGTATTAGCAGTACACACATATCTAAACAAATGCAGGTGGGAACATATGCAATACTTACATGAGAAGAGCTCTGCAATCAGCTGCCGCCTGACTGCTGTGCCCTCACGTGTGTCGCCACGGGCACGTGCAGGGAGGCACGTAGGGTCCTCCTCCAGACCCTCATTAATATCGACAGGGATATGGTGCCTGAGAGCAATATTGTGCAGGATGCAACAGGCTATAATGATCTCTGCCACAGTCTGTGGTTTGTATTGTAAGGCCCCGCCTGTCCTATCCAGACACATGAAGCGACTCTTTAATACGCCAAAGGTGCGCTCTATGATGGAGCGGCTGGTGGCATGGGCCTCATTGTACCTCCTCTCTGCATGTGTCCGTGGTTGACGCACAGGGGTCAGCAACCAGGGGCGATACCCATATCCTGCATCACCTGCAGAAAGGAATGTGCGACATTAAAGCAGGAGCTCATGTCCTCCCAAATGGACACAGGTATATTTGTGCAGAACAAATGCATAACACATCCTGACATAAACATATGACATCACATGATGGGACATCAGAACTATGCATCAGAGTGTGAAGGTCAGACACACACGACAAGGGGTAGGTGTACAGATTGGAAACAACATAATCTGTAACCACGACACAAATGCTAGAATCCATTAAACTATCAGAACAAAGCTCCCTAGCAAGATGGAGCTTGAGGTTCCCCCCCCCCCCACCTTACACACACACAGATGACATAACCACACAACGAGGGATACACCTCCAAGACATACATTTGCACATACGGTTAGTCACATGAACAGCATGTGCATGTCAGAAATGATAAATACGCACCCAGCAATAGACACTCCTCATACTGTCCTGCCTCAAATTGAATGAAAAGTGCCGAATGATGCAGGATATAGGAGTCATGGGTGGACCCTGCAAACCTGGGGACCACATTCAGAATATGCACATTTGCATCACATATAACCTGAACATTCAGGGAATGATAGTGTTTGCGGTTGCGGAACCCTACCTCCCTGTCTCTAGGCGGGACCAGGGCAACATGTGTGCAATCAATAGCTCCCATCACGTATGGTATCCTGGCTAACGCCTCAAAGGCCTGGTTCAGGGTCTCCCACTGTTGCCTAGTGTGGGGAATGGCAATGTAATTCCCCACCCGGCTGACCATGGCACGCAGTACTTGGTGTAGACAGCGTGAGAAGGTGGGGCGGCTCATGCCACCCACTGCGGCCACAGATGATTGGGAACAGCCAGAGGCAAAGAAATGTAGGGCACCAAGGAGCTTGACCAAACCCAGTATGGCATTTGACCGTTCAGTCAGGGGCTCGAGGTCAGGTCTTAGATCCTCATAGAGCTCCCTAATAGACCCCATGCTCAGGCGGTAGAGGGAGATGACCTGGTCCTCACACATGCCCTGGAGCTGGGCCCTGGGCCTGTAGAGGCGAGGCTGGTGAGCCTGCACCTCAGCACGCCTCCTGCGCCGTGCCGGCACAGCCCCTGCCTGGCCTGCCCCCACAGCTGCAGGTCTGTTTTGCAGCGGAACTACACCCATGTCCTCAGCCTCAGCCCCATAGACACCATCTCCCCCATCAGGCAACTACAGCCCCTGCTCACTTCCCACTGCAACCGCAGCAACCACGAAGGCTGCCATAGACTCAACCTGTCCAACCTCTCTACAACACTCAAACACAGTCACCTCAATTAGCAAGACACACACCATTCACACCACACACACACACACAGCCAGCCACACAATCCAAACAACACTCACAAACACAGCCACTGCACACAATACACCTTCCTTTGACTCTCCACAAGCTTCACTAACACGGCACGGCCTCTCTCACTCTCCTACACAAAACCCTCAATGTGAACCAGGTGTGCAAGTGTATTTTAAGGGTATAGTTACGTTGCGTGCGTTGCACATGCACCGCCACACAGGCGCGGCAGTTGTGCGCATTGCGCATGTGCCTGCGCACGAGCGCAGCAGTTGCGCATGTGCCGCCACACGAGCGTGGCAGTTGCCTGGGTTGTGCATGCGCCGGCGCATGAGTGCGGAAGTTGCGCGCGTTGCGCATGCGCCGGCACACAAGTGTGCCAATTGTGCATGCGCAGGAACAAGCACGGGAGTTGTGAGCCGCATGCGCCAAGTGCCCAACTGCCACGCTTGTACGACGGCGCATGCATAACTCACACAGCAGCTGCGTGCGCATGCGCAACGCGCGTTACGTAAAAAACCCTATAAATACACCTGCACACCAGGGTCACATTGAGGGGTTTGTGTAGGAGAGAGAGAGAAGGCGTGTGGTGTTAGTGAGGTTGAGATAGTGTCAGGAGAAGGTGTGAGGCGTAGGAGGCTGTGTTTGTGAGTAGTGGTGGTGGAGAGAGTGAGAGGCAGGTGGAGAGGTTTTGGAGAGTGCAGAGGTAGGTGGAGAGGTGTCTGGCCAAGCAGAGGAGGGAGAGAGGAGGGGAGGCGAGCAGCAGGTGAGAGAGACAGGAGAGGTGTGATGCAGACAGCAGGGAGAGGAGGGGGGCGGCAAGTAGGTGTGAGGTGGAGCCAAGGGGGTTAGGAGCAGGAATGAGTGATAGAGAGGGAGAGGAGTGTAGGGTGATGGAGCAGCAGCACATGGCTGGAGCGGGGGAGGGCGGCCACCTACTCAGGAGGGAGGGAGTGGTGGGCCTGGAGTGGTGGCAGCAGGCACATCGGGTGGGTCCCAGCCCACACAGGGGCCCCCCACTGCCAAGAGAAGGCGGATACCGGTGTCAGCTGCTGAACAGAGGTGGGCTGTGCGGTTCAGCCCTCAGGAAAACCATATCCTGCTGGCCAGTGTTCTGGAGAACTACGAGGTTCTCTATGGGTGGCTCAGCAGCACAACCACAGTAGCCACACACACAGAGGTGTGGGAGGAGGTGCAGGTGGCTGTGGCAGAGGCAGGGGGGGCCACCCAGGGACCTTGACAGCCTCAGGAAGCACTTCAGCGACATAAAACGTGGTGTGCGAGCACACATGGTTGCCGAAAGGCAACACGCCATGGGCACCGGTGGGGGTGGCCCCTTCACTCCAACCCTCACACCCCTGGAGCAGGAGCTGGCCGACCGGCTTGGGCCAATATACCTGTGGGAACTGCCAGAGGCCCTGGATACCACCCATCCCCAGGCAGGTATGTATGCAACATACACCTTGATACACCCAACCCATCCCTGCAATGCCCTTTGTCTATGCGTCAGCCATCTGCTTGCAAACTCTCATACCTGTTTCTGCAGCTTAGCCATTTGTCTATGCCGGTGGCACATGGGTGTGCTTTATTCCATCACACCCCTTTTAATTCCCATGTTTGTGTCCTCCTCTCACATGTGTTTCTAGCACCATCCCTTTTCTATCTGCTCTATACATGTCTCCTCACTCCTGCTACAAACCTCCTCCCACACCTGTTATTGCTATGTCCGTTACGATTATAAGGCCCGCTGAACAGGGAATGTCTGTTTGTCATACTGTAATCACAGTGATGCGTGTGCTTGGCAGTGCCCTATAGTTGCTTAATAGTTGTATTTTGAGGTGTAGTAGTATCTATGCAGCACATGTACAGGGCACCCCCAAGCACACATTGATCGTGGGGTGGATGTATTACACACGTGTACATAGTTTGACTGTGCAAACTGTCATGAGGCTGGAGCTAGAAAAGAAACAGTGTTGGAAAAAACTCCTGATTTTCATGGAACTCAGAAAAGGCAGAGAGCGCAGTTCCAGCGCAGCTCAGCCAGAGGGCGCATGAACAATTACACAATACCTGAAGCAACGTGCTCTAGCATTGATCACATTAATAACAAGCAGTTTCACCTGTTCTCAAACTCAGAACGAGCAAACCAGAAATCCCTTTATAAAGGAAACCAGATGATCAGTGAAACAGGAGGAACAGGGAGAGAAACAGGAGGAGGCAAGAGCAAGTGCTGGGAAAGTGGCAGCAGGACCAGTGAGAGAAGCCTGGAAGAGGAAGGCTTCCATGTGCAGCCAACTCAAGGAGACAGAATCCAAAAGAGGTATTCTCAAAGGGATAAAGTCCAGAGAGGCCAAAGGTATTGGAACGGAGTCCAAAGCCAAGCAAACCAAAGAAGCAGCTTGCCTGATGAAAGCAACTCTCCTAGCCCAAGTAAGTCTCCTATGCTAAACCAGAAAGGCACAAGGAAAGGAGATTCCTTCTACAGTGATACTTTTGCCAAGAAACACAGAGAGTGGAAATCCACGTCAGGTTTTCCTGGTAACTCTGATTGTAGAGCAGTGCACAGAACAGCTTGTCAGCCTGAGAAGCTACGTCGCAAGCTGAGTCCTGGGTGTGGCAGCCTACAGAAGCCAAGGTATAAAAAGCCTTTCATTATAAGGGAAAGTTTAAGTGATGAAAACCTTATGGAAATAGATAAGCCTCAGAAAGTTAGAAGAAGTAAAGCTAACCTTTTAAAAGTACTTCCCAACAGTGTGATAAGGAAGTTGTATAAGAAACAGAAGAACACCTGTGAGGAGTTAACAGATACTGAAGACAGTCATAGCATTGAAGAAGGTAGTGACCCAGAATCAATGGACTGTGATTGTGAAACCAGTGTTCCCATTCCTCAGAGTGAACCAATGGAATGTAACTTCTGTTCAAGAACTAGCTTCATTGCCTTGCTAGATGTATAGAGAAAAGAGAACTCTGCATATGGTGAAGTTGATAACCATTTGTTGCCTGATGTTAATTTCCATTGATTTGAAAGAAGCCTTAACCCAGATAAACAGTTAATTGTGAAGCCTACAACCCTTAACTGTTTATTTAACGGTGGAATCTTTTTGTTAGAGGAAAGAATTACCTCCATTTTCTTTTGTGTCTTATTGAACCTAAGCGTTGACCGGGGAAATAAAGCCTTATTACCCTACACTTTGGCGTAGATTGTTCTTTATAAGGAGTTCTGCACTACAAGGACCAGAATCCTCTTGGTCCTTCAACTCAACCACTCCTTAAAATAAATTAAATGTCACCGGATGCCCTTATTTCCTACGCCAGTAAGGGCGCCTGGGGACAAAACCTATCTGTGATGTGTGTATGCTTTCCCACATACCAGGTGACTACACTCTCATGGAGGCACCGAAGGAGGAGGAGGATGTGGCAGGGCCTCAGGGTGGGGAGGAACCAGAGGCCGCAGTATCGGGGGACAACACAAGTGAAGGGGAACAGACACCACCAATCTATGAGGTGCCAGAGGCCCAGGACACGGCCACCGGTGAAAGTGCCACATTGGGGGATGCTGGCAGCACCGCACAGGCTGGAGCGGCTTCTGAAATGGAGGACAGCCACCACCCCATGCAGGCGCCAGGCTCATCAGGCGCAACACCCACAACCATGGTAAAGGGGATGGAAGGATACTCCTATGAAGAAAGGCTAAAAAGGTTAGGGCTCTTTAACCTGGAAAAGAGACGGCTGAGGGGAGATATGATAGAAGTCTATAAATTAACGAACGGAGTGGAACGGGTAAATGTAGATCGATTGGTTACGTTATCAGAATATAGAAAGACCTAGGGGACATACAATGAAGCTACAGGGTAAACTATTTAAGACTAATATAAGAAAATATTTTTTCACTCAACGTGTAATCAAACTCTGGAATTTGTTACCAGAGGATGTAGTAAAGGCTGTTAGTGTAGCTGGGTTTAAAAAAGGTTTGGACAAGTTCCTGGAAGAAAGGTCCATAAACCATTATTAAGAAGGGACCCAGGATATCAATGCTTGACCCAGTACAAGCATTGCGGAACCTGTGTCTTTTGGGGAAACTGCTAGGTACGTATGACCTAGATTGGCCACTGTTGGAAACAGGATACTGGGCTTGATGGACCTTGGTCTGACCCAGTATGGCATATCTTATGTTCTTATGGACACGATACTTGCAGAGCTGAGGGCCCACAGTGCCTCAGCACGGCGTAATGCTGAAGGTGGGTAACATCATACACACCAATCCCCATGGGTGTGTTGGCAACATCCACAAGGGGAATGGATGTTGACAACATAGCATTGCTGATTGTTTATAATTTTGGGGGAGGGGTGTTATGTGCCAGGTGTCTTCCACCCTCCTGTCGGATGGTTTGTCAGGTGTCAGCATGTTTGAGGGACTCAGACACACAGATACTGTGCACGGCCATATACCCCAGGTGATCAGACAGCGGGAACCACTGATAACAGGTGTCACCACCAGATGGGCAGGCTGCCGCCTAGGGGTAGCAGGTCTGTGTCTGATGGTGGTTATGAAGAACAAGTAGTTGTAGACACGAATGGTAAAGGTAAATTAGGATTTATTTCCCCTCCCGGGGTTGGATTCTTCAAAAGGTACAACACATAAACTTAAGACAAATAAGCCATACTTTCTGGCATGTTATAAAGGAAAACAGGAAAGCTACTTCTTGCTTCTTAATTAAATGATAAATGAGAATCTTAGGAATACTCAGCATACAGTTCCTCTATAGACAAACAGGCACACTTGACCTTCAGTGTTAACCTTAAGCACTGCACAGCTTCTGTCTAACATAAAGAGGTTATTCTGTCAGAAATTGTTAATGTACAGTCCATTGGATCATCCAAAGAGCATTCACTGGGACAATCAATGACCATGGGTTCCTGCAAGGTTTCAGAGGGACTTGTGTTTTCCTTGCCACAGAATGTTTGTAAGTTCCCTTGCAATGTCTCGTTACAGAGCCTATCTGACCATCTCCCTCTAGGGCTGGAATAGCTGTTACCGTATTCCTCTGAGTCTGGGAGAGAAGGGAGCCACCATTCAGGGTTTCCAGAATCCAACTTCTTATAAGAGCTTCTAACTCTAGAATATCTGTTGGTTCTACCTTCAGTCTTTGGCACAGAATAAAAGAATTCTCCTCCCTTATCAGCACAGGGTTTAGCTCTGCGTATCTTTCTCTGAGGCTTGGGAGTTTCAAACACTTCCTCTTCTGATATGCAAGTGTCTTCAATAGAATACCTCTCTCTTTCAGGGGCTTGGAACTGCTCTCTCACTAGCTCTCTGGGTAAATCTCTCGGTTGGTTTTTACAGCACTGCTCTCCCCTTGGATTTCTCCCACGAGGCTTCTGAGCATTAACCCTCCAGGTATTTCTACTGCCAGTAAACTTTCTTAACTCTATTTCAGACTCACTCTCAGGTTTATAGCTTTCATATACATACTGTTTCACTTTCTCAGGCTTCCATTCATTCTGGGTGGACCGTTGCCTCTGAGTTTCAAACTGCGTCACATCAGATGAGCACTCACAGCTGTTCTCTGACTCCACGGCTCCTAACTGCTTTCTCCTGAGTTGTTCTGGGTATCTTGTGGATTGAACTTCTCCTAGTTCCTGTTCTCGTCCCAGTTCTGGTTCTGGATCTGAATCTGTAACTCCTGCGTGACTCTTATAGTAGCTATTAGCCCTTCCTCTATTCAGGTGCAAGCTATTAGGAACTGGGGATTGTTTGTCTGCTGGGCGTGTTTACAGACCTCGTGGCTGGGTTTGTTTATGTTGCCCCTGACAACTACTGCCCATATTGCTTGCCTGCCTGTCAGCTTCCCAGCTAAAATTCACAGAATCCTGTGTTTTTAAGGCAGAGAATGGATCTTCCTCATTATACAGGCCACCAAGACACCCTGCCCGACAGACACCCCAGAGAGAGCAGGGAACCCCAGATATATGTATGTGTGTGCAATGACCCCCCATGTCAACTGACCTATCTCTGACAACCAATGTGCAGATCAAGCATGAACACATTAACCTGCCACACTGGCATGTGTGACATCTGTGATTCCCATGACCCCTCATCAGGACCCCTTCCAGGCATGAGAATGGCTCATGGGACACACAGGTCTAACCATGGTCATGCGTTACTAGATGTGGCATGCATGAATGTTCTGCAGACTGATCTGGTGGGATATGCCTGACATGTACATGTGTTACGGTGGCCTACTAGAGAGATATCTCACATATCACCTTGTGTCCCATCCACAGGCACTCGACAGGCACTGGTGCAGATACACCTGGATCTGGTGGCCAACACCCACGAAGTACAACTGCTGTGGGCAACAAATGAGACCAGTGCAGGGGCGCTCCTCAGAATTGCGGGCGCTCTGGAGGCCATAGCGGCCCAGATGCAGCAGCCAGCACCGGCACCGGAGGCTGCAGCACCAGAGCCACAACAGAGGGGTGGGTTGGGCTGTGGTCGGCGTGGGTGTCCACGCAGGAGGTGAGGGGGGAAAAATAAAACACCATGAACCTATACATCCTATGTGTCTGTTTCCAATGTGTGGCACTGTGGTTCCCTAAGTAGCCTGCACCGCATGTTGTCTCCCTGCCCACATGACACACACCCATGCCCCTCAGTGGTGGGGTGTCTGTACTGCCAGTTATCAGCGCACATAGATCAGAACATGCCCTGTTTGTCATGGACTGTGGCAGGTCCCAGCCCCAGGACCTCAGCGTGGGGGTATACCCACCCTCCCCTGTTGCACAGGGCGACTGTCATGATGGTACCTGTCTGGTGTTGGGATCTGTCACCGTCTCCCACCCCATATACCCCCTAACATTGGACACACATGTGTGACCATTCTCCCTGCCCGCACCATGGCCTACGTGGCTGCCCTCCCACATAGGCTCGCATGCGACACAGGCAGACAAGGGTGGCTTGCGTAGGTTGGCTGCTCATCCTTTGCAACGCTTATAGTCACCCACTGCCCATCCCTGTGACATTCATTGTCCCAGGCCGCCCTCAACAGCTATCCCCCTGAGCAGCTCCTGGGTTCATCAGTACATCTTACCCTCCATGCAAAGAATTTGCTGTTTGCTGGTTCCGCTATTGGCACACATGCATGGTGCATCAGATATGGTTCCCACACATTGCACACAGCATGCATGTGACTAGGGGGCTTGTTTATTAAGCCACGGTAGCGGTTCGTGATCATTATCAACAAGCCCCTAGGTATTTTAGGACATGCTCCACATTGCCACATCTCAGGGTTAACCTTGGACTCACACGCCTACGCACATGGCCATCCCCCACAACTGCGTGTGGAGACGATCCATGTATGATACCCATGTCAACCTTGCATACACATACCTGTCTACACACATGTTCCATGCTTACGTCCATAGCCTGTGTGTAAGGGAGACACATGACCATTGTGATTTGGTATCAAAAATGTATTTAAAGGCTATGTACAACAGGTACAGTAAAATATTTACATTAACACATTTGGGCATAACATATGCCATACTCTGTGAGAACACGGTCCATCAAGCCCAGTGTCCACTGGACAACATTCCCCAATCCACACTATGGGCACACAGCTGTACTGTTGTGTCCCGGAAGACAGGACAGCACAGGGCACATGTGTGGGCGCCTCAGGGGCCATCAAATGCTCCTGGGATGCCCATCAGTGGATGGCTGTTGAGCTGCAGCGTCCCTACCCACCACACGCTGCATCTCGACAGCCACCCACTGAACAGTACCTGCCAGCACCCGCACGGTGTGTTCCAGGGCCCCCAGGCGTTGCACCACGCTGTCCATTGTCACAGGTCCTGATGCACCTACCACCACATACACACATGGTGCCAGGTGTGTATATGGTGGCATGTGCTTCGGCCCTGTCTGTGGCAAGGGCTGGCATAGCCACACCCACACGGGCACCATTCCCGCACACATGCGAGGGCTGGCAGGGACCCACAGTGTCCTGTGCTGTCCTGTGTTCCATGCCTCCCTCCCCACCCTCAACAGCAACCACCTCCCCCTCCCCCACTCCCTCCCCCCGGCACCTCCCACACACCTTCGGCACACTCCACACTCCCCTCCTCCTCCCCCCCCCCCGACATGACCCCCACACACTCACCCTCCCACCCCACCCTCCACCCTCTCCATTCCCCCATTGCCCTCATCAGCCTCCGGGGCCTCTGCTGCCTCCTCCCCTGGCACCGCCTCCACCACCTCCACTGCCCCCTCCTCCTCCGCTCTGCATTGGGGAGTGGGCTGTTTCCCTGGGCGCTCGCCAGAATGGTCCTCCTCTGTGGGGGATGACAGTCATTAGCACACTAGTATGTGAGTCACATAACACATAGAAATAGTTTGGCGCCGCAGAGGCTGGTGGGCCACTGTGACATTATCTACAGAGCTGTAGAGGTCGCGTCACTCACCGCCACATTGGGACATCGCCCGCCTTTTTAGACACTCCAGGATGCCAGGGCATTTCATCCGCATCTCCCTGCCCTATTTGCGTAGGTCCTCCACCTAGGGGGGGAAGACAATGCGAGAGTGCATTAATGACCATATATCTCTGGTGGGTGGCAAACACATATCACACATCTCTGTGCGCAGCATCGTGCTGCTCCTGCGACTCTGCTCAGTGCTTCTTCTACTAACGGTTGTCAGAGCCACCTGCATGTGTGGCTGTGGGTCTGTGCGTGTGTGTTCAGAACATATAACCAACATGACATCCACAATCCACTGGCTGTTTGCCTTACTAACTTTGAATAGGGGTGAGTGCAGGGCCTGAGTTGGGTGTGGTGGCTTGTGCTGTTGTTCTTCATTGCTTGTGTGTTTCCTGTTGGTTATATGTTTTGTTGGACAGGTGCGTTTCCCCTGATGGGGCAAGGATGCGTGCAGAACGCCTTTCAGCTCTGGGTTGTG
The DNA here is from genome assembly GCA_033557465.1 of Ichthyophis bannanicus. NCBI lineage: Eukaryota > Metazoa > Chordata > Amphibia > Gymnophiona > Ichthyophiidae > Ichthyophis > Ichthyophis bannanicus. The sequence continues at coordinate 125,907,080 of CM066039.1, read as the reverse complement.
GCATTGGGGAGGGGTAAGCAGGACGGCCACCCTTTGAGACACAAAGCATGTTTCTGACAGTTAAGTGCTGTCTCATTGATTGAGTTTGGGTGGCTTGTCAGGGTCTGCATGGAAGGTCAGTGATGTTATAAGGGCTTGTACATTATGACAGTTTAGTCTGTTGTATGCGTGTTGTAGGCCTGTGGTTACTGAGATCTTATGTGCAGTATTGTGTGTTTAACATCATATAACGGACATTGATATATATACTTGGATGTTGAATGAAGATAATTATGGAACGGTTTTGGACCGGTACGTTTTGTTTTTGTGGTGTGGGCATTGTGAGGTGTTGTACCCTTACACCAGCATCTATGATGTTCCTCTGCAATCAGTTACGGGGCTCCTGGGGATTGGGCAGATGTGTGACCTGAAACTGCATACACATCAATGATATATGGATTTGTTTCAGACCTTCGTAAGCAGGTCTCATGGGTCCTGGGGGTGTGATGGTTTACAGCACATACACAGCTGCACCTACCATACAATCATGAGCCATAACAGACATGTGTACTGGGGTCTGGGCCTCTGGGGAATGAGGGCAATGTGTGTCCCAACCCGGCATCACCTACCACAATATCTAGATGCCATATCCACCTTTGCACTCAGGTCTCAGGCCTCCTGGGGGTAGGGTGCCTTAGCACACATCATCAGCAACATACACCATATCACCAGGGTGACTGACAGGACACTTTCAGCAGGTCTCAGGACTCTTGGGGGTAGGGTGGAAGATAGCACAGCAACAGCGGCATTAACCATATCACCAGGGTGACTGGGAGCCCACTTTAATGGGCTCTCAGGACTCCTGGGGGTAGGGGGAATTAGAAAACAGCAACAGCGGCGTAATCCATACCACCAGGGTGACTGGGAGCCCACTTTAATGGGCTCTCAGGACTCCTGGGGGTAGCGGGAATTAGAAAACAGCAACAGCGGCGTAATCCATACCACCAGGGTGACTGGGAACCCACTTTAATGGACTCTCAGGGCAACTGGGGGAAGGGCAGATGTTTTAAACTGCAAGGGCACACACAACCATATCACCAGGGGGACTGACAGACCATTTATAGCACGTCTCAGGACCCCTGGGGGTAGGGCAGATGTGTGACCCTGCAAATGCGGAACCTACCATATCAGTATGATGTTTACAATACCTTCTTAGGCAGATCTATGGGCTCCTTGTGTTACAGTGTGTTTTAGCACATCAACAGCAGCAGCTGCCATGACACCAGGATGGCATCTGGAACTCTGTGATCATGTCCTTAGCCTTCTGGGTATAGGGCAAACCACTCAGATGTGATACATAGACAATATCTCACGTGGGTTTAACTAATAAACATAAATGAGATGGACTACCTACACACAGCAGCATCCACAGCTACAATCGACACTGGATATTGTGATGGTGAAAGCCCTATGAAAAGCCTGAAAGGGGATGAAAATCCTGAAGTCCCCGTTAAAGGCAATGATAATGCACTGCTACAAGGAAAACTCAGCCTACGTCAGAGAAAAAGGCAGTTCCCTGTAGGAAGCAAACCACGCCCTAGTGCAAGGGTGGAGACTAACCCCCTTCCTGATTGGTCACAAAGAAGCAGGAAGCCAGGGTTAAAAACCACGTGCAGAGGGAAGGAAGGGAGACCGCTCGGGGACCCGAGGAGAGACCCGATTGGGGACCCGAGCAGAGATCCGATTGGAGAACCCACAAAGAAGCTGGTCAGGAAAATATCCAGAGAGCCAGGTGGAAGGCAAGAGAAAGCCAAGACCAGAGTCTGAGACCAGAGAGTCCAGGCAGAACAGCCTGTGTGAGAGAAGGTGCCAAGGGAAAGGCACACACTCAGACAAAGCCAGCTTTCAAAGGTAAAAGCACAGACAATTGGAGAAGCCGGGCAGGCCAGCCAAACAATTGCTACAGCTGGGAGGATTGGAGAAGTGGAAAGAGCACCAGTGCTGACACAGAGAAACAGCCTCAAGGCAAAACTGACCATTTTATATCTGATAAATTGGCAAAAGAGATAAAGGCTAGTTTTAATGAGCAGGAGCTGGAACCCTCCCCCTCTACGGTGAAACGTTGGATTGAAAGCCTAGTACCTGCTGCAAACTCCAGATAACTCCGACGTTTGTGAAGCTTCTAAATTAGGGGCACTGCAGAGACTATTCTCTAGTGAGAGGATTCAAACCCCTAGTACCAAAACACCTGAAAAGGCTGACTTGCTGTGGGATCACTTCCACCAGTTTCTAAAGAGAGAGAAGCTAAAAGAAGTCCCCACATATGAGAAAGACTTTGATAATTCTAATGGCATTGAGGAAATGCAGATAGAAACCACTGTGCCTGAATGTGATGATTTTCCTATACCAATGGACTGTTGTTTAACTCACAAGAATACCACAGTAAGAAAGTGAAACAGGAGAGAGTTTTAAAAGCCTTTTAATAAGGCAGCTTTTACCTGTGACTCAGAAGAAAGCAGTGCTGTGCTGTATTCATTGTTGAGAGTAACGGTGTTTGGGAAGACGTTGTTTGGTGAAAGTGAAACCAGCTGTGTTTAGTTCTGCTGTAGTATAGTGTGTGACCACACGGAGCAGTGCAGAGAACAGCAGTGAAGAAAAGTTATGTTTTTCATTTCTCCTGGTTTTTTCCTGTGTTCATCCTTTCATTTGGAGAAGTTATCCTAGTGCATTTGTTGTGTTTTGAACCTCCGCGTGCCTTTGAAAATCCCCATTGTATAAATAATAAAAATCTTGCAAAGCCTTACCACCTGCCTCAACTACAATTCATTCCTACAGAGTAAAGAACTTTTATTCTAAAGGACAGTAAGGCCGCCTATCAGCTGTCAGCCTCTTGGCCCGGCCGGTGGGTGTCGCAAGTTGGCGTAGTATTTAGGATTTTTTTTTCCACGTGTGCACAAGGATATTGCTTCAGGATTTCCACTGCAGGAGAAGCTTTGCTGAGGAGCCCAGCTGACGAGGGTCCAGAAAGCAGGTCCGCAGTACCCAGGAGACTACGGTTGACCATTGGAGGTGTTAAGCGCGAAGCCTCACCCACGCCAGGTATTGGGTACCAAGCCGAGGGGCGGTTGAGGATACCAAGGGCACGGGTGCAAGCGCTAGCCGTAGTGTTAAAATTGTAAAAACCAAAGAGAGGGGAATACCTTCTTGTATGTGTGGTACCGCTCTTGGGTTGTTTGTTTGTATCTTGTAGGTAACCAAGATGGCGCTCCAGATACCAGACGTATTAAAATGGATATCGCAGCAGTTTGAGCGCCAGGCGGAGTTGTCCCTGGAAGCGCAGAAGCAGAGTGCTGCGCGGATACAGGCCCAACAACAGCCGCTGCTACAAATGTTGGAGGCTTACCTGGCCAAGCAGAAGAAGACCGGACCAGAGACCACGTCATCCAGTTCCAGTACACCAGCTGCTTCTCTGAAGTTGGACTTGCAGGCTGGTGGGGCATTCAATATTGGACAACTTACACCAAGGGACGATATAGATGACTTTATTGAGGGATTTGAGAGGGTGGCGCACCTTAGTGGTTGGCCGCAGGAACAGTGGGCCATACGCCTGGCCGCATACCTTACGGGGGAGGCCCTTGCTGCCTACCGGGCTATGCCACCCATGCTTGCTTGTGATTACAGTGAGCTCACTAAGGCAATCAGAGAGAGGTTGGGGCTCACTCCTCTAGTATACCATCGCCAATTGAGGGCTGTAAAATTGCAAGCAGGCGAGACTCCAAAGGCCCTATATCATAGAGTCCGAATCTTGCTGAATAAATGGCTGATTCCGGAGGGTAAGACCGTGGAATCAATAATTGACAGTCTTATACTGGAACAGTACCTGGATGCTGTACCCCAACAATTAAAAACCTTCCTCATACTCCAGAACTGCAAGACCCCACAGGAGGCAGTAGCGCTGTCAGAGAGGTTTATGGAGGCAGAAATAAGTGCCCATAGTCACGACAGTACCTCCCAGGTGGCAGTAGGAGGAGTATTAGAAAGGAGGAAAAGGAATACTGATAATGTGAAAGAAATGTATAAACTCTTATCAAAAGGTTATGTCTCTCATAGGAAATGCTATAAATGTGGGGAAGAAGGACATATCCAACGTAATTGCTTTGTGAGAACTGCATTGATAGCGGAGAATCAGCCTAGGGAGAAAGAATCAGCCTAGGGAGAAAGAAAAATTCTTCTTGTCAGTGGAAGTACAGGGGATTGCAACCACTGCGCTTTTGGATTCGGGTGCTCAACATAGCATGCTATCCAAAGCGCTATGGCGAAAAATTGAGGCCCAAAGTGGGAACACAGCAATTCAGCCCATAACTCAGGTAAAAATCCGCTGTATACATGGAGGTATCTCCAGCTACCCAGTTTATAGTCTGAGAGTGAAAGGCTTAGGCGTGAGTAGACGTATGCAAATAGCTGTGGTACCTAGGCTACTGCATGAATTGGTACTAGGGAAAGATTGGCCACAGTTAAGCAAAGGCCTGGGACAGGACTTGTTTAAAAAAGAGGCAGCTACCTCTAGGACGCCCCAAGTAGACGCCCTAGCACAATCAAAGGTGAAGATGAGAATGATTCCTAGCCCTTTGTTTGAAGCTCCTAGAAAACAAGAGCGTAAAACCTGTGCCCGGAATGAAGCGTCTACAGAGAAGCCAAAATGGGTGTTAAGATATGCTAAAATGAACCCCAACGCACGCACACCAAAAAGAGCCACTGCCAACGCTGCTGGGTACGATCTCTATAGCGCTGAGGATACGATTATGCCAAAGCAAGGAAAAGCATTGGTAGACACAGCTTTACAGCTAGAACTCCCCATGGGTTGCTATGGACGCATAGCCCCGCGTTCTGGCCTTGCCTGGAAATATTTCCTCGACATAGGAGCTGGAATTATCGACCCAGACTTTAGGGGCACAGTGAAGGTGCTCATGTATAATTTTGGAAATTAAGATTTCAGGATTTCTACTGGCGACCGTATAGCGCAGATAATCTGTGAGAGGGTTGGTTTTCCCCCTCTAGAAGAGGTTCCTCACCTATCCACAATGACCCGGGGTGCCGGAAGCTTTGGCTCTACAGGAGGCACTAGCCTGGAGGGGTTGTAGGCAGCAGTGGAGGAAAAGATGGAGGAAGACCTCGGACCCCAGCTAGAAGATTGTAAAGGGAGATCCGAAGATAGCCTTTCATGGGCCCAGAAACAGGATTTGTTTCAACTACTGGCTGGATTTCAAGAGGTGTTGATCCCAATGCCAGGGGAGAAGAATCTGGTTACCCAAGAGAAGATGAGGCCATCAGATGAAGTGAAGAAGCAATCACCTTGCAAGATAGCAGAATCTATGAGACATGAGTTCTGTCAGGGGGAAGATGGGAAAACCCATACACAACCCTGTCCTCAGAAGGTGGTTGAGCTCAGGCAAGACAGAATGATGATGACCCAGCTTACCATGGTAGATCCAGGAGCAGGGAGCATAGTGAGGACACATCAATCTACAGACCCCTCAGAGGGTATCACGAGCTGTGTTAATATTATTGAGCCAGCCAGTGATATCTTAAGGGGGGGGATCTGTGATGGTGAAAGCCCTATGAAAAGCCTGAAAGGGGATGAAAATCCTGAAGTCCCCGTTGAAGGCAATGATAATGCACTGCTACAAGGAAAACTCAGCCTACGTCAGAGAAAAAGGCAGTTCCCTGTAGGAAGCAAACCACGCCCTAGTGCAAGGGTGGAGACTAACCCCCTTCCTGATTGGTCACAAAGAAGCAGGAAACCAGGGTTAAAAACCACGTGCAGAGGGAAGGAAGGGAGACCCGCTCGGGGACCCGAGGAGAGACCCGATTGGGGACCCGAGGAGAGATCCGATTGGAGAACCCACAAAGAAGCTGGTCAGGAAAATATCCAGAGAGCCAGGTGGAAGGCAAGAGAAAGCCAAGACCAGAGTCTGAGACCAGAGAGTCCAGGCAGAACAGCCTGTGTGAGAGAAGGTGCCAAGGGAAAGGCACACACTCAGACAAAGTCAGCTTTCAAAAGGTAAAAGCACAGACAATTGGAGAAGCCGGGCAGGCCAGCCAAACAATTGCTACAGCTGGGAGGATTGGAGAGGTGGAAAGAGCACCAGTGCTGACACAGAGAAACAGCCTCAAGGCAAAACTGACCATTTTATATCTGATAAATTGGCAAAAGAGATAAAGGCTAGTTTTAATGAGCAGGAGCTGGAACCCTCCCCCTCTACGGTGAAACGTTGGATTGAAAGCCTAGTACCTGCTGCAAACTCCAGACCAGATAACTCCGACGTTTGTGAAGCTTCTAAATTAGGGGCACTGCAGAGACTATTCTCTAGTGAGAGGATTCAAACCCCTAGTACCAAAACACCTGAAAAGGCTGACTTGCTGTGGGATCACTTCCACCAGTTTCTAAAGAGAGAGAAGCTAAAAGAAGTCCCCACATATGAGAAAGACTTTGGTAATTCTAATGGCATTGAGGAAATGCAGATAGAAACCACTGTGCCTGAATGTGATGATTTTCCTATACCAATAGACTGTTGTTTAACTCACAAGAATACCACAGTAAGAAAGTGAAACAGGAGAGAGTTTTAAAAGCCTTTTAATAAGGTAGCTTTTACCTGTGACTCAGAAGTAAGCAGTGCTGTGCTGTATTCATTGTTGAGAGTAACGGTGTTTGGGAAGACGTTGTTTGGTGAAAGTGAAACCAGCTGTGTTTAGTTCTGCTGTAGTATAGTGTGTGACCACATGGAGCAGTGCAGAGAACAGCAGAGAAGAAAAGTTTTGTTTTTCATTTCTCCTGGTTTTTTCCTGTGTTCATCCTTTCATTTGGAGAAGTTATCCTAGTGCATTTGTTGTGTTTTGAACCTCCGCGTGCCTTTGAAAATCCCCATTGTATAAATAATAAAAATCTTGCAAAGCCTTACCACCTGCCTCAACTACAATTCATTCTTACAGAGTAAAGAACTTTTATTCTAAAGGACAGTAAGGCCGCCTATCAGCTGTCAGCCTCTTGGCCTGGCCGGTGGGTGTCGCAATATGTATATGGATATACTGACCTGTCCCCATACATTTACCTCAGGTGGGTAGTCCGCCACACGATTGTAGCGCCGTGTCACACGGTCCCAGGCCCTCCGGACCCTCCCCAGGTCCTGCTGCCTGGAGGAACCTGGGAACAGCTTGTGCTGCCTGGTACAAATGAGGCCTGCGAGGTGGCGAAGCTCCCGGCTGGTAAATGCTGGTTTCCTTGATCTGGTGGCCATTTTCACCAATGCCCTGCTCATGGACGCACATACGCATGTACGCATGCCGCAACGCGCCCCAACGCGCATCATTGTGGCACACTAGCAACGTGCCCTTGCTTATGCCACAGCTGGTACACAGGAAATAGTGTCACCAACAATATATATAAGGATCTATGCTGCAGACACACATTGCAGTGATGTGTCTGACATTTTAAAACACAATTTGTTTCTTATGCATTTCTCTGGTTGTTGCCACACTTGGGTCTCAAGCCCATCACCACTGGCTCTTAGGGCATTGTATTAACTGGTGTGCTATGCCTTTTCACGTAGCAATGGCTGGCTAAAAAGTTACACCAGGGGGTATGTTCACTAAATCGTCTTAATGTGCACCCAGCAATAACGTGCAGGATGCCATAAGGAGAGGGGCGTTCCAGTCTAAATGTAGCAATCGCGCAATAGGTTGCGTGGCGCACATTATCACACGATAGAGGGAGGCGTGCCACGTTAACGCGCGTTAATCGTAGGTAGTTGTGCTGATAAGTAGCAGAGGTGTAGCACATTGGTTGAAACACTGCCTGATGGTACAGGGGTCATTGGTTCAATCCCCCAGTGCAGCTAATGCATAAGGCTGGCTGAGGCATTACCATTTACGTTTAAGCAGTGGTTTGTGAGGCATTTTATTTTTATTTTAATTAGTGCTGCCAGCAAACACACCCTCATAGTGCCGTAACCTAAGGTGCCACATACGGCGCCCTATAGGGCACTCCAGAGGACACATTATAAGGTGCACTGTCTGCCAAGGCACCCTTGAATGTCCCCTAGAGGACGCTTTATAAGGCGCCTTATAGGGTGCTTTATGGGGCGCCTTATGAGGCACCTTAAGGTTACAGCACTGTGAGGGTGTTTTTTGATAGCAGCACTAATTTAAATTAAGAAAAAAGATGCCTCAGACAGCCCTACCAAATAACACCTGAGTGGAATCAAACCCATGACCTGCGGCTCTACAGGCAGTGAAGTAACCAGTGGGCTACATCTCTATATTTGCTAACAAGCCCCTGGCTGGCTACAGAAGGACTGCAGGTCACCACACAAACTGTCTGCTATGGCTACCAGGATAGGGTCAACCCGCCAGTACCCATGATGCACAGCACATGCAAATCAGCAGTCTACAGATGATCACAGGATGGGGTATGCACCCCACAGCACCTCATTATGGTAGGGGAAACTGACTGAGTGCACCCCCACAGCACCTCAGCCTAGTAGGGGGTGCCGATGGTGTGTGTTAGTGGCACAGAGTAGCTACACACCATCACATTGTGTGGGTATTATGCTCACCCTGAGGGTGAGGTGGGGTGGCCAGCAACAGGTCTGCAGCACCTTTCATGGCAGGAATAGGCCATGTTGCAGTTCCCCAGGAAGGGGGAGAGGGTGTTTGGACCCATAGGCGGATTATGTACTTTCCCCCACCCCTGGCTTCAGGGTGGGAGACAGGATCCCCTACCAACAGATCCACATGCTACCTCCCTGCAATGGTGGCAGTGGAGGGAGGCCATCAACCCCAGTCCTGCTGGGGAACAGACACCCTACAGGGCAGCCAATGCAGAGCTGTACACAGCCATAAGGCAAACAGACAGTAGGCCTGGTAATGCTGAGCTGTCTCCCACCACCACCACCTGACATTCTCTAGCAGCAAGCACAGTGAGTCACCAGCTACTACACCCTGCAAGGTGTTCCAGACATACACATAACTGCAGACAGTCTGCTAGCTAATCCACAGTGCATGTTCCTGGAGGAGATGTGTGCACACAAAACTAGGATGTGAGCACACCCACCAAGCAGATAAGTCAGTGATTGGGCCTCAGAAGAAGAAACCCATACATTTCACTTGAGAGAAATATAATATAGCACTATGGGAGAGCCCAGCCATGCCGTGGTCAATGCTCAGTCAGGGTGAGAGTGACCTCCCAGCAGGACATGCTGTGGCCACCCTGTCCATGCAGGTGGTGGCCAGCCACCACAATGTCCGAGCCATTGCCCTATGCCCTGTGCAGATGCATCCTGGGCAGGCCACCCTGTCCGTGCTATATGGTACCTTGCTCCTCATTATGCACATTGGCAGGCTGACACTGGCAACAGTGCATGCAGTGTGGGCTGAGGAAGGTGTTGTCAGCCACCACACACTGGGTAGACAGACACACACTCCCACACCTATGCCAGCATTGTGCAACTATAGAGGTGTTTGGCAGCCCTGGCCACCGCACCAGTCCTGGGCACAGTGCAGGCATGGCTATGGCACGCAATACTGTTGGGGTCACTCCCCAGGGTGGTAAACACTGTCAGACACCAGACCTGAAGCACACTCCACAGACATCAGAAAGGTTGCTATGATGCAGCTCAATCAGCAAATTCTGCTTAACTTAGGAATGCTTAGTGTGTATACTTAGTGTGTATATTTTTTAAAGCAAGGTTACTTTCATTTTTGCTGTTTTAGGGGAACTTTCCTTGAGCACAGTAGGTTGCTGAACTCCAGTAACCTCCTCAGGTTTAGAAACTGCTAACACCTAATCAGGGGTTAGTGGGCCTGTTTCCTGAGTGCAGTTGAAGCTTGCATAAAAGGCTCCAGTGCCTTGCCCTTTTGTGGCTTTCCTAACCAGGGCTCCACAGATCAAACAGTAAGGATTTGAGGGTTTCTTTGTTTTTATTATATTACATTGCTAGCTCTCTGACTGGGAGCTCTTAAAAGGGTTTTGTGTATATTTTTTAAAGCAAGGTTACTTTCATTTTTGCTGTTTTAGGGGAACTTTCCTTGAGCACAGTAGGTTGCTGAACTCCAGTAACCTCCTCAGGTTTAGAAACTGCTAACACCTAATCAGGGGTTAGTGGGCCAGTTTCCTGAGTGCAGTTGAAGCCTGCATAAAAGGCTCCAGTGCCCTGCCCTTTTGAGGCTTTCCTAACCAGGGCTCCACAGATCAAACAGTAAGGATTTGAGGGTTTCTTTGTTTTTATTATATTACATTGCTAGCTCTCTGACTGGGAGCTCTTAAAAGGGTTTTGTGTATATTTTTTTAAGCAAGGTTACTTTCATTTTTGCTGTTTTAGGGGAACTTTCCTTGAGCACAGTAGGTTGCTGAACTCCATTAACCTCCTCGGGTTTAGAAACTGCTAACACCTAATCAGGTGTTAGTTCCCTCCCTACCCACCCCGACTCTCACCCACCCCTAATGAGCAGTCTTGCTTTATAGGGCACCTCCCCCTTTAACAAATCACAGTGAATTGGACCAGCACATTTGTATATAATTAAAGAGATTTAACTGCTTTTTCTCTGAAAGGACAGCTGCGAAACCGGCTGGTACTTGGTAGATCTCTCTTTTGCTTTAACAGATACCTAAGTTCCACGAACAGAACAATGGCTGGGAAAAATCGTATTTCTAAAGCTGTTGCCCCCGTTATAGCTTCTGCCTCGGTCCAGACAGAGGTCCTAATGCCAGTTGAAGGACCGGTTCCATGTGCAGGGTGCCTGCATGCTGAAGCTCTGAGGAAACAAGTGGAGGAACTCAGAGAGGAGGTGGCGAGGCTGAGAAGCATTCAAGACAGAAGTACATTGATGAGATGCTTCTTGCAGCAACCAGGCTCTCCAGCACAGGAGAAGATGGGTGCCAACAGAATGTCGATGGTTGGACACAAGTCACCAGGGCCTGCAAAATCACCAATCCGACTTCTCCAGCCCTTGAATTGAAGAACCATTATGCAGCCCTGGAAGTGGAGGAGGTGAAAGCACCCCTGGAAAGGGAAGAACCAGAGTTCAAGTACCCCAAAGTTGCGGAATCAGTGACCAGAAGGAAACGAAGGGTAGTGGTGGTTGGAGACTCTCTTCTGAGGGGTACTGAGGCGTCCATCTGCCGACCAGACTTGATGTCCAGAGAGGTATGCTGTCTGCCTGGTGCCAAAATCCAAGATGTTACGGAGAGTTTGCCGAGACTCATCAAGCCCACTGACTATTACCCAATGTTGCTAATCCATGTTGGAACAAATGATACTGCCAGGTATACCTCGGAACGTATCAAAAGTTCCCTAGAGGTTGTGACAAGCAGGGCAACCATGGTAGTAGGTTTTGCATTCGAATCCGACCGCAATGCCGTCCTTAGACTTTATTTCCGCAGGATTTCTTCTTCCCAGTTTTTGGGCTCTAAAATATTAATATTTCCTGATTTATCTCGGGACACCCAGAAGAGGCGTAAGGAGTTTTTGGCCTTGCGTCAGAGAGCCGTCGCCTTGGGTGCTCAATTTAAATTGCGCTATCCTTGTAAATGTGATGTATTATTTCAATCTAAACATTTTCTCTTTTTTGAGCCCAAACAACTTATTGATTTTCTTCAAGTGAGGGAGGCTGGGGGGGGCAGGGTAGCTCCTGTACTGGCAGCCATTATTGTGATCTATGCTCATATGATAGGGGGGGGGGGTTCTCTCCTTTTATTTGTTAAGTTTACATTTCTTAAGTTTGGAACCGTATTGAGGGTTTTTTGTCTATGGGGTCTATCTAATTGGGGTGAAATGTATTACTGGAATTATTAGTGGTTTGTCTTATTGTAATTTGTAATTCCCCTTTTTCCTTTGTTCTTTTTTTCAATTGTTGTATTGGAAATTTAAATATAAAATTTTTAAAAAAAAAAGTGACTTCATGGCTCTGGGACAGAGGGTGAAGCAGTTAGGTGCACAGGTGGTGTTCTCTTCAATCCTCCCTGTTGAGGGTAAAGGCCAAGGCAGAGAGGCTCGCATCCTGGAGATGAATGCATGGCTGCGCGGATGGTGTCATCGAGAGCGTTTTGGTTTCCCAGACCATGGGATGCTGTTCCAAGGGTTGCAGAGCAGAGATGGCATCCATCTGTCCAAGAAAGGTCAACGCATCTTTGGTAGTAGACTGGCTAATCTACTGAAGAGGGCTTTAAACTAGATTCGTTGGGGATGGGTGAAGAAAGCCCCCAGGTAAGAAAAAGCCCCCAGGTAGGTGATACATTAAATACCTTTATGGAAATGGGTAACAGGGGTAACATGTGGAAAGCAGTGTGTATTAATGCCCGTAGCATGGGAAATAAGATCCCTGAAGTTGAAGCTTTGGTGGGAGTGGCTGACTTGGATTTAGTGGCAGTTACAGAAACATGGTTCACAGAAAACCATGACTGGGATGTAACTATACCTGGCTATACTTTATTCAGAAAGGACAGGGTAGGAAGAAGGGGAGGAGGAGTGGCACTATTTGTAAAAACTACTATTAAAGCTTTGGAATTACAGAGCTTAAAAGGGAGAGAGGAGGCATTGTGGGTTAAACTAGAAAGAGGGAAAGAGAAATCTGTTTGCATTGGTGTGATATACAGACCTCCCTCACAAGAGGAAGAGGTGGACAGAGAGTTAATTGAAGACATACGCAGCATTGCTAGGAAAGGGGAAGTGCTACTGATAGGAGATTTCAATATGCCAGATGTTGATTGGCACATTCCTGCTGCAGTATCATCTAGAAGTAAGGAGATCCTGGATTCTCTACAGGGAGAACTATTCAGGCAATTGGTAACAGACCCCACACGTGAAGGGGCCATACTGGACTTGGTGCTTACCAATGGTGAAAGTGTTTCTGATGTTGTAGTGGGAGATCATTTTGCATCCAGTGATCACCAGATGGTGTGGTTCAGTATTAGGACTAGGGCTGTTAGAATCCATTCCAAGGTGAGGATCTTAGACTTTAGGAAGACTAACTTTGCGAAGATGGGCCAATACCTCAGGGAGTCGTTAGTGGGATGGGAACAGCTGGGGGATGTAGAAAAACAGTGGGCAAAACTGAAAGGGGGTATTTTAAAGGCAACCAACCTTATTGTTAAAATGGTAAATAAAGGCAAAAGGAACAGGAGACCGCTATGGTTTTCGAAGGAAGTAGCTGAAAAAGTGAAGAAAAAGAGGGAGGCCTTCATGAAATACAAGAGATCACAGAGAGAGGAAGACAGGCATCTGTATTTGTAAAAACGTAGAGAAGCTAGCAAAGAAGTCAAGAAGGCAAAGATTCAAAAGGAGGAGGAAATAGCCAATGCAATAAAATGGGGGGATAAGACATTTTTCAGATATATTAGTGAGAAGAGGAAGGGCAAAAGTGGTATTGTCAGACTCAAGGGTGCAGGGGGGGAATATGTAGAAGCTGATAAGGATAAAGCGGAATTGCTTAACAAATATTTTTGTTCTGTGTTCACAGATGAAGAACCAGGAGCAGGACCTCAGAAAACACCCACAAATAAGAACAGAAGCGAGGGACATCTTGAACAATTTTCAGAAGACTGTGTTCGTGAGAAACTAGCTCAACTTAAAGTAGACAAAGCGATGGGACGGGATGGGATACACCCTAGAATACTGAGGGAACTTGGGGACGTTCTAGCAACTCCACTGACTGACCTTTTCAATGCCTCGTTGGAGTCGGGAGTGGTGCCAAAGGACTGGAGAGAGGCTCATGTGGTGCCTTTACACAAAAGCGGAAGTAAGGATGTGGTTGAAAACTACAGGCCGGTTAGTTTAACTTCGGTGGTGAGTAAATTATTGGAAACGCTGCTGAAAGAGAAAATAGTGAGGTTTCTGGAGTCCAGCGGATTACAGGATCCGAGGCAGCATGGATTCACCAGAGGCAGGTCTTGTCAGACAAATCTGATTGATTTCTTTGACTGGGTGACCAGGGAGTTGGACCGAGGGAGAGCTCTAGATGTGGTGTATTTAGATTTCAGTAAAGCCTTTGACACTGTTCCTCACAGGCGACTTATAAACAAACTGAGCACTTTAGGGATGGACCCTAAAGTTACTGCTTGGGTTAGAAATTGGTTGGTTGGGAGGCGACAAAGAGTACAAGTAAATGGAGCTCACTCTGAGGAGAAGGATGTTACCAGTGGTGTGCCCCAGGGATCTGTCCTTGGTCCGATTCTTTTTAACATCTTTGTTAGTGATATAGCGGAAGGGCTGTCGGGTAAGGTTTGCCTCTTTGCGGATGATACCAAAATCTGCAATAGAGTAGACACCCAGGAAGGCCTGCAGTTCACTGATGCGGCGAGCAGAAGTGATTGCAATAAGGAAAATAACCTTCCAGGAAAGAAATTTCAAGGAGGTAGTGGCTAATGGTTCAAAAGGTGGCTTCATAAGCTGACCAAGAACCAAATTTAAATCCCATGCCACCGGAGGAGGTCGAATGGGAGGTTTAGTTAAAGTTAGGCCTCTCATAAATCTTGCAATAAGAGGATGAGAGGAAACAGGTTGTCCATTGATAGGCTTAAGGGATGCTGCAATAGCACTTAAATGGACCCTTACTGAATTCGTCTTAAGGCCTGCATTGGAAAGATGCAGGAGATATTCTAATAGAGAATTCAAAGGAAGTGCCAGAGGGTCAAGACCCTTTTGAGCACACCAAATGGAAAATCTTTTCCATTTAAAGGCATAGGAACGCCTAGTGGAAGGTTTCCTGGAAGCATGAAGGATATCCTTCACTTGCTGCGAAAGATTGAAGTCTTGAAGGTCTAGGCCTTCAGTAACCAAGCTCTGAGGTGAAGGGACTTGGGGTTTGGATGCCACAAAGTCCCCTCCTCCTGAGACAGAAGGTCTGGAGCAGCTCCTAAGTCCAGGGAGGGGGCTTGGGAGAGATGCAGAAGCAGAGGGTACCACACTTGGCGTGGCCAGCGTGGAGCTATGAGGATCATAGATCCTTGATCCCTCTGAAGTTTGAACAGAGTCTTGGGAATCAAAGGAATGGGTGGAAAGGCATACAGGAAGTCCTGACCCCAATGAAGGAGGAAGGCATCCTTGGCCTGAACTCCCTGACCCGGAATTCTGGAACAGAACCGGGGAAGTTTGGCATTCCACGGACTTGCAAATAGGTCTTTGTCCGGGGTACCCCATTCCTGGAAGATTCTGAGTACCTGATCCATGTGCAGGGACCATTCGTGCGGAAGCAGAACTCGACTGAGTCTGTCTGCCCAAGAGTTTTGAATTCCTGGGAGGTATACTGCCAGGAGATGGATTTGATGCTCTCTGGCGAAGGCCCATAATCTTAGAGCTTCGTTGCAAAGCAACAGAGAGCCAGTTCCTCCTTGCTTGTTTATGTAAAACATAGCTACCTGATTGTCTGTTTGAATGAGGACTGTCTGGTAGCTGAGGAGGGTATGAAAGACCTTGAGAGCTAGGTACATTGCTCGAAGTTCCAAGAGGTTGATATGAAGGGAGGTCTCCTGTGGGGACCAAGTGCCTTGGGTGAATAGGTCCTGTAGATGAGCTCCCCAACCTGTTAGGGAGGCATCTGTTGTGAGGATTGCTTGGGGCAACAAAGGTTGGAAGGGGGACCCCAGCAACAGATTTTGAGTGGACATCCACCATTGGAGAGACCAAAAGAGACGTTTGGAGTTTGCTATTTGGTCTGAGAGAGCTCCTGAAGCTTGAGTCCATTGGGTGGACAAAGTCCACTGTGCTGCTCTCATGTGTAGGCAAGCATAGGGCACCACATGTACTGTGGAAGCCATGTGTCCTAGTAGTTGTAGCATCTCCCAGGCAGTTAATGGTCCTTTGACTGAATCTGGGAGGCTAATTGCACTAGACGTTGGCAACAAGCCTGGGGAAGATAGGCTCTTGCAGTAGTGGTGTCTAACCAGGCCCCTATGAATTCTAGGGACTGAGTAGGGGTGAGCTGAGACTTTGGGAGGTTTACCACAAGTCCCAGATACTGCAGAATGCTCCTGGTGCTGTCCAGGGAAATTTGGGCTTCTGACTGGGATGGAGCTCGGATGAGCCAGTCGTCCAGATATGGGAAGACAAAGCTTCCCAGAGTGCGCAGAAATGCAGCCACTATTGCCATGCATTTGGTGAACACTCTTGGAGCAGAGGCCAGACCGAAAGGAAGGACTCTGTATTGGTAATGTTTGCCCTGGAACAGAAAACGTAGGAATTTTCTGTGGGATGGATGGATGAGTATATGAGTGTACGCATCCTTGAGATCTAGAGAACAAAGCCAATCCTGACTCTATAGGTATGGAAGGAGAGTGCCTAAAGAGAGCATCTTGAACTTCTCCTTGTATAGAAATTTGTTCAATTCTCGGAGATCTAGAATGGGTCTGTATCCCCCTGTTTTCTTTGGAATGAGAAAGTAGGGGGAGTAAAACCCTGACCCCTGTTGAAGAAGAGGAACTTCTTCTATGGCCCTCTGGGCCAGAAGGGAGGTTACCTCCTGATCCAGAAGGTCGAGGAGAGATGTGGGAGAATTGAAATGTCTCACCATGGTGTAGGGAGGAAGGTCTGAGAAATGAAGTTTGTAGCCCTCTCTGATGATGGAGAGGGTCCATTGCTCTGATGTGATTTGCTCCCATCTGGGAGCAAAATGAGCTAACCTTCCTGGAATGGTGAGAGGTTCTGGCTGTTGTAGAGCCAGAAAGGTTAAGTTCTCTAGTACCAAGTCAAAACCCCTGAGGGGCTTGGGACTGCTGGGTTGCAGCAGCCCCTGCAGGTTTAGGCCTGGCCTGTTTAGGTTGCTGACGCTTAGTAGCAAAGCGACCTGTAGAAGACTGTTGAGCAGAAGTGGAAGGAAATCTGCCCTTCTTGTAAAAAGACTTTTTAAAAGATTTTTTCTTGGCTGGAGTGGAGGTAGACTTAGAAAGTCTATCCAGAGCAGCATTTTCTGCATCCATTTGAGTGGCTTTAATTTGCCACTCCTTGCCAAATAGGTTTTCACCTGTACAGGGCAGATTTCCTATACCATCTTGAACCCAGGGTTCTAGATCAGAAGCCTGGAGCCAAGCAATTCTACGAGCAGCTATAGCAATGCCTGAGGCTCTGCTGGCACCTTCAAAAGAATCAAAGGCTGCCCTGTTGGAAAACTTTGAAATGTCTTGAGTATGCTTAAGCCAAAGAAGGAATTCATCCCTTTTATCTTCTGGAATAAAAGGGAGAAGTTGTGCAGTTTTTCTGGAACCTCCTTCAGAAACATACCCATATAAAGGCTGTATGAATTGATTCTGGCAATAAGCATGCTAGCTTGGAAGATCTTCCTACCAAAAGCATCCAAGGTCCTGCATTCTCTTCCTGGAGGAGTAGAAGAGTGTCTTCTGGAACTCTTTATCCTCTTCATAGCTGACTGCACCACAATGGAGTGGTGAGGAAGCTGAGTTTTTTGAAATCCAGGAGAAGGAGGGACACGTGACATAGTGTCCAATCTACGAGAATGAGGAGAAAGGGTGAGAGGAGTCTCCCACAAGTCAATCAAATGTTCTTGGAGAATTTCATGAATTGGCAAGGTGACTGCCTCTCTGGGAACCTTAGCCACTTCCATCAAAAACAAGGGGTACCTCAAGGATCCTCATTATCCTCCTTACTCTTCAATATCTACATGCAGCCCATATGCAATATCATAAGATCATTCAACGTAAACTGCATGATATATGCAGATGACATTCTTTTATACATGCCTTTCTCCACAACCCACATGGACCTGACCCCACTCACAGATTGTTTCAATGCAGTTTCAACATGGCTCCAGACACAGAACCTACGTATCCAGCATAAAAAAACAGAGGTCCTTTTCATCTCCAGAGACTCCAACTTTACGCCCCCATCCCACGTCAGTGTCAAGGAAGCTGATTTGCAAACTAAAGATGCAATAAAATATTTGGGAGTTACCCTGGACCAACATCTAGACATGAGACGCCACATAAGCAGCGTAGTCAAAGCCATCTACTTCAAAATCCGTTCCCTCAAACACCTACGCTCCCTGCTGGACCCAGACGATTTCCGTACCATATATCAAGCGCTGATCCTGCCGCATTTTGACTTTGCAAATGCCATCCTACAAGGTCTCCCCCAATCCACACTAACCCCCTTACAGTTGGCCATGAATGCCGCAGCTAGGGTCCTCTACGGTGCATCCAGAAACGACCACGTGACTCCCATTCTCAAACAGCTGCACTGGCTACCAATTCACGGGAGAATCACCTTCAAATCCCTTGTATTAGCATTTAAGGCAATCAAAGGCACCTCATCCCTCTCACTCACGAATCTAATCCACATGGTCCCCCCCATTAGAGCAAGAAGAACATCAGCTGTAAACTTGCTAGCAATACCAAAGGCTTCAACAAAGTCCAACACGAACACCACAAACAGGGCATTCAGTTTTTATGTACCAAAATGCTGGAACACCCTACCCCCCGACATTAGAGCCATTACCAATCTATATCAGTTCAGAAAGGCTCTCAAAACATACCTTTTCCGCCAATATTTCCCAGACAGCAACTAAACCAGATATCCCCTCCAAGAAATAACCCAATCTAGAAATGCCCGCACACTGCAGTGTAGATAGATTATGTATATAGTTAACCCAGTTATCCAAGTTTGTACTCCTGTTCAATGTAAAACCTGACAGTTTGTCGTAATGGTCGTTTTGTTATGATGTAAACCGCGCTGATTCTAAATAGCGCGGTATATAAGAAACTGTAATAAATAAATAAATAAATCCCAAAATATCTAATTTTTTTGCTCTGGGTTCTTTTTCAGAGGTTACTGAAATAGAGAGTCCTTTAGCTACTTCTATTATGAAGTCTTGAAAGGACAAATCCTCTGGAGGAGACATTCTTCTTTTTGGAGAAGAAGGCTCCTCAGGAAGGGTGACAGATACTGCAGGAGACTCATCCGATGACTCAGAATCATCAGAAGAATCGAAATATCGTCTGCCCAATTCCAAAGATCGATAGGCGTATCGATCGGTACCGACATTGGGTGTCCCCGGTACCGGGTCGGTACCGAGAAAGAGCCCAGGACAGGGAGCCGGAATCGGCATCCTGGCCAATGTCGATGCAACCGGTACCGGTATTGAGGTTGGTGCCGGTACCGACAACATGGCCTGTTGCGGTACCGACGGCGTCGCAGCCTTGATAAAAACCAGTATGGCCTGCTGCATGGATTGCACAGTGTGATCCATGGACGCCACGACTGCCTGGATGTCGGTACCGGGAGATTGTGCCGGTACCCCAGAGCAGTCTAACAGATGATCGGTCGAGGCCGTGCCATCGATGTCAACCTGTAACCCCATAGGAGGAGCTTTGGAAGCCGGAGCTTCCCGCCGGGGTTGTTTGGCTGGGGCAGGATCCTCAAGGGCAAGCCCGGAGGCATCTCGATACTTAGAGGGAGATTTGCCCTTTGAGGACCTGCTAAAAGTATGTTTGGTTACCTGAGATCCATCAGGAGAGGAAGACCTGGAAGATGTCGATGCCACCGCCGGTGCATCCGTGGGAAACAGCACATGGAGCTTGGCTGCTCGGTTCTGTAACCCTCGTTTAGACATTAGAGAACAGGACTGGCAATCCGGGACGGAGTGTTCAGGCCCCAAACATTTAAGACACCATTCATGGGTGTCCGTCACAGAAATTGTACCGCTACACTTAGTGTGCATTTATTGAAGCCAGAGGCTGGTTTTTCCATGAGGGAAAGTTTCTTGTGGGCCTGAAGGCCTAAGAAGAAAAATACACCAAGTGAGGGAAAAATATTATATTATTTTTTATTTTTTTTAGAAGAAAAGAAAAGAAAAGACCAGCGGTACCGGTCTGGCGTCGGGGAAGGCAGACACGCGACCAAAGAAATAGATTAAAATAAAGAACTTCTTCAGCGGTGACAGGAACACGACCTGCTGGCTCTGTGGAAAAGAAGAACTGAGGAGAGTTGGTAGGAAAGGCGGGAAGGCAGCGCGCATGCGCTGTGGGATGCCCCAAAAGCTTTCATTCTGGGAAGCTGGGGAGCATTCCCGCGCAGGCTCCGTCAGTACCGACATACCCATATGTGAGGACTTATTCCTGCTTGTTCCTGGAGATGAATAAAACCAGTCAAGGGCAGATCCAGTGATACCTAGAGAAGAGAGTTGGTAGAGAAGAGAAGAATGATTAACCAAGTCAAAAGTCGCAGTGAGATCAAGGGAGGCAAGGAGAACTTGGTGGTGAGAATCCAAAGCTGTGCAAAGGTAGTCAGTAATAGCGAGTGAAGAGTGGTCAGTGGACAAGAGGGGAAACCAGTCTGAGAGGGGTGGAGAGTGTGGGAGGAGAGAAGGAAATTCTGAAGCTGATGAGCAGCCAAATGCTCAGTAACCTTGAAAAGTGTAACAGGAAAATAGAACAGTATGTTAAGGGGGTCAGAAGGGTCCTTTGTAGCGGGTTTATGAATAGAGAGGATGATGGCTTCCTTCCAAAGAGAAGGGAAGATGCCAGAGGAAAAGGAGGAGAAAATGATGGAAAATATCTGAGGTAGAAAAGAATCACTAAGTGACTTGAAAAGACATGAGGGCATAGGTTCTGAGGGCGCAGTGGTCAGACGGGAGGAAGCAATGGCACGGGACAGGTCAGAGTAGCTCGAAGGGTGGAGTGCAGAGAGGATAACAGAAGAAGCAGAAGGAAGGATGACAGTAGGAGAAAGAAGGGAAGCTTGCAGTGAAAGGCAGTGACAAAAACCTGAGGATGAACAGAAGAAGCTGCAGAGGGAACAGAGGAAGGGTCAGTCAAAGAGTGCAGTAACTGTATAAGCAAGAGGAGGAAGTGTCTTGGTGGATCAGGGCCGAATAGTACGGCTTTTTGGCCTCAGTGATGGAAGTGTGGTAGTGGTGGGAAGCAGCTTGAAAGGCATTCCAGTTGGCAGACCTGGCGACAAAGGAGACAGAGACCCAGATGATACCAGGGCTGAGAGGGATGAGAGAAGGAGTGAAGGAAGAGGTCGTCTGAAGAGGGGCAATAAGATCAAAGTAGTGGATAAAGCCAAGGTAAAGCACAGTTACTTACCTGTAACAGGTGATCTCTGGGAACAGCAGGAATAAGTCTTCACATATGGGTATCGTCGGTACCGACGGAGCCTGCGCGGGAACGCTCCCCAGCGTCCAGAAAGAAAGCTTGTGGGAGCATCCCACAGCGCCTGCGCGCTGCCTTCCCGCCTTTCCTAACTGCCTCTCTCCAGTTCGAGTTTTAAAGCTGAGACAAAGAGAGAGAGAGGAAAGGAAAGATAGATAGAGAGATACAACTCCTAGGGGAGGTGGGTGGGTTGTGAAGACTTATTCCTGCTGTTCCCAGAGATCACCTGTTACAGGTAAGTAACAGTGCTATCTCCAGGAACAAGCAGGAATGAGTCTTCACATATGGGGACTCCCCAGCTAGAGATGCCTGGGAGATCACCCAGATTGCGAGTCCCTGGGAAGGGCTCTACCTCTACCCATGAATCTCAGGCATCCAGTTAGGGATGGAGGGTAGGAGTTGATTAGGTATGGAACAGGTGTTTGAGAACAGCCTGACCAAACAAGGCATCCCGGCGGGAGTCCTTGTCCAAGCAGTAATGGGCTGTGAAGGTATGAACCGATGCCCAGGTGGCCGCTCGACAGATTTGGTCGATGGACACAGAGTTTAGATGAGCCATAGAGGTTGCCATGGCCCTCATATTGTGAGCTGTGACATGGCCCTCTAGAGAAAGGTTCTTACTTTGGTAGGCGAAGGAAATACACTGAGCAATCCAATTGGACCGAGTTCTCTTAGAGACTGGAAGTCCTAAGTGAGAAGGATCAAAAGCAACAAAAAGTTGAGAGGACTTTCTATGTTGCTGTGTCCTGTGTAAGTAGAAAGCAAGTGCTCTTTTACAATCCAGGGTATGAAGATTCCTCTCTGCACTTGATGCATGAGGTCCTGGAAAAAAGACAGGTAAAAACACCTCCTGGTTCAGATGAAAAGGTGAGACCACTTTAGGCATAAAGTTTGGTTTAGTTCTGAGGACTACCTTGTCATGATGGAGCCTTGTATAAGGAGGATTAGCCACTAAAGCTTGCAACTCACTGATACGGCGAGCTGAGGTGACTGCAAAGAGAATAACAACCTTCCAGGAAAGGAATTTTAAGGAGGTAGTGGCTAAGGGTTCAAAGGGTGGCTTCATAAGCTGGCCAAGAACCAGATTCAAGTCCCATGCCACTGGAGGTGGTCTAATGGGAGGTTTAGTCAAAAGAAGGACTCTCATGAATCTTATTATAAGAGGATGAGAGGAAATAGGTTGTCCATTGAGAGGCTTAAGGGATGCTGCAATAGCACTCAAATGGACTCTGATTGAATTTGTTTTAAGGCCTGCATGGGATAAATGCAGCAAATAGTCTAGTAAAGAATTCAAAGGTATTGCAAGAGGGTTGAGACCCTTCTCTGCACACCAAATGGAAAACCTTTTCCATTTAAAAGCATATGAACGTCTGGTGGAAGGCTTTCTGGAAGCATGAAGGATATCCTTCACTTGCTGAGAAAGTTGTAAATCTTGAAGGTCTAGGCCTTCAGCAACCAGGCCCTGAGATGAAGAGACTGAGGATTTGGGTGCCACAAGGTTCCCTCCTCCTGGGAGAGGAGATCTGGAGCAGACCCCAGGTCTAGGGAGGGAGCTTGAGAGAGATGCAGAAGTAGAGGGTACCACACTTGGCGTGGCCAAAGTGGTGCTATGAGGATCATAGTCCCCTTGTCTCTCTGAAGCTTGAACAGAGTCTTGGGAATTAGGGGAATAGGTGGAAAGGCATAGAGGACGTCTTGCCCCCAATGAAGGAGGAAGGCATCCCTGGCCTGAACTCCCTGACATGGAATCCTGGAACAGAACCGGGGAAGTTTGGCATTCCACGGACTTGCAAACAGGTCTATGTCTGGGGTACCCCAAATCCGAAAAATTCTGGCTATCTGGTCCCCATGGAGGGACCATTCGTACGGAAGCAGAACTCGACTGAGTCTGTCTGCCCAAGAGTTTTGAACCCCTGGAAGATATACTGCCATGAGATGGATTTGATGCTCTCTGGTGAAGGCCCACAATCTCAGAGCTTCGTTGCAAAGCTACAGAGAGCCAGTCCCTCCCTGCTTGTTCACGTAGAACATGGCTACCTGGTTGTCCGTGTGGATGAGGACTGTCTTGTAGCTGAGCAGGGTGTGGAAGACTCTGAGAGCCAGAAAGATTGCTCTGAGCTCTAAGAGGTTGATATGAAGAGATGTCTCCTGTGGAGACCAGATGCCCTGAGTTGAGAGATCTTGTAGATGAGCCCCCCAACCCCTTGGAGAGGCATCTGTTGTAAGGGTGGCTTGGGGTAACACCTGTTGAAAGGGGGACCCCAGCAACAGAATCTGAGTGGACCTCCACCAGTGGAGGGACCAAAAAAGGCGACTGGAGGTTGCTATTTTGTCTGACAGGCAACCTGATGCCTGGGTCCATTGGGAGGATAGGGTCCACTGAGCTGCTCTCATGTGAAGGCGAGCATAGGGAACCACATGCACCGTGGATGCCATGTGGCCTAAGAGTTGCAACATCTCTCGAACAGTTAAATGGGATTTTAACTGAATCTGGGAGGCTAACTGCACCAAGTGTAGGCAACGGCCCTGGGGAAGATAGGCCCTTGCAGTTGTGGTATCTAGTAAGGCCCCTATGAACTCTAGAGACTGAGTAGGGGTGAGATGGGATTTTGGAATGTTGATTACCAGTCCCAGATACTGAAGAACACGCCTTGTGCAGGCCAGGGAAGTCTGGGCCTCTGACTGGGATGGAGCTCGGATGAGCCAGTCGTCCAGATATGGGAATACGAATATTCCTAGAGTGCGCAGGAATGCAGCTACTACTGCCATGCATTTTGTGAACACTCTTGGAGCAGAGGCCAGACCGAAAGGAAGCACTTTGTATTGGTAGTGCTTTCCTTGGTAAAGGAACCGAAGGAATCTTCGGTGTGTTGGATGGATGAGAACATGGGTGTACGCATCCTTGAGATCTAGAGAACAAAGCCAGTCCTGACTTTGGAGGTATGGAAGGAGAGTTCCGAGAGATGTCATTTTGAATTTCTCCTTGCATAGAAGCTTGTTCAATTCTCTGAGATCTAATATGGGTCTGTAGCCCCCCGTTTTCTTTGGAATGAGGAAATAGGGGGAGTAGAACCCTGAGCCCTGTTGAAGAAGGGGTACTTCTTCTATTGCCCCTTGGGCAAGAAGGGTAGAAATCTCTTGACCTAGAAGGTTGAGGAGAGATGTTGGAGAATTGAACTGTTTCACCATGGTGTGAGGAGGAAGGTTTAAGAAATGAAGTTTGTACCCTTCCTTTATGATGGAGAGGGTCCACTGCTCTGCTGTGATTTGTTCCCATCTGGGAGCAAAGTGAGCTAACCTTCCTGGGATGGTGAGAGGCTCTGGATGTTCTAGAGCCAGAAAGGCTAAGTTCTCTAGTAGAAAGTCAAAGGCCCTGAGGAGGCTGAGGCTGTTGGGCCGTAGCAGTCCTTGCAGCCTGGGTTTTGGCCTGTTTTGGTTGTTGCTGTCTCTGTAGCAAAACGACCTTGAGAAGAGGCCTGACCATAAGAAGAAAATTTCCCTTTCTTTGGGAAAGATCCCTTTTTGAACAACCTCTTTTTAAAAGGAGCAGTAGTAGACTTTGAAAGTCTATCTAAAGCAGAGTTTTCAGCATCCATTTGGTTGGCCTTTGCTTGCCAATCTTTGCCAAACAGGTTTTCGCCTGTACAGGGAAGGTTACCTAGACCATCCTGTACCCAGGATTCCAAATCAGAGGCTTGCAACCAAGCAACTCTGCGTGCACCTATGGCAATAGCCGAGGCTCTACTGGCCCCCTCAAAAGAGTCAAAGGCTGCACAGTTGGAAAACTTGGATACATCCTGTGCATGTTTAAGCCAGGTGATGTATTCTTCTCTCTTATCTTCTGACATAAAAGGAGATAAGGTTTGCAGATGATCTGTAACTTCTTTTAGAAACATCCCCATATAGAGACTATAGGAGTTGATTCTGGCTACAAGCATACTGGGCCTGGAAGATTTTCCTGCCAAAGGCATCTAGAGTTCTGCATTCTCTTCCTGGAGGAGCAGAGGAGTGCCTTTTTGTACTCTTGATCTTTTTCATAGCAGACTCTACCACAATAGAGTGGTGAGGAAGCTGAGTCTTATGAAAACCAGGACAAGGAGGAACACGATACATGGTGTCCAACCTTCTGGAATGAGGGGAGGTGGAAAGAGGAGTCTCCCATATGCCCAGCATGTGATCATAAAGAATCTCATGTATTGGTAAGGTGGCTGCCTCTTTAGGAGCCTTAGGATATTGTAGGATATCCAATTTTTTGGCTCTAGGTTCAGTTTCAGAGGTCACTGAGATGGACAGGCCTTTGGCCACCTCCCTAATGAAGTCCTGAAAAGACAAGTCTTCAGGAGGAGACATTCTCCGTTTTGGAGAAGAGGGTTCCTGAGGAAGGATGCCCGATGCTTCAATTGAGGCCTCTGAAGAATCAGAGTCTTCAAAGGAATCGAAGTATCGACTGTCTGGATGCTCTCGTAGAGCCCGATACGCATACCGGTAGGTATCGACATCGGGAGTAATCGGTACTGGGTCGGTACTGATGGGCATCACTGGATAGCGTACCGCTGCGGTCGATGCTGATGTCGATGCAAGCGGTACTGGTATCGGGACAGATATCGGGTCCGGTACCGGAATCGGTACAAGTACCGACAACGGGGTTTGTTGCGGTACCGTAGGCGTCGCAGCTTGAATGAATGCCGTGATGGCACGCTGCATGGTCAGAATATTCTGATCCATTGACGCCACCAATGTCTGGATGTCGGTACCGGTAGAAACTGCCGGTACCCCAGAACATTGTAACAGGTGATCGGTCGAGGCTGAGCCATCGATGTCAACCTGTGACCCCATAGGTAGTGCTTTGGAAGCCGGAGCCTCCCGCCGGGGTAATTTTGCCGGTGTGGTATCCTCAAGAGTAAGCCCGGGGGCATCTCGATACTTAGAGGGAGATGAACTCTTTGAGGACCGGCCAGATTTAAGTTTGGTTACCTGAGATCCATGGGATGAAAAAGAAGCCCTGGAAGACGTCGATGCCACGGAAGCTGCATCGGAGGGAAACAGGGTACTGAGCTTAGCTGCCCGATTCTGTAACCCTCTTTTAGACATCATGGAACAGGACTCACAATCAGCAATGGAGTGGTCAGGACCTAAACATTTTAGACACCAGTCATGGGTGTCAGTGACAGAAATAGTGCTGCTGCACTTTGTGCATTTTTTAAACCCGGAGGCGGGTTTTTCCATGAGGGAAAAATATATCTGTAGGCCTAAGGCCCCAGAAAAAAAATGCACTGAAAAGAGTAGACTTTTTTTTTTTTTTAAAGAAAGAAAAAGGACCGGTGGTACCAGTGCGGAATCGAGAAGGCAGACACGCGACTAAAGAAAAAGAAAAGAAAAGAAGAAATTCTTCAGCGGTGACAGGAAACACGACCTGCTGGCTCCGCTGAAAAGAAGAACTGGAGAGAGGCAGTTAGGAAAGGCGGGAAGGCAGCGCGCAGGCGCTGTGGGATGCTCCCAAAAGCTTTCTTTCTTGACGCTGGGGAGCATTCCCGCGCAAGCTCCGTCGGTACCGACGATACCCATATGTGAAGACTCATTCCTGCTTGTTCCTGGAGATAACAATGAACTTGCTCATCAGGGCAATGCTGATCAAAGTTAGGGGGAAAGGAGGGACAATGAGCGATGAAGGCATCTGGGGAAAACCTGGGAAGACTGCGGCGCCGTGGGAGAATGAGGATAGGTGAGGGGCACCAAGCAGAAGGATATAAGAGAGAGAAAAAAAACCGAGAGAATGATCAGACCAAGGGACAGGAGTGGTGGAACGTGACAAGGGAATTAGAGGGGCTGAGGTAATACTAAATCAAGAATTTGGCCAGCTGCATGGTGTTGTGTAGTGCAATGTGTTAATGGCAGGAAGATGGACACACATGTCCTCTGAGGTTAGCGCGGGCTTCTGAGCTAGATTTGCAGCCCAATCATGTGCTAACTTAATGTACTTTAGTAAAAATGCCCCTGAGACTCTTAAAATGACCATGGCTCCTGAGACTCTTAAAATGACCATGGCTGTACCTATTTATGGTCTCCTTAAAGACTAGTACCTTCCATACATGGCAGAATCCACTAATGGTTCAGTCTGTCCCCAAGAAGCTAGATTTATTTTATTTATTTATTTACATTCTCTTATATACCGTGCTATTCTGCATCAGTGCAGTTTACATTGAACAAACTGAAATTACATTGAAAAGGGCATTATAACTTGGAGATAACTATTTTACAGGGAACATGAGCTATGGAGGATTAAGTGGCTTGCCCAAGACCACAAGGAGCACCTGTGGGACTAGAAACCCCAGTCCTTCCGGCCCAAGGTTGCTGTCCTCTAGTGGGATTTGAACCCCCGACCTTCCGGCCTGAAGTACCTTGCCCCAACCACTAGGCCACTCCTCCACTCTAGATATCAAATCTAAGATCCAGCCATCCCCAGGCTTTAATAAGATCCATCTTTTTCACTCAGTTGTGGAAGCAGCCATGAAAAAAGCCAAAAAATGTAGAGATTTCTCTAGCACTCTTCCAGGGAAGGACCCTCAGATGATGGATAATTTGGGGAAGAAAGTGTTGAAGGGAGCCAGATCCACTTTTCGTGGTCTATTATATGCACACTATCTTTCAGAAAGTTCAAGTGTTTTTCCCCAGTCTTTTCAAGCTCAAACCCAATTGATGGCCATACTTACCAAGGCTGATGAAAGTGGTACTCATCTCATCCACGCTGCTTGATGTCTTTGAGACCTCTACCAGAATCTTCGCCTCTGTGATTGCAACCAGATATCTGTCTTGAGGGAGGAGTTCATTCCAAGTTAGCTGATGCCTCTTGTACAGGAGATTCTCTCTTTGGAGAAAAAGTAGAGGAGATAGTGGATACGATTAAATATCTCTACTCTATGCTTCAGTATCTCTTGGCTGTACATCCTTTTTCATCAAGCTCTTCAGCCAGGCATACTTCCTTCAGTCAATATCATGGAGATTTCTATTATCATAAAAGATACTGAGCCCGATATTCAGGAATGGAAGCTAGTGTGATTACAGCAGCTAGCCGTCGCCATTGAATGCTAAACCTGGATATTCAATGCCGAGGCAATTTCCTGGTCAGCTGTACAGCCCAGAAGCTAACTGAGGAGTATAGTGAACCACTGCCTGGTTAGCTCCCACGGATAAAGATAGGCCAGCTTTTACCATGCCTATCTGTACCTGTGGGTGGCTAACCGGGCAGCGGCTCAATATCATTGCAATGAGAACCCCCCCCCTCCCCCCGGAACATCCCAATGCAAAAGGGGTTGGTATCAGGGGATATAAGGGTGGAGGAGTAGCCTAATGGTTAGAGCACTGGCTTTGGTACAAGAAACCAGGGCTCAATTCCCACTAGCACGCCTTGGACAAGTCAATTAGCCCTCCATTACCTCAAAAATCCAAGTTATCAATATCCCTGTTTAATGTACATTACCAAGTTTAAGTTACAATGTAAACCACTTTGATTGAAAGTCTGTAAACCATGTAAATGCCTTTGAATATCAGGCCCATTATTATCAAAAAGTGCTGCATCCTGTTTTGTTGAAGCAACAACAAAAGGAAAGAGCTGAACCTAAACCAGGCACCCCTGCTCAGCCAAAGCAGCAGCCTTTTTTATACTATCCTCCAATCTTTCAGCTCGAGTATTCAACTTGCCCTCCCTGTAGGAGGTCAACATCAGTACTTTCTTCTTTCTTTGCAGAAATCACCATGGACTTCTAGAACCTCAATATAATTCAGAATAACTAGCACCGCGGGTTCACAGACAGCTCCCAGACCGTTCTTTAACCTGAAACCCATCTTTCCCCCTCTTTCATATCGCTCTCCTCCAGGAGAATGTATCACTTCTGCTTAAATCCAAAGCCAAAGAACCTGTCCCATCGCAGGATAGGAATCAAGATTTCTATTCCAAGTACTGGGACTCTCTTTCCAGGCAGTAATGGGCTGCGAATGTATGGACAAGACCAGGCGGCAGCCCAGCAGATGTCGACCATTGGGACAGAGTGCAAGTTTGCCACTGAGGTCGCCATGGCCCTGACACGGTGCGCGGTGACACAGCCTTCCAGTGGGAGCCTCGCCTGCTCATAAGTGAGGGCGATACAGTCCACCACATATGTGGACAGCATAGGTTTGGTCACCGCCTCCCCCAGCCTACTGGGGTCGTAGGAGATGAAAAGTTGAGAAGCTTTGCGGTGGCCCTGACTGCGTTGGACGCAGAAGGACAAAGCCCTCTTACAGTCCAAGGTGTGAAGGACCGTCTCCGCCCGACTAGAGTGAGGTCTTGGAAAGGAGGTAGGGAGCACCACTTCCTAGTTGAGATGGAAGGGCAACACTATCTTCGGCAGAAATTTGGGATGGGTGTAAAGCACCACTCTGCTTTTCTAGAACCTGGTATAGGGCGCTCCGCCACAAGGACCTGAAGTTCGCTAACTCTGAAAGCGGAGGTAAGCGCAACCAGGAAAGCCACCTTCCAAGACAGGTAGCGAAGGTGGCAGGTAGCCAGAGGCTCGAAGGGCAGGCGAGTGAGCTGCCCCAACACTACTTTTAAGTCCCATTCGGTTGCCGGAGGTCAAACCGGGGACTTATTTAAGAGCAGGCCCTGCAGAAAACGGGTCACTCAGGATTGGACTGAGAGGTGTTTACCATCCACCGGATGGTGGGGCGCCACCAGGGCACTAAGGTGCACTCGGACTGAATTAGACATGAGCCCGGATTGGGAGAGGTGGAGAAAGTACTGCAAAACCAGTGCCACAGGGCAGGAGAAAGGGTCAGCCCTGTGTTCCGCATACTACACTGAGAATCTGCGCCATTTGAGGGCATAAGCATTTCTGGTAGAGGCCTTGCAAGAGGCCAGCAGAATATCTTCCACTTCAACCAGAAGGTTGAAAGGGGCCAGAGTCACCCTCTCAGCAGCCATGCTGTCAGCGACAGGGACCCCAGGTTGGGGTGCAGATTAGAGCCCTCCTGTTGGGATAGGAGTCCCAGGGCGGACCCCAAGTAAATGGGGGTCTTCACCGCCAACTGGAAGAGTAGCGGAAACCACGGTTGCCTGGGTCACCAAGGAGCTATCAGGATGAGCGAGGCCCTGTTGTGGAGGGTCCTGAACAAGGTCTTGGTGATCAGTGGCATAGGAGGGAAGGCATACATGAGGCCTTCTGATCATGAGACAAGAAATGCGTCTGCTGCCACCCAGGAGGGGTGGGCCTGCCAGGAACAAAAGCGGGGCAACTCAAAGTTGTCCAGGCTGGCAAACATGTCCATAACGGGTTCCCATCAGAGTTGGAAGAGCCAACTGGCTACCCTGGGGTCCAGCTGCTACTCGTGTGGCTGCAGGACTCTGCTCAGCCTATCGGCCAGAAGATGGTCCTGACTGGGCAACTGCACTGCCCACAGGAGGATACCCTGTTGGAATGCTTACGAGCAGAGGACCAGTGCCTCCCGACAAAGGGTACGAGACCTTGTGCCCCCCTGTTTGTTCATGTAGAATATCGCCACCTGGTTGTCCATCTGGACCAGCAATGGCTGGTGACGCAGCTGGTGACAGAAGACTTGCAAGGCTAAGTGTATGGCTCGGAGCTACAGGAGGTTGATCTGCTGGATGCTCTCATCTGGTGACCAGTTGCCCTGGGTACGGAAATCTCCACAGTGAGCTCCCCAGCTGAGCAGGGAGGTGTCCGTGGTGAGGACCTTGGAGGGGCTTGAGGCCTGAAAAGGCATGCCTGCCTCAAGATGCTGGAGAGACTGCCACCTGACCAGGGAGTATGCCAGTTGGCGGGTCACAGAGACCCTGTCTCGGAGGCGACACATGGCTTGTGACCATTGGTTCCAGAGACACCACTGCGCCGCACTTATATGGAGGTGAATGTCGGGAGTGATGTGGACTGTGGAGGCCATGTGCCCGAGGAGTCGCAGAAGGCGGCAAGCGGCCACCGAGGGATGGCACTGAACGTCCCGAGCCAGAGTCCTGAGATGGTTGGCTGGTCCCTGGGCAAGAATGCCTTCAACTGGAGAGTGTAGATCTTTGCCCCGATGAACTCCAGACACTGTGTCGGGAGGAGGTGAGACTTGGGATAGTTTATGACAAACTCCAATTGTTGCAAAACATGGATGGTGCATGCGGAGGCATGCTTCATCTCGGAGGCCATGCCTCCCTTTATGAGCCAGTTGTCCAGGTAGGGAAAGACGAAGATCCCTTGGAGACAGAGGAAGGCAGCCACGACTGCAAGGCATTTTGTGAAGACTCCTGGAGCAGAGGCCAAGCCGGAGGGGAGCACCCTGTACTAAAAATGCCTGACCCCCCCACTATGAACTGCAGTGGTTGGGGTGAATGAAGATGTGGGTATAAACATCCTTGAGGCCAACGGAGCATAGCCCAGTCTCCCTGCTGGTGGTATGGCAGCAATGTTACAAGGGAGAGCATCTTGAATTCTCCTTCACCGGGAATTTATTGAGGTTGTGCAGGTCGAGGATGAGCCTTAGGCCCCTGTCCTTTTTCGCACGAGGAAGTACATGGAGTAGAACCCCTTGCCCTTGAGATGGTGGAGCACCGGTTCCACCACTTTGTTCTTGAGAAGACCTGTCAACTCCTTCAGTAGAAAGTCCCGGTGGAAGGGAGACCTGAAGGGCTCTCCCGGGAAAATAAGGGTGAGGTGTCTGAGTCAGGTGGAGGAGGTAACCCTCCCTGACAACCTGAAGTACCCAGGAGTCGGTGGTGATGGTCAACCACCTCTGGGCACAGAGGGCCAGATGTCCTACTGTGGGCTGCTGATCTCCTTGGGGTAGATAGGCTATGCTGAAGGAGTCAAAATCTTCCCCTCTGGCTGGGCCGAAGCCGGGACTGGAGCCTGGGATTTTGGAGCCTTCTGCTTATAAGGGTCGTGCCCATCTCCCTTGGCCTGCTGACCCTATTGGGGAGCTGGGGAGGCCTGAAAAGGTTGGTAGTTTCTGAAAGCAGCTCCATTCCTCAGATAAAGGGACTTTTTACCCGAGCCCTTCCATCGGGGAGGGGCAGCGGTCTTTTTGGAGAGCATGGTCCTCGTCATGAACTTGTTCTCCAGCTTGCCTTGTCAGTCATGGGTTTGCCAAAGAGGTTCTCTCATTGGCAAGGGACATCGACCAATTTGTCCTAAACCCACTGCTCGAGGTCGGATGACTGTAGCCAAGCTTGGCGGTATGCATCCATGCCAGCTGCCGCTACTCAAGCCGCCGACTCAAACCCGTCATAGGCTGCTTGAGACATGAATTTGCACTCACAGACTGCCTTGGCCAGGTTCTTGAACCGCTGCAAGGGTTCCTCGGAGAGACCAGCTGAGAACCCGGCGAGTTCCTTCACCAGTTCTCTCAGGTACATACCCTTGTACAGCTGGTAGGCCTGGATGTGGACGATGAGCATCGAGCCCTGGTGTGGGCCTCCCTGCCAGGGGGCACCAAGAAGTGTGTTTTATGGCTTTTCAGCAGACGCATGGCCAACTCCACCACTTTGGAGTTATGCGGCAGCTGTGACTTTAGGAAGCCCGGGCTCCGGCGGACTCGATACATCGAGTCGAGCCGTTTGCCCACCACCGGTACCGAAGCCGGTGTCTCCCACATTCGGAGCATCAGCCGCTCCAGGATGAGGGGGGCACAGAGAGCGATTCCCATGGAGGAGCCTCGCACTGGAAGATTTCCAACTCATCCGCCTGAGGGTCCTCCTCCGACTTGGTCGGGAACGCCAGGGCCTTTGACATATCCTTGATGAAATCAAGGAAGCCTATATCCTCCAGCAGGGACCGCCGTCTGTGCTTCGAGATGGGAGAGTCAGAGGGGAAATTGCAGAGGCAACGGGTATCAGGGGACTCCTTGTCCTCCGTCTCCCACTTGAAGTAGACCATTGAGGACTCATAGGAGGGCTGCTCCACGGGCCCTGGGGGCCCCCGATGCCCTGCGGCCAGCGCCTGGCGTACTTGCTGGGGATGACCATGTACCCGTCGAGCAGGACTCAGATCGCGACCTTGGTCGGGGATTGACTTGAGGCCGAAGGACTTTGAGGACCTGCTCGGTCTCTGGGGACATCTTGGACGTCGAGGGCCTGGTGGTCAGGGCGGATGAACCGGTCGTGCCAGACAGCAGCACCCGCTGCTGGTCCATGAAGGCAGACAAACTGCGCTCCAGGGCCGTCATTCTAGACTCCAAACCAGAAGGATCCGCAGCCTTTGGCGCGGGCACCGAGGGACTCGGACTTTGAAATAGTCAAAAAACTAACAAAAGCACCCAACCACTCCGACCAACTACCAAACATCCCACCAGAATTACTAGCACAACAATACAAAGAGCTCCAACAACCACAAAATCCACAATTGGACACGGAGACAACAACAACATACCACTCCACCATCACAGACCGAAATTGGAGCACATTCCAAGTAATCACAAAAGAAGAAACATCATCCACCATCTCCCGCCTGAACACCACCACCTCTCCACTAGACCCATGCCCTACAGAATGGATAAAGAAAACCAAAGAAAACCTGAGCACCCCATTAACCCGCATTGTTAATGAATCCCTCAGCCAAGGACGCATGCCAGACCTCCTCAAAACCTCAATCATCCGACCAACCCTAAAAAAACACAACCTGGATCCCGTGGACCCCGCCTCCTACAGACCTATAGCGAGCCTCCCGTTCACAGCCAAAATTATTGAGAAGGTAGTCCAGCAACAGCTTCAAGAACACTTAGATGCCAACAACATACTGGACCCACAACAACATGGCTTCCGTCCACTCCACGGAGTCGAAACCCTCATGACATCACTGATGAACACCCTCACCATAGGAACGCAAGCCAAACACTCTGGATATGCCATGATCTTCCTAGACATATCAGCAGCCTTCGACACCATCTCCCACAACATCCTACTACACAGACTACAAGCAATTGGCATCAAAGGAACCGTACTTCAATGGTTCCACTCCTACCTAACCAATAGACATCAACTAATCCGCACAAACATATCAACCTCACCTCCCTTCCAGCAACACCAGGGAGTACCCCAAGGATCCACACTGCCTGCCATGCTCTTCAACATCTATCTGCAACCACTCTGCTCAATCATACGCGCCCACAACATCAACTACCACATCTATGCAGATGACATAATGCTCTATGCCCCACTCATAACCTCCAACCCAACAAATAAACACTTATCAGCATGCTTTACAGAAGTATCCGGCTGGCTACAACAGAACAACCTGTCCATCAACATAAAGAAAACAGAAGCACTCATTGTAACAAAGGACCCGGACTTCACACCACCCACACCTCATCATTGGAGCCACACAAATACAAATACAACCACACATAAGATATCTGGGAATCATCATAGACCAAGCACTCACACTCAATCAACAAATCAAAAAAACCACCGGAACAATATTTCACAAGGCTAAAACAGTACAACGCCTTAGAACTCTCCTTGAACCGCAGGACTTCAGAACAGTGATGCAAGCCATGACACTCCCTCACCTGGACTATTGCAATATAATTTACCATGGACTGCCAGCCACTCATACCAACCCACTTCGAACTGCCTTAAATACCACAGCAAGGATTATCCAGAAAGCAAAAAGAGACGACCGCATCACCCCAATCCTAAGAGAGCTTCACATACTCCCCCTCGAAGCAAGAATCAAATACAAAGCTGTACTACTCACTCACAAAGCCCTCTACCAAACTCAAACCTCCCAGCTCCGCACACTACTGCCTGAACCAGCCCACAACAGAACAACTAGACAAACCACCAGCAACTCCCTCGCCATCCCCCATAAAAGAACCAAATACAACCAACGGACCTGCAACACAGCCTACGAACTTTATGCACCATCCCTCTGGAACTCTCTACCAAGCCACATCAGATGCAACAGAGATCCCCTAGCATTCAAGAAACAACTGAAAACCATTCTATTCCAGGAATACCTCGGAACTGATGAGAGCACACGCCACTGACTACCCCAACCCCCCCCCCCCAGAAGATCTTGCTCTAAATGACTGCATCACAATGTCCATGACTATATCCCAATTGTTTGTCGAAATCATTACTGTTGGCCACCTGGTGATGGCCCCGACCCCAAAAACTGATTCCTGTCCACCCCCCCCCCCCCTTTTTATGTTACACCGCTTTGACCCGGTGAAAAGCGGGATATAAATACAGTTAAATAATAAATAATAAAATAATAATAATAATAATAACTTGGGCCCAACGTCAGTTCCCCCGAAGGGGAATCCTTGATGATGATGGTGTCTGGGGACCAAGGCTGGTCCACGGTCAGATCCTTTCGGGGGACCTTCGCAGGACTCTCCCTTTCTGATGCCTTGGACGAACGTCTCGAACTGCAGGACCGGGGCCGGGGAGCACCTCTAAGGACGCCACCTTCGAGGGTTTCTTCTTCCTGGGTTCCCTCGAGGGAGACCCCCTTTCTGAGGACCCGCGACGAGGCTCGGATTGGGAAGGCTCCGCCCGAGAAGTCAGGGCCTCAGATGAGGCCCTAGCCTTCGGAGGCACCGGGGATTCAGGAAAAAACGTATCGTGCTTCTGTTGACAGCTCTTGAGGGCCTTACTGGACATCCTTTTGCAGAAACCACAGGCTGCTGGGTCGTGGTCTGGCCCTAGTCAACAGAGACAGCAGTCGTGTGTGCTGATCAAAGACATAATTTTAGAGCACTGATCACACTTCTTAAAGCTACTGGTAGCCATGGAGGAAAGCGTAGTTACTCCCCTGTAACAGGTGATCTCTGGGAACAGCAGGAATAAGTCTTCACATATGGGTACCGTCAGCACCGACGGAGCCTGCGCGGGAACGCTCCCCAGCATCCCAAAAAGAAAGCTTTTGGGAGCATCCACCATGCATGCGTGCTGCCTTCCCGTCCAACTACCTCTTTCACTTCAGTTGAGTTGAAAGCTGAGACCAAAGGAGAGAAGTAGAAGAAAAAATAGAGGATAGAGAAAGACAACTCCTAGGGGAGGTGGATGGATTGTGAAGACTGTTGTAGTTGTTGTTATGGAAGGACAGACTAGATAGGCCATGTGGTCTTTTTCTGTCATCATGTTTCTATGTCTTATTCCTGCTGTTCCTGGAGATCACCTGTTGCAGGTGAGTAACTACGCTATCTCCAGGAACAAGCAGGAATGTAGACTTCACATATGGTGACTCCCCAGCTAAAAATGCCTAGGGATGACTCCAGCATGTTGCGGATCTAAGTAAGATGGGCCATGGTCCCTCCCAGGGACCTCAGGCATCCAAGAGTGGATGGTGGGAAGGAGTTGATCTAGGAATGGAAGAGATGCTGTAGAACAGCATGATCGAACAAGGCATCCCGACGTGAGTCCTTGTCCAAACAAGAGTGGGCAGTGAAAGTATGAACAGAAGCCCAAGTTGCTGCTTTGCAGATCTCATCAATAGCAACTGACCAAAGATTAGCTGTTGAGGCTGCCATGGCTCTAACATTGTGAGCCGTGACATGGCCTTCAAGAGGGATTCCTTTACTCTGATAGGTAAAGGAAATACAGTCTGCAATCCACTTAGAGAGAGTTCTTTTAGTGACTGTGAGTCCTAAATGACTGGAGTCAAAAGCCAGAAAAAGCTGAGAAGACTTTCTAAATGGCTGAGTTCTGTGAAGATAAAAAGCCAGAGCTCGTTTACAATCTAAGGTATGAAGATTTCTTTCCGCACTGGAGGCATGAGGCCTAGGAAAGACTGGAAGATAAACCGATTGGTTTAAATGAAAAGGTGATACCACCTTTGGCATAAGATGAGGATGAGTCCTCAAGACTACTTTGTCATGATGAAACCTTGTATAAAGGCGGGTCAGCCACTAAAGCCTGCAGTTCACTAATGCATCTTGCAGAAGTGATAGCGATTAGGAAAATGACTTTCCATGAAAGAAACTTTAATTCCGAAGTAGCTAAAGGTTCAAAGGGCGGCTTCATGAGTTGACCCAGAACAAGATTAAGATCCCATGCCACCGGAGGTGGTTTGATGGGAGGTTTTGTTAAAAGCGGACCTCTCATAAACCTTGAAACAAGAGGATGAGAGGAAATTGGTTGTCCATCAAAGGGTTTAAGAGATGCAGCAATAGCACTAAGATGGACTCTAACACAATTGGTCTTAAGACCAGAAGCCGATAAGTGAAGGAGATAGTCCAGAAGGGACTCTACTGGTACCAAGAGCGGATTAAGTCCCCTCTGGGAACACCAGACTGAGAACCCCTTCCACTTAAAAGCGTAAGAATGCCTTGTGAAAGGTTTTCTGGAAGCTAGAAGAATATCCTTCACTTGTTGTGAAAGGCCTAGATCTTGAAACTCTACGCTTTGAGAAGCCAGGCCTTGAGATGAAGGGACTGAGGATTGGGGTGCAGAAGGGATCCGTTGTCCTGGGACAGAAGATCCAGAGCACTCCCCAACTCCAGGGGAGTGGCTCAAGAGAGACCTAAGAGAAGAGGATACCATGTTTGCCTTGGCCAACAGGGAGCTATGAGTATCATGCGACCTTTGTCTCTCTGGAGTTTGAATAGGGTTTTGGGGATTAGGGGAATTGGAGGGAAGACAGAGAAAATCCTGACCCCAATGGAGCAGGAATGCATCCCTCGCCTGACAATTTCGAGCTGGAAGTCTGGAACAGAACCGGGGAAGTTTGGCATTCTGTGGACTTGCAAAGAGGTCTATGTCTGGAGTTCCCCAGACTTGAAAAACTCGAGCAAGTTGATATGAGTGGAAATTTTGATTTATTAGAAACAAGCAACAAAATACATACAAAAAGCAAAACAGGCAACCCAAAACAAGACCCACACCCCCAAAGCCCCCACCCACCCCGACAGAGCACAAACAAGAAACTGAGCCCCCCCCCTGTGACCCACCTCCCCAAACCCACCATCAAACACAGCAAACAGCCCACGTGCCCAACCCCCCACCCGACAACAACCCCTACCAGTCCAGGCAATGTTCATGTCCATGTCCATAGTATCCAACGGTTGGGGACTGCCAACCCCCCCCCCCCCCACCATGCCCGATACCCCCGCACCAGCATGAGAACCCAAAATACATAATCCACCATCCCCACCCCCGCCCCTAATAAGGAGCATCAGCTCCCCCGCCCCAACCCCAATCCCTGCCCCATCGCCCTCCACCCCACAAAGAAAACACATCACAAGTAAAACCCACATCCCCGTACTAATATGAAAACCACCCACCCCCCAAACAAAACATAAAGGCAACATCAGGCCCTTCCCCAACAAAAGCCCACCAAAAAGAAACCAAAGAAACAATACCAAACCATAAAAACAACAAAACACAGTGCTGCCCTGCAACGCCAGACAGCAGAACGGGATGCACACAAGAACAATGAAACGTCGGCACTCCTGAAATGAGCGACAGAGTGATTTTGAAACCCATCCCCTGAGGAGAGAGGGAGAGCGGAAGAGTGGCCAAACCTCCCTTGAAAGCTGCAGTACCATCACCCCCGCCCCCCAGTTTCCCCTCCCTATCCACCGGGAGAAAAACCCCAAAGCCCTAACAAAGTAAACCCCAGGGCACCCCTCCCCCTCACGGGGGGCGGAGGGTGAGGTGACGCCACAGACGCTCCCAACGATGGGCCTCCACCACCCGCCTTTCGCGTTGCGCCATGCTGGACACTTCCTCCAGAATGTCCCGCACCACCTCGTCGAGGGGCAGGACCAACCCCCGGGCCGAGACATGACAGCGCGCTTGCCACAGGTGGTAGCGCACTACAGCCGTGACGAGGTAGAGGGTCCCGGAGTCCTACCTTAGAGGAAAGGACCAGGCCCCATACACCCACTCCGCATACGTAAGGAGGGAAAGATCACGCAGGTGAAGAGCAGCGGACACCAACCGGCAGGCCGCCACATTAAAGGGGCACTGCCGGAGGAAATGGTCCATGGTCTCCGTCTGCCCTTCACACCCTGCCCTCGGACAGCCCCGCTCAGCCTGTGACCTGTACTTGAGGTTGTCCCTCACGTACAAACGCCCGTGGAAAGACAACCAGGCCACATCCCGAACCTTCTTCGGCAGCCGAGGGGAGTTCAACTGCCGAAGGCCCCGCTGCATCACATCTGCTGGACAGTCCCGCAGGGCCCACCTTGGTTGAAAGTGGGAGGTGAGTACCATCCGGTACAATCCTTTCCGCCCCAAGGACTGGGCGAGCGGGTCGGTCACCCCCCACCGCCGAATGAGCCCCACCATCGCAAATACGTACGATGGGGCCTGTTCCCCGCTCCGACGCACACGTGGGACCAAGGACGCCCCCTCCCACTGCTCCCAGAAGCGGGAGAACCATTCCCGATAGGAGGCCACCCACCAAACCCCACACCCTTCCCGCATCCTACCTAAGTGAAACGCCATAGACAGGACTGACAGGAAAACAAGGGGGTGCAACATACCCAAACCGCCCTCTGCCCGATCCAGGCAAACGATGTTGCGCTGGACAGGGTTCAGGCGGTTACCCCACAGAAAACAGAAAAAGACGGCACTGACAGACGCCTGACGGGACGACGGAAGGACGAAGACCGTGGCCACGTGCAGAAAGAGAGGAAGCAGAAACGTCTCGAGGAGTTTGATCTTCTCCTCGTACGTACACCTCCACCGCAGCACCCGACACCGTGCAGTCTCAAGACAACGGTCCCAATTGGACTCCGCACAGTCCTCCGACCCGAAGACGAGGCCCAAAACGCGGACCTCCCCCACGGGAGGAGGAAAGGGGGCGCAGGAAGGCGGGGAGGCCCCCGAGGCGCCCAACCACAGCATCTGGCACTTGCTGTGGTTGACAACAGAGTGGGCTACCTCCGAGTACTCCTCCACGGCCTCCCGCAGGGCCTCTACCCCTTCAGTGCCGTCCACGTAAACTGAGATGTCGTCAGCGTAGGCAACGACAGACACCGGGGGCGCACCAGGCGCCTCCAGGCCCCGCAACCCACCTGAGGACAATCTCCGGAGGAAGGGGTTGAGGGAGAAGACATACAGCAGGGGGCTCAAAGGGCACCCCTGCCGCACCCCCGAGGCGACACCAAACGGCCGTCCGAGCCACCCGTTAATAAACGGGAAGCTCACCCCCCCTCGGTACAGCGCCTGCACGACGAAGAGGAAACCTGCGGGGAGGCCGAAGTGCTGGAGCACCACCCACAGGTACCGATGACTGACTCGATCGAAGGCTTTGGACTGATCCAAGGAGACCAACCAGTGGTCCCGTTGGAGCGACAGGCCTCTCTCCACCACCTCCCGGACTGTGGCGACAGTGTCCAGAACCCCTCTCCCCCGAACGGAACAATACTGGGAAGGTGACAGCAAAGCGCCCGACACCTCCACCAGTCGGTTGGCCAAACACTTGGCCAGGATCTTCCGGTCCGCGTTCAGAAGAGAGAGCGGCCGCCAAAAGTCCAAGGAGCTATCGTCCTTCCCCTTGGAGAGCAGCAGCAGGACAGACTCGCGAAATGACCGCGGGAGAAACCCCGTGTCCATGATCTCCTGAAACAGAGAGGTCAGGAAGGGGGCCAGCTGCGCGATGAAAGTGCGATAGAACTCCACAGGGAGCCCATCGCGCCCAGGCACCTTCCCCAACGGCATGGCACGAAATCGCCCTCTCCACCTCCACCTGCTGAATCGGAGCAGCGAGTGCATCAACCTGTGCCTGGACCACAGCCGAATACACCGGGGGAAGGCCCAAGTATTCTCGGATATGGGTGAGGGCCACGGGGCGATCCCCAAACAGGTCCGAGACGTATTCCCCCACCATCCGCAAAAGGTCCTCCTGGGAGGTATGAATGGTACCGTCCTCGCCCCGCAGGGCCATGACCTCCCGACGCCGAACCCTCTCCCTGCAAGTTAGGAAGGGGTCTGGAGCAGCGACCCCACCGGCCGCCCCCTCGAAGCATAGGGAGGCATGGCGATCGTAAAGCAGGCCACAGAGCTGGACTCGCACCTCTTCCACCTCCTCCCGCGCTGCCCCTCGGGATACCAAACGATCCAGCGACCTCCGGAGGACAGTGTAAGTGAGGTAGCGGGATCGAGCCATGGAGGTACCCCGGGAACGGAAGAGTTGGCGGGCACGCATCTTCACCTCGTCCCACCAAGCGCCACGGGAAGGAAAAACACCCAACAGGGTCTCCTGGTCTGCGAGAAAGGCCAAGAACTCCTGGACCACCTCTGATGTTGCCAACAACTGCACATTCAGTCGCCACAGGCCAGGACCCCTGCTAAGCTCCTCGTGGTTAGCCAGGAAGGACACGGAGAGGACGCGGTGGTCCGAAAAGTCAACCGCCTGCAACTGCGGAGGGGAACACTCCACCCGGGCACTCACATATATCCGATCGATACGACTCCTGCAGGTCCCATGGTAATAGGTGAACCCCGGCGACCAAGGAAAGGCCCGGTGGAAAACATCCACTAGGTCAGCCGTCCGGGTCATCTCAGTCAAAAAGAGGCCCTCGTAACTGGGTGGGCAACGATCCCCCCCTCGGTCCTGCAAAAAGGTGGTGGTGTTGAAATCCCCGGCGAGGACCACCAAACGGGAGGTGTGTAAGTAGGGGCGGATGACCCGAAAAAGGTTCTTCCGCGCCAACTTAGACTGGGGGCCGTAGACCACCACGAAACGAAACCGATGGGGCCCGCAGTAGCCGTCTAAGAGCAAACACCGGCCCTGCTCCAGTTCCCACACGTACTGCACCTGAAATCGGTTCGACGTGAACAAAACCGCCACTCCTGCGTAGGGCTGGGCCGCAAGTGACCAGTATGAAGGACCCCACCTCCACTCCCGCTTCGCCCGATTAAGGCTAGCGAGCGAGGTGAGCCTGGTCTCCTGCAAGAAGATGACATCCAGCCCACTCGTGGAAAGAAAATCATAGGCCGTAGCCCGCGCCTGGTCCGTAAAAATGCTGGCCACGTTGATAGTGGCACACGAGAACGCAGGAGTGCACGCCATGCCTAGTTCGTGTGCAGTGACCCTTTCCTCCTCTTCTCACCATACCCGGGATCCCCGGAATCCCGCTTGCAGGACAAGCCCGCGAGCTGGAGCAACTCCTCACGGTCCACGTTGACCACCTCGAGGATCTCCTCCTCCTCCTGCTCGACCCTGTCACCCCACGAGGTGCTGGTGTCCCTGAGACCACCAAGCAAAGCTGTCGCAGGGGCTAACCCAGCTCCCATGGGGCGAGGGGGCACGGACAGGTCAGGGGTCGGAGGAATGATCTCCTCCGTGGGGTCCACCACCGGTGTCTCCCCCCCCTCCCTGGACAAAGACTGAGACAACGGACCAGTGCCCACCCCCGCGGGGGAGGCCGGGACCGCCGGGTCAGCAGGGGGCTCCTGTGAAGGCCCATCACCCAACTGCGGGGGCAAAGACCCGTCCTCCCTCACCCGTCGGGTGCCAGTATCCACCTTGATCGGAGGACCCTGACCGCGGCGCGCCTTCGACACTTTCGAAGGTCGCCGCTGAGGAAGAGGGGTCGCCCCCGCCGCTAACCGCTCCGAGCGCTGCACAGGAAGCCCTGCCTCCACAGGCATGCCCTCATCCGCCTCAGCCACATCAGCAGCCAAAAAGACGAAACGGTTGATGTCCAACACGGGCTCTGCATCCGGCAATGGGGATGTCTCTCGTTTCTTCCTTTTAGACTTGCCACCCTTAGAAGGGACCGTGGTCCATTCCTGAGGTGGCACCACCCGCAACCCACTATCCTGTCGTGACACATCAACCTCCACCACATCAACCCTCCTACCCAAATCCCCTCCCCCTGGTGGCTCCCTCGGTTCGATGGACTCCTCCACCTTAGGGCCCCCGGACTCCTCCTGAGGGAGAGGGTCC
Source organism: Ichthyophis bannanicus (assembly GCA_033557465.1). NCBI lineage: Eukaryota > Metazoa > Chordata > Amphibia > Gymnophiona > Ichthyophiidae > Ichthyophis > Ichthyophis bannanicus. Next base: position 125,864,066 of record CM066039.1, on the reverse strand, counting down.
TCCACAACCTCCTCCCGCACAGGAGCCCGAGGTGGGGCGACGGCATCCCCCCCCGGTCCATTGTGTGATGCGGAGGGGCAGCGGGCAAAGGGGTGGCCCAACTCCCCGCAAAGGTTACACCGGATAAGCAAACACCCGGCCGAGGCATGACCCCGTCCACCACAACGGGTGCAGACCTGCTCGGGACAGTTCATGCTCAGATGACGGAAGGAGCCACAGCGGTGACACTCACGAGGTTGCCCGGGGTAGTAGCACAAGATGCGATCCCGACCGAGGAAACCGGCCGAGGGCACGTGCTGCACCACGTTTCCCACCTCATGCAAACGGATCTTACCCTTCCACGACCCGTCCCACACCCCTAGGGGCCCAGCGCCCTTAACCAGGGGTGCGAGGAGCACCGCATGGCGCGACAACCAAAACTGGATGTCCTGCCCTGGGAGCGACTCATTCCGGGATAGGATGGTCACAGGTACCGTCCCCTGGCGAGAGATAGGCACAACACGAAAGTCAGCCCACCCTCCCTGCCCCCTCTGCTGCTGGTATCGGTCCCAGAAAATCTCCAGCCCCCGTCTCAGCATGAAACTAACATCATATTCAATGGTGTTGTTCATGTGGATAAAGGCGTAGAGATCTCCCGGGAGAAAAACCCCAGCCCAAGGACCATCCTCAAGACCTGTTCCCTGGCTGGAGGGGGCCCCTCCCCAGCCCACCGGATCTGCGCCACGTTGCGCCGTCTGACCTCACCCCCGACCCCTCGGAACCCGCCCCCACCTCCTCCCCCTCCTACGGGACCATTCCCCTGGGAACCCCCCCCTCCCCCCGGCCCCACCTGATGTCCCCGGAGTGGTGCCGGACCCCCTCAGAGCCTCAGCAAAGGTACGGGGGGGGGGAACTGACCCCCCAGCTCCCATCCCCTGCTCTCCTCGTTCGTCTCCTGCATCCACCTGCGGGGGACCCTGCTGCTGGTCCGCAGGAGCCGCAACCGCCTCACAGGGGGCGACCTGGGGACTGGGCAGGGTCAGCTCCGCAAAAATAGAATCAGGGATACTATCCCTTCTGGATCCCTGGGTGCCACCGAGAACCACCAGAGCACCCCCTTCTGTCACAGCTGGCTGCTGCCGAAAGGCAGCAAAGGCCCCTGGAGGGCCTGTCGGGGTCTCTAAAGCCAATTGAATGGCATCACGGACCTGGTTCTCGGTAACACCCAGGGGACCAGAAAGCCCCCCCAAACCCCTGTCCCGTGTTCCCGACCCAGCGCAAGGCTCCTGGGTTTCGGCCACCACTACCGGGGACAGACCCCGCTCCCCTCCATTCCCGGGATCCAGGGGGACCACCCCCTCCCCTAACCCCACTGACAACGGACCCTTCCCCCTATCAGGACCAACTACTACCGCCTTCCCCACTACTAGACCAGTCGTCCGCTCCCCCTCTCCCTCCGCCAGACCCTCCACCGACCCACCGTCCGCTACCCCCTGTAAGGCTACCGGCAATAAGGCAGGACCTACCCGAGACAGTAGGGCAGATCCCCCAAAAATAAATCCCCCCAAACCACCACCCCCCTGCCCCCCGTCACTCTCAGGTCCTACCTCATTGTCGGTGCCAGACGTGGCACAGGGGTCCGGAACATCTGGGCCAGCAGCCAGGGCTCCAGCAGGAAGGACGGACGCCCCCCTGCGAGCCAGGCCTCCATCGGCCACATCAACAGACAGGACACTCAGCTGTACATCCCGCTCCTCTGCCCCAGGCTGCAGGGACAGCTGACCAGCCATCCTCCGGCCCCCCCCGGGGGCTGCAGGAGAAGCACAGCAGCCCCTGCCCTGCTCCTTCCCCCCCCCAGCACCCTTCCGGCGCGGGGGTCCGGGAAAGAGGAGGCAGCAGGACCCCCGGACACCCCCTGCACAACCGTGGACTTCAGGACCTCCGTAGCGGCTGAACCGACAGGCATCCAATGGTTCAGGGCCGCATCCGCCGATCCCCGACGTGTCCACGAACTGTCCACCCTTCCAGGGCCTGCTTCAGACAGTCTCGTCGCGAAGGAGCCTCGAGGAAAACGCAATTCTTCGGCGGATCGCCGCCGGTGCTCTCTCGATGGAACAGTGCACAAAGTATCCCCGTCTGCACACTTCCGGGAGAACCCGGAAGTGACGTCCTGCGAGTTGCGGCGGCCATCTTCGGGGCCGGATCGAGTACGGGGAAGCCCTACATCGTCATCCTGCAGCGGGACAGCCCTCTCCAAACCCTGGCCTTCAGTTGTTGGTACTCCCCGGCGATCAGCATGACGAAACCGGTCTTCGGTGGCTGCCGTAACAGAAGCGGACACACCGGCCAAAAACATCCGCGGATGGGGGGGATCGACTCCTCCGGACCCCCCCTCGATGGCAGGACCAGCTTTGCCTGACACAGGGATCGGTGGATGAGGGGCCGTTACAGAAGCCCATAAACGCTGACGAACAGCACCGTCCTTTGGAAAAGGCCAATCTCCAACTTGGGACGTGGGATCCAATGGACCCGGTATCACTGACCCAACTTCCAGGAACGTAGATGCCCTTCTTCCATCTCCACCTTCGGCCTGCAGGTAAGGGTCTCCGGACCACATACATTCTGCTCCCCTCACAGGGGTCGGATAGATGAAGGGAAGACTGCGGGCTTGGGGACATCCACCCTTACTACCTACCCCCGGGGGCCCCCCCTGGACTGCAGACATACCATACGTAGTAGCCCATCTATCATAGTTGTGGTACATTTCCGAGAGGGACCCACAACCCTGGCTTTTTAAAGATGTAAGCTGCTGATACTTAGCCTTCAGGGCCCGCTTTACCCCCTTCCGATAGGTGGTATAGGCCACCCATTCCTCACCGGGAATGGTGGCCTGCAGGCTCTCCAGGTGGGAGAGCTGGGCTTGCAGCTGGGCCGCCTCCTCCTGGAGACCCCGAAGCCGCCGCACCACCGCCACGATCTCATCTGGGGCTCTAGCTGGCTGCTGGAAGGCAGGCAGGCCCGACCCCCCGTCCTCATCCTCACTGGAGGAGGTAGAGGCCTCCTCCAGGACCCGAGGCGGAGGGGGGAACCCGCCTCCCCCAGTGTTGTATGCCACAGTCCTCCAGGGCCTCCCCAGGGCCTCTCCCTGCTGCCACCCAGCCTCCACACCCTGCCTGGGAAGGAGACAAGAGCCTCCTCCCTGGGGTAGCGGGCCCAAACCTCCATACCTGTGGGTCCCTCTTCCCTGGCCAGGCGCAGTCCTACCTGGGGGGTCCCCCACCCGGGGCGCCGGCTGTTCCAGGCTTCCGGTTCCTCCATCCAGTGTCAGAGAAGGAGGCCCACCAGGCTTGGTAGGCCTCTGAGCCTGGGCCTCTCCCGCTGGAGGTGGCCCAGGATCCGTCATCCAGGTTCCAGCTACTCACTAAGCTCCGCCCCCAGCAGGAGCTCACTCAGAGAGGTCCTCCCTCTAGCTCTGCTGAACAGCAACTGAGTGGAGGGACCACTCGTGTGGCAGGAGTACTCGACTGAGTCTGTCCGCCCAAGCGTTTTGAATGCCTGGAAGGTATACTGCCAACAAATGAATGTGATGCTCTCTGGCAAAGGCCCATAGTTGAAAAGCTTTGTTGCATAATTGCAGAGAGCCTTTTCCGCCTTGTTTGTTTAGGTAAAACATGGCCACCTGATTGTCGGTTTGCACCAGAACTGCTTTGTTTATGAGATGGAAGCAAAAGACTCGAATAGCATTGGAAATGGCCCTTAGTTCTAGGTGGTTTATTTGTAGAGAAGCCTCCTGTGGGGTCCAGAGACCCTGGGTAGACAGATTGCCCAATTGGGCCCCCCAACCCAACTTGGATGCATTTGTCGTTAGGATAGCCTGAGGTAGGGGTTGCTGAAAAGGAGAGCCTACTGTAAGGTTTTCCAGAGACTGCCACCAATGCAGAGACGCAATCAGGCATGTGGTAACCCTAATCTTGTCAAACATGCATCCTGAGGCTTGAGACCATTGGGATGCTAAGGTCCACTGGGCCGCTCGCATGTGAAGGCGTGCGTAAGGAATCACATGGACTGTAGATGCCATGTGTCCTAGAAGCCGAAGTATCTGTCGAGCAGTGAGGAAGGTTTGTAGCACTGCTTGAGATCCTAGTTCGATGATGCACAGACATCGAGGCTGAGGCAGGAAAGCCTTTGACTGCTGTGTGTCCAAGCGAGCCCCTATAAACTCGAGGGATTGAGATGGGATGAGCTGGGACTTTGGAAGGTTTATGACCCATCCCAAGTACTGCAAAATTTGCATTGCTCGGGAAAGAGCATGACTTGCCTCTAGAGCTGACGGTGCTCGAATGAGCCAATCGTCCAAGTAAGGGAAGACAAAAATTCCTAGAGTCCTCATAAATGCTGCTACTACTGCCATGCATTTTGTGAAGACCCTTGGAGCAGAGGCCAGTCCGAAAGGAAGGACTCTGTATTGAAAATGCCTTCCCTTGACTAGGAATCGAAGGAATTTTCTGTGATCTGCATGAATAAGGATATGCATGTAAGTGTCCCTTAAATCTAGAGAACATAGCCAATCTTGCTCGTGGAGGTATGGAAGAAGTGTGCCAAGGGAGATCATCTTGAACCTTTCTCGGACTAGATATTTGTTCAGTTCTCTGAGGTACAGGATTGGTCTTAGTCCCCCTGATTTCTTTGGAATGAGAAAATAGGGGGAATAGAATCCTGTGCCCTGCTGGGACATTGGAACCTCTTCTATAGCTCCTTGAGCCAGAAGAGTGGTGACCTCTTGCCACAACAGGTCTGAGACCGATTGTTGAGATATGAACTGCTTTATTAACATGAATGGGGGCAAGCCAAGGAAATGAAGCTTGTATCTCAGACTCATGATAAAGTCCAATTTTCTGATGTGATTTGTTGCCATCTTTTGGCAAAATGGCAGATACGGCCTGGAATATTTAAAGTTCTGGGCTTAGAACAGGAAGAATGGCTAAGTTCTCTAGACAATAGTCAAAGACCCTGAGGAGGCTGAGCTTGCTGGGTCTTCTGAGGTTGTGCCTTTCTTTGTCTAGTTTGTTGTTGCCCCTTCTGGGGAACATGTGTTTGTTGGGTGGAAGATGGATAGAATTTCTTCTTCTTAGAGAAAAAAGGTTTTTTTGAAAACCTTTTTCTTGGCTGGGTTAGATGCAGATTTTGACAATCTGCCTAAAGTTGTATTATCAGTGTCAATTTCGTTAGCCTTGAGCTGCCAATCCTTGCCAAAGAGATTTTCTCCTGTGCAAGGAATGTTTCCCAGCTTATCTTGCACCCATTCCTCTAAGTCTGAAGCCTGGAGCCAGGCAATACGGCGTGCTCCTATGGATATAGCAGAAGTTCTGCTAATACATTCAAAACAGTCAAAAGTAGCACGATTCATAAATTTAGAGACATTCTGAGCACATTTGACCAAAGTCAAATGATCTGTCCGTTTATCCTCTTGAAGAAAAGGGTTCAAAAGTTCTAAGTCTTTTGTAACCTCTTCAAGAAACATTCCCATGTATAATATATAGGAACTGATTCTTGCTGACAGCATGGAGGACTGAAAGCATCTACAACCAAAGGCAATCCAGTGTTCTAGACTCACGACCTGGTGGATTGGAAGAGTGTCTCTTAACACTCTTAATCCGTCTCATGGCTGACTCTACCACCATAGAATGATGTGGTAACTGAGTCTTTTGAAACCCTGGACAAGGTGGTACTCGATACATAGTGTCAAGACGTCTAGAATGTGGAGATACTGTTAAAGGAGCTTCCCACATCCTTAACATCAGATCATGTAAGATCTGATGTTAAGGATGTGGGAAGCTCCTTTAACAGTATCTCCACATTCTAGACGTCTTGACACTATGTATCGAGTACCACCATGTAAGATCTGATGAATAGGAAGCATAGCTGTCTCCTTTAGAGCCAAAGGATATTGAAGAATTCTCAATTCTTCTGCCCTAGGCTCCTTTTCAGGTACTACTGTAATGGCAAGACCCTTTGCCATATCACATACAAAATCATGAAAAGACATGTCCTCAGGAGGGGACATTCTGCGTTGAGGAGAAAGAGTTGAATCCTGCAAAAGTTCAGCTCTGGTACCGGTGGAATCATCTGAGTCATCGGAATCGGAAGATTCAAAAGGAGGAAGCACCGGGTTCTCCCGAAGCAAATGGCTTTGGTACTGCTTGATGTCGGTACCGACACGAGTCGGTACCTGATCTCCCATGCTAGAGAGAGATTCCAAGCTCGGCATCAGGGGAAGCATGCCTGTCAAAGCAGGTACCGAAGGCACTGGCACTGTTACCGGCATCGGTACCGGTGCCTGCGGAACCGTCTGTAGCGACCTTAGCGGTACCGAAGTAGCTAAGAGAGTCGCTAGACTGCGTTCGATAGCGAGGAGTCTTTTGTCCACCACTACTGCCGATGCTGGGGTGTCGGTACTGGTGGGAGCGGCCACAACCCCCGAGCATGGCACCAGTAATTCCATTGAGGTTGAGGCCTCTGGAACATTCTGGAGCCCCGATAAAGCTTTGGAGCTTGAAAGCTCCCGCCGGGGCTGTTTTGTCAGTAAATTGTCCTTGAGGGCAACGCCAATGGCATCTCGATGTTTAGAGGGAGATCTACCCTTCGAGGACCGGCTAGTCTTAGAAGACTTGTGTTTAGTTACCTGAGATCCCTGGGAAGAAGTCGAAGACCTGGAAGACATCGATGCTACAGACGCTGTGTCTGAAGCAAATAGGGCACCGAGTTGATTTGCTCGATTTTGAAGACATCTCTTAGTTAACTTCCTGCAGGAGAGACACTCTGCCGGGCAATGGTCAGGACCTAAACATTTAAGACACCAGTCATGGTGTCGGTAATAGAAACTGTACCGCCACATTTTGAACATTTTTTAAATCCAGTGGCTGGTTTTTCCATGGCTAAGGAAAAAAAAGGGCCTAATGCCCAAAATGGCGCCAAGCACCAGAGCAGGGAAGAAATCCCTGAGAAAAAGCACTAAAATTGAAAAAGTTTTAGAAGAAAAGAAAGAAAAGCACTGGTGGTACCAGTAGGCGTCGACGGAAGGCAGACGCAACCACAAAAAATATAAAAATAAAAGAAGATTTTCTGCAGTGACAGGGGACACGTCCTGTCGGCTCCGCGTAAAACGACAAACTGAAGTGAGAGAGGTAGTTGGGCAGGAAGGCAGCACGCATGCGTGGTGGATGCTCCCAAAAGCTTTCTTTTTGGGACGCTGGGGAGCGTTCCCGCGCAGGCTCCGTCGGTGCCGACGGTACCCATATGTGAAGACTACATTCCTGCTTGTTACTGGAGATAAGAGTACCCCTGCGAGGTCGAAAACTCTCCGGGCTACCAGTGGGAGAAAAAAGGCATGAAGACGCCAGGAAAAGAAAGAACGAAAACTACAAAAATAGACCGAACTTGACAACAAGGCAATGAGGTTTATGGCGGGAAGAGTGCCGGTGCGATATCGGATGGGGAGTATGAAACTCAGAAAGAAAAATCAACTTTTTCCAGGGACAAGCCAGACAAACGTCTGAAGGGCTCCGCGTAAAAAAGGAGACTGAGCAAGATGGCACCCTTGGACGGGAAGGGGACAATGCATGCATGGTGACATCTCCCAAAGGCTTTCTTTGAAAGCTGGGGGGATGCTTCCGCGAGGGCTCCATCAGTGCCGACGTCACCCATATGTGAGGACTGACTTTCTGCTTGTTACCAGAGAAAAGCAGAGTTCACGAGGAGGAAAGTAGGGAGGGAGCAAAGTAGGGAGTGATGAGAGGAAAGGTAATGAGGAGTAGTAGAATGAATGCATTTATAGGTCAGAAGGAGAAGTCTGAACTGGATACGGAAAAGGAAGGGGAACCAATGAAGTGACTTGAGAAGAGGGGTTATATGAGCATATCAGGGCTGACGTAATCAAACTCTGGAATTTGTTACCGGAGGATGTAATAAAAGCTGTTAGTGTAGCTGGGTTTAAAAAAGGTTTGGACAAGTTCCTGAAGGAAAGGTCCATAAACCATTATTAAAAGGGACCCAGGATATCACTGCTTGACCTAATACAAGCATTGTGGAACCTGTCTCTTTTGGGGAAACTGCTAGGTACGTATGACCTAGATTGGCCACTGTTGGAAACAGGATACGAGGCTTGATGGACCTTGGTCTGACCCAGTATGGCATATCTTATGTTCTTATGTAAAGAACTTGAATATGAGATTGAAGACCTACTATTAGTAATCTGTGTACTATCATTAAAATCATCTATAATACTTGAGGATAGCCAGCTTTTAAAAAGGGTTCGAGTGTTGATCCGGGAAACTACAGACTGGTGAGCCTGACGTCAGTACTGGGAAAAATGGTAGAAACCATTATAGAGAACAAAATTACTGAACATGCAGATAGTCATGGCTTAATGGGAGACAGCCAACATGGCTTTAAACAAGGAAGATCTTGTCTTACTAATCAGTTATGTTTTTTTGAAAGTGTAATAAACAGGTAGACAAAGGTGAGTCGGTTGAAATAGTGTATCTGGATTTTCAGAAAGCCTTTGACAAGGTCCCTCATGAGAGACTTTTGGCGAAATTAAAGAGTCATGGGATAGGAGGCAGTTTCTATTTGTGGATCAGGAACTAGTTAAAAGATAGAAAGCAGAAGGTAGGGCTAAATGGCCAATTTTCCCTATGGAGAAAGGTGAATGGTGGAGTACCCCAGGGATTTGTGCTGGATCCGTTGCTTTTTAACATATTCGTAAATGACCTGGATATGGGAATAACGAGTGAGGTAATCAAATCTGCAGATGACACAGAACTATTCAAAGTTGTTAAACCCCTGAGGATTGTGGAAAATTGCAAGAGGACCTTGATAAATTAGAAGACTGGGCATCCAAATGGCAGATTAAATTTAATGTGGACAAATGCAAAGTTATGTACCTAGGAAAGAACAACTCAAGGAGCCACCAAAATGGTAAAGGGGATGGAAGGATATCCCTATGAAGAAAGGCTAAAAAGATTAGGGCTCCAAACTGGAAAAGAGATGGCTGAGGGAAGATATAATAGAGGTCTATAAATTAATGAATAGAGTGGAACGAGTAAATGTAGATCGATTGTTTACGCCATCAAAATATAGAAAGACTAGGGGACATGCAATGAAGCTACAGGGTAACATATTTAAGACTAATAAGATAAAATATGTTTTCAATCAATGTGTAATCAAACTCTGGAATTTGTTACCGGAGGATGTAGTAAAAGCTGTTAGTGTAGCTGGGTTTAAAAAAGGTTTGGACAAGTTCCTAGAGGAAAGGTCTATAAACCATTATTAAAGTGAACCCGTGATATTCACTGCTTGACCCAATACAAGCATTGTGGAACCTGTGTCTTTTGGGAAAACTGCTAGGTACTTGTGACCTAGATTGGCCACTGTTGGAAACAGGATACTGGACTTGATGGACCTTGGTCTGACCTAGTATGGCATTTCTTATGTTCTTCCTGTCTCCTCAACCCACAACGTTGGGGTCATCTTTGACTCCTCGCTCTCCTTCTCTACTGACATCCAACTGAGAGATAAAACCTGTCGTTTCTTTCTCTATAATATCAGCAACATTCACTCCTTCCTTTCTGAACATATTACTAAAACACTTATCCACCCTTTAGTCGCCTCCTGTTTAGACTAATAGCAACCTTCTCCTTCCCTCTGACTCATCTCTCTCCCCTTCATGCTCTTCAAAACTCAGCTGCTCGACTAATCTTTTGCCAGCCCTGATATGCTCATATAACCCCTCTTCTCAAGTCACTTCATTGGTTCCCCTTCCTTTTCCGTATCCAGTTCAAACTTCTCCTTCTGACTTATAAATGCATTCATTCTACCGCTCCTCATTACCTTTCCTCTCTCATCTCTCCCTACTTTCCTCCTCATGAACTCTGCTCTTCTCCGGGAACAAGCAGAAAGTCAGTCCTCACATATGGGTGACGTCGGCACTGATGGAGCCCTCATGGAAGCATCCCCCCAGCTTTCAAAGAAAGCCTTTGGGAGATGCCGCCATGCGTGCGTGGTCCCCTTCCCATCCAAGGATGTCATCTTGCTCAGTCTCCTTTTTACCGCGGAGCCCTTCAGACGTTTGTCTGGCTTGTCCCCAAAAAAAGTTGAATTTTCTTTCCGAGTTTCATACTCACCATCCGGTATCGCACCGGTATTCTTCCTGCCATCGACCTCATTGCCTTGGTGTCAGGTTCGGTCTATTTTTGTAGTTTTTGTTCTCTCTTTTCCTGGCATCTTGATGCCTTTTTTCTCCCACTGGCAGCCCGGAGAGTCTTCGACCTTGCAGAGGTACTCTTTTCCCCCATGTCTACTAGTAGCTTTAAGAAGTGTGATCGGTGCTCTAAAATTATGTCTTTGATCAACACACACGACTGTCGTCTCTGCTGCCTTGGGCCAGACCACGACCCGGCAGCCTGACGTTTCTGCAAAAGGCTGTCCAGTAAGCCCCTCAAGATCCGTCAACAGCAGCACGATACGTTTTTCCCCGAATCTCCAGTGCCTCGGAAGGCCAGGGCCTCATTTGAGGCCCCGACATCTTGGGCAGAGCCTTCCCAATCCAAGCCTCGTCACGGGTCCTCAGAAAGGGGGTTGCCGAGGGAACTCAGGAAAAAAGAAGAAACTCTCGAAGGCGGCTTCCTTGGACAATTCTGACCGGCCGGGTGCTCCCTGGCTCTGGTCTCGCAGTCCGTGACATTCATCCGAGGCGTCAGATAGGGAGCATCCTGGGAAGGTCCCCCAAAAGGATCTGACCGCGGACCGGCCTCGGTCACCAGACACCATACTCGTCAAGGATTCCCCTTTAAGGAAACTGCCATCGGGCCCGAGTCCCTCAGTGCCCACGCCGAAGGCTGCGGAGCTTTCTGGTCTGGAGTCCAGAATGGCAGCCCTGGAGCACAGTTTGTCTGCCTTCATGGACCAGCAGTGGGTGCTGTTGTCTGGCACGACCGGTTCATCCGCCCTGACCACCAGGCCCTCGACGTCCAAGATGTCTCCGGAGACCGAGCCAATCCTCGAGGTCCTTCAGCCTCGAGTTCATACCCGACCGAGGTCGCAATCTGAGTCCCGCTCGACGGGACCATGGTCATCCACGGCAAATATGCCAGGCGCCGGCCGCAGGGCATCGGGGGCCCCAGGGCCCACGGAGCAGCTCTCCTATGAGTCCTCGACGGACTACTTCGAGTGGGAGACGGAGGACAAGGAGTCCCCCAATAACAGTTGCCTCATTTCCCCTCTGACTCTCCCATCTCGAAGCCCCGATGGTGGTCCCCGCCAGAGGATATGCGCTTCCCTGATTTCGTCAAGGATATGTCATAGACCCTGGCGTTCCTGACCAAGTCGGAGGAGGACCCTCGGGCGGATGAGTTGGAAAACCTCACGTACGAGGCTCCTCCACGGGAATCGCTCACAGTGCCCATCCCCCCCTCATCCTGGAGCGGCTGATGCTCCAAATGTGAGAGACACCGTCTTCGGTAGCGGTGGTGAGCAAACGGCTCGACTCGGTGTATCGAGTGCGCCGAAGCACGGGCTTTCAAAATCACAGCTGCAGCATAACTCCATAGTGGAGGAATTGGCCATGCGTCTTCTTGGTGCCCCCTGGCAGGGAGGCCCGCACCTTGGACGTCCTCGGCAGTGGGTTTAGGACAAATTGGTTGATGTCCCTGCCAAGGAGAGAACCTCTTTGGCGAACCCATGACCGACAAGGCTGCCGAGCTGGAGAACAAGTTCATGACGAGGACCAGGCTCTCCAAAAAGACCACTGCCCCTCCCTGACGGAAAGGCTCGGGTAAAAAGTCCTTTTATCTGAGGAATGGAGCTGCTTTCAGAAACTACCAATCTTTTCAGGCCTCCCCAGCTCCCCAAGAGGGTCAGCAGGCCAAGGGACATGGGCATGGCCCTCATAAGCAGAAGGCCCCAAAACCCCAGGCTCCGGCCCCGGCCTAGCAAGAGGGGAAGATTGTGACTCCTTGAGCATAGCCTATCTACCCCAAGAAGATCAGCAGCCCACAGTGGGACGTCTGGCCCTCTATGGCCTGAGGTGGTTGACCATCACCACCGACTCCTGGGCACTTCAGGTTGTCAGGGAGGGTTACCTCCTCCACCTGACTCAGACACCTCACCCTTATTTCCCGGGAGAGCCCCTCAGGTGTCCCTTCCACCGGGACCTTCTACTGAAGGAGATGACAGGTCTTCTCGAGAACAAAGCGGTGGAACCGGTGCCCCACCATCTCAAGGGCAAGGGGTTCTACTCCAGGTACTTCCTCATGTGAAAAAGGACAGGGGCCTAAGGCTCATCCTCGACCTGCGCAACCTCAACAAATTCCTGGTGAGGGAGAATTCAAGATTCACTCCCTTGAAACATTGCTGCCATACCACCAGCAGGGAGACTGGGCTATGCTCCTTAGACCTCAAGGATGCTTATACCCACATCCTCATTCACTCCAACCACAGGCAGTACCTGCGTTCGTAGTGGAGGGGGGCGGGGCAGGCATTTTCAGTATAGGGTGCTCCCCTTCGGCTTGGCCTCTGCCCCAAGAGTCTTCACAAAATGCCTTGCAGTGGTGTCCGCCTTCCTCTTTCTCCAAGGGGTCTTCGTCTTTCCCTACCTGGACAAGTGGCTCATAAAGGGAGGCACGGCCTCCTAGGTGCAGCAGGCCACCGCACGCACCATTCATGTTCTGCAACACTTGGGATTTGTCATAAACTACCCCAAGTCTCACCTCCTCCCGACATAGTGTCTGGAGTTCATCAGACAAAGATCTACACCAGTGATGGCTAACCTTTTTGAGCCCGAGTGCCCAAACTGCCGCACAAAACCAAAGAATTTCCTCAAAGTGCCAGCACGTCATTTGCATAAGTGGTCTTATTTGCATAAATATTTGCATAATGTTACCATACACTAACTTTTAGTAAACATGTCTCTTAATGAGTGTATGGATAAAGAAAGACTAAAAGATTTCTACATTACTATAATCCAGTGCCAACCGCCAGGCACATTAGGAACTACTACAAACGCTGCCCATTTAGAACCCATAGCAAACCCGCCGTATCCTGACAGCATTACCAGGACTCACAAAGCACCATACCCTACCTATCAAAAGGCAACACTGCAAATATTAAACCAATACATTTCAGTGAATACTGGGGAAAGAGAACAAGTGGCAACGTCAAATAGGAATTTCCTCTTGTACCAAACAAAGCGCAGATGTTAATGATGCACATTTCCCAGAGCTGACATATTCCAGTTAATAAATTCAAAATAAAGAGATATCGTTCTACCTTTTGTGCATTTTTTTTCAGTTGCAATTGGTCCAGCCATTTTCTTCTGGTTTCTTCATGTTTTCTGCTAACTCTCCATCGTCTGCTGTCCATTTGTCCTTTCTTCTCTCTTCTAGTTTTTTTTCCATTCTCTCTCTCTCTACATCTGCTTTAACATACTAATCTTTCTCCTTTTGCTCTTTCCTCATTCCTATTTCATCCACACAAATTTTACCCCTCCATCCTCAATCCCCAATTACTCTCCCAATACCTGGCCAATTGTAGATTTTTCATCCCTCCTACACAAAATATTTTTCCCCTCTCCATTTTACTCTCCCAGCCCCATCCCATTCTAATCCTCCCCCAACATCAGCTCCCTTCTAGTTCCAGTCTCACCCAGCATCCATTCCCTTCTTCAAGCCCCCCACTACCCCTCAGCCCATTTCCATTCCAAGCCCCGACCCCACCAGCGATGTGCAGTTCCAGCCCCCCACTTCCCCTCAGCCCATTTCCATTCCAAGCCCCATCCCCAACAGCTATTTGCAGTTCAAGCCCCCTTCCACTCAGCCCATTTCCAGTCCTAGCAACCCCCCCAACCCATTACCAGTCCTAGCCCCCCATAGCCCACTCCCAGTCCTAATCCCACCAGCCCATTTCCAGTCCTAACCTCCCCATCAGCCCACTCCCAGTCCTCGTCCCCCATCACTCCATTTTTAGTTTAAGCCCCCCCAGCGCCTATCACCACTCCTAACCCCCCCCAGCGCCCATCACCACTCCTACCCCCCCCAGCCCAGCGCCCATCACCACTCCTACCCCCCCAGCCAGCCCAGTGCCCATCACCACTCCTAACCCCCCCCAGCCAGCCCAGTGTCCATCACCACTCCTAACCCCCCAGCCCAGTGCCCATCACCACTCCTAACCCCCCCACCCCAGCCCATCACTACTCCTAACACCCCCCAGCCCAGCCCAGCCCATCACTACTCCTAAACCCCCCCAGCCCAGCCCAGCCAATCACCACTCCTAACCCCCCCCAGCCCAGCCCAGCCCATCACCACTCCTAAGCCCCCCAGCCCAGCCCAGCCCAGCCCATCACCACTCCTAACCCCCACCCCCCACCCCCAGCCCAGCCCAGCCCAGCCCAGGGAAAATTTTAAAAAAAAAGAACACCTGTCTGCTGCCGCTGTCGGGGCCGCCGCGGCAGAATCGAGCGTGCCGCGGGGCCCCCCTGTACCCGGCACAGCCTCTCCTCCCTGTAGCAGCTCTCTCGTTGGAGCTGAAGTCAGACGCGCCGGCTTGCAGAGCGCGAGGGAAGAGTTTTTCCCTCGCTGCTCTGTTAAGCCCGCGGGGGCTGATGGGAAGTTCCCATCAGCCCCCGCGGGCTTAACAGAGTCGCGAAAGGGAAACTCTTCCCTTCGCGCTCTGCAAGCCGGCGAGTCTGACTGCAGCTCCAACGAGAGAGCTGCTACAGGGAGGAGAGGCTGTGCCGGGTACAGGGGGGCCCCGCGGCACGCTCGATTCTGCCGCGGCGGCCCCGACAACGGCAGCAGACAGGGTTGTTGTTTTTTTTTCGATGGCGGACCTTCCCGCGTGCCAGCTGCAAGGCCTTCGCGTGCCACAGCTGGCACGCGTGCCATAGGTTCGCCATCGCTGATCTACACTATCCAGTCGAAGGCATTGTTGCCCAGGTACCAGCCAACCATCTCAGGACTCTGGCGCGGGACGTTCAGTGCCATCCCTCGGTGGCCGCTTGGCTTCTTCTGCGCCTCCTCGGGCACATGGCCTCCACAGTCCACGTCACCCCGACGCTCACCTCCATATAAGGGCGGCGCAGTGGTATCTCTGGAACCAATGGTCACAAGGCATGGGTCGCCTCCGAGACAGGGTCTCTGTGACCCGCCAACTGGCAGACTCCCTGGTCTGGTGGCAGTCTCTCCAGCATCTTGAGGCAGGAATGCCTTTTCAGGCCTCAAGCCCCTCCAAGGTCCTCACCACGGACACCTCCCTGCTCAGCTGGGGAGCTCACTGTGGAGATTTCCACACCCAGGGCAACTGGTCACCAGATGAGAGCATCCAGCAGATCAACCTCCTGTAGCTACAAGCCATACACTTAGCCCTGCAAGTCTTCTGTCACCAGCTGCGTCACCAGCCGTTGCTGGTCCAGATGGGCAACCAGGTGGCGATGTTCTACATGAACCAACAGGGGGGCACGGGGTCTCGTACCTTTTGTCGGGAGGCACTGGTCCTCTGCTCATATGCAATCCAACAGGGTATCCTCCTGCGGGCAGTTCACTTGCCCAGTCAGGACAATCTTCTGGCCGACAGGCTGAGCAGAGTCCTGCAGCCACACGAGTGGCAGCTGGCCCCAGGGTAGCAAGTTGGCTCTTCCAACTCTGGTGGGAACCCGTGATGGATATGTGCGCCAGCCTGCGCAACTTTCAATTGCCCCGCTTCTGTTCCCTGGCAGGCCCACCCCTCCAGGGTGGCAGCAGACAAAATCCTTGTCTCATGGTCAGAAGGCCTCATGTATGCCTTCCCTCCTACGCCACTGATCGCCAAGACCTTGCTCAGGACTCTCCATGACAGGGCCTCGCTCATCCTGATAGCTCCTCGGTGGCCCAGGCAACCGTGGTTTCCACTACTCCTCCAGTTGACGGTTCTTTACATAAGAACATAAGATATGCCATACTGGGTCAGAACAAGGTCCATCAAGCCCAGTATCCTGTTTCCAACAGTGGCCAATCTAGGTCATAAGCACTGTTCCCTCTAAGCTGTGCGCGTGTGCGCGCGCACACACCTCACTGAGTGAGCGCACATACTTTACAACAGAGCGCACAAAAATTACGGTTCTCATTCTGATAGAAAACAACACAGACGTTCTTAAAATTGAAAAGTTGTTGTGTATTTATGGTTTTCACAAGTTCTACAATATTTTCTAGTGCAATCAATGTGGTGTACTGTGGTCCTGCAGACCCTCTGCAGACAGAAGAAAATGCTTTTAACTTAGAAAAAAGAGGCAGACACCGGCTGCAGCATCGCGAGGAGCCATATAGGGGGAGCAAGAGGGATCTCTGGAGGACTGAGGAGCCACACCCCAGAGCCAATGATGCAATACCGGCCTGCACCCAATCCAGAAAGGGAAGAATTCCTTTTAAAAGCCCAGACACAGGAGACACAAGGGACACAGGAAGGAAGCTAACCCTGGAAGGAGAAAGGAGAGCTTTCCTGGAAGGAGAGAAGGACCAGGGAATAGGAGTCCTGACAGAAGGAACCGGCCCAGCAGACTCAGCAGAACCAGGTGAAGGAATCCGCTTCAAATATCCCAAGTGGGAAGGATACAAAGAAGAAGCTAACCCTGGAAGGAGAAGGACTGTGCCAGAGAGTCCTGGACCTGGGTCTGGCAGAGGCCAGCAACCTTTGAAAGACACAACGAGGAGTAACCAAGAAGGAGGTGAAAGAGTTACTTTGAAAGGTAACATTCTTGGCCCAGAGAGAAAGAAGCTGTGGTGCGAGTGTGGCTTAACCCCAGCAGAAGGCTGACCGGAGAACTGGAGGCCTACCTTGGTGTCAGAGAAGCCAAACCACAGCAGGAGCAAGCATCAACCCTCACTTGGCCGTGATAAACCCAAAAGGAAAGGTAATCACTATTTTATTGATTGTGATTTTATGAATGCTGTGACGCAGGAGGAGCAGGGCCTGGAGGAATGCTGTCCTTCTAGAACTATTTGTGCTACAAAATACAAACCTGTGCCAAACAAGAAACTCTCTAGTAAAAGAGCAGTAGGCGAGAAAAACTGTCCTCACTCTAGAGGTGTACAAAACCAAGGCTTACCTTTGGATGCAGCGCATTGGGACATCGTACAAACATTGTATAAAAAGCCTGAATGCGAGCCACTAGATATTCCTGACTGTGAACCAATGCAGGTGGAATTCCCGGATGACCTTTCGGACCCCGAGATGGATTGCAGCTATTGCCTGGCAGAAAGCTTTGAGCCCTTAGCCGAGGAGTAGAGCTGTGGTCTGGGGGAAGGTTTGAATCTGTGTTTCTTATAGTACTGCTGTGAAGTTAACAGGTCTAACTCAGTTCATGTTTCTTTTTCTTTCAACCTGAAGCAAGGACATTTTTGTGTTGATGTAAATTCTGAGCTATTGACCCTATTTGCAATATGGGAAATAAAAGCCTTTATTCTCCCTACACTCGGACTGTTATATTCTTTGGAGCTTTGGTTACCCAGAAGGCTACCAGGACTATAAAAACCTGGGCCCTGTCTTTGAGCTAAACTCCACCATAAAATATTTCTGTGTCCACCCTCCCTGCTGTGACATCCCAGTGCCACCAGGGAGGCGTTGTGACAGTACATACTGTATTCTGACATGTAGTCAAATTTTAAAGTATATAACTCCGAGTGTCGTTATGTGGCGCACAAAAATTTAACCTTCCTTCAAAAGCTGCACAGCTGATATTTTATGCGCACACAGCCTACAGAAAATTAGAGGGAACATTGGTCATAAGTACCTAGAAGTTTCCCCAAAAGACAAAGGCTCCACAATGCTTGCATTGGGCCAAGCAGTGATATCCTGGGTCCCTTTTAATAATGGTTTATGGATGTTTCCTCTAGGAACTTGCCCAAACCTTTTTTAAACCCAGCTACACTAACAGCTTTTACTACATCCTCCGGTAACAAATTCCAGAGTTTGATTACACGTTGAGTGAAAAAATATTTTCTCTTCATTGCATGTCCCCTAGTCTTTCTATATTCTGATGACATAAACAATCGATCTACATTTACCCATTCCACTCCATTCTTTAATTTACAGACCTCTATCATATCTCCCCTCAGCTGTCTCTTTTCTAGGTTGAAGAGCCCTAACCTTTTTAGCCTCTCTTCATATGAGTATCCTTCCATCCCCTTCTCTGTACCTTTTCTAATAATGCTATTTCCTTTTTAAGATACGGCAACCAGAATTGCAAACAATATTCAAGGTGCGGTCGCACCATGGAATGATACAGAGGCTTTATAATATCCTTTGTTTTATTTTCCATTCCTTTCCTTATGATGCCTAGCATTCTATTTGCTCTCTTGGCCGCCTCTGCACACTGGGTGGAGGGTTTTAACATGTTATCCACGATGACTACTAAATCTTTTTCCTGGGTGGTGGTTCCTAATGTGGAACTTTGCATCGTGAAACCATGGTTTGGGTTTTTCTTTTCTAGGTGCATAACTTTGCACTTGTCCACATTAAACTTCATCTACAATTTGGATGCCCAGTCTTCCAATTTATCAAGATCCTCTTGCAATTTTCCACAATAATAATGGGTTTTAACAACTTTAAATAGTTTTGTGTCATCTGCAAATTTGATAACCTCACTCGTTATTCCCTTTTCCAGGTCATTTATGTATATGTCAAAAAGCAGTGGACCCAGCACAGATCCCTGAGGTACACCACTATTCATCTTTCTCCATTGGGAAAACTGGCCATTTAGCCCTACCCTCTGCTCTCTATCTTTTAACCAGTTTCTGATCCACAATAGTACACCCTTGGATGTATACCATCTGGTCCAAGTAATTTGCTACTCTTCAGTTTATTAAATAGTTGACAGCGACAATGTGCTAATCAACCAGATGTCGCCCCCCGGATTCTCCATCTTCGCCTGTCACCGAACCCATCAGAGAGGCGGAGGCACACTCATCCTCGCCAGATCCGAACTCCACTTTACCCTCAATTACTCAGCTAGCTCTACATATCTGGACACAATCTCCATCTCAAATGCACAATGCTCAATCAACCTCATATATCGAGCCCCTTCCCCGCAACCGGATGACTTATCATCAATAATTGACCTAGCCTGCAACCCCCATAACCCACGATCCCTAAACTGGCTGCTGGGAGACTTCAACCTGCCCTCCCTACAAGATATATACTCGTCAGCCTTTCTTGATGCAATGAACGAGCTGGGATATACCCAACTCACTAACGCCCCCACTCATGACAAGGGTGGCAAACTCGACCTAATATTCGCCCCCCAGACTGACGTCAACTCATCCCAGGACCTGCTACATTCCATAACACCCATACCTTGGTCTGATCACCACCTAATTCTATTCAACATACCCACATCCCACCTCGGTAATAATAACAAACATGCACCCCTCCCAAACCTAGCACAACACGTTTTCGACCCCTCGACAAGGATGAGGCCCTCAAGAAGATCCTACCTCTCCTTGCCTCTGAATCTCTCGACCCTGATGAGTTAGTAGCCAACTGGAACGACACCATCAGATCTGCTGCCCACATCCCATCCTCCAACAAGAGCACAGTAAGACACGAACATGCACCATGGTACTCCCACGGTCTTCGAGCATCACTCCTTCAGCTACGCAAACTAGAGAGGCAGTGGCGCCACGGCCAGACCCCAGAAGCACTCCATATGTATTCCACTCACCTACAAATTCACCGAGAAAAAAACATGGAAAAAAGAAAACACTACCACTCAGAGCTATTGAAGTGATCACTAAACAGACCACACGATCTATTCAACATTGTGAAGTCCCTAACAGGTGATCCAGCTCCAGTTCACCCAATAACACCCCAGCCACAAGACTATTCCAATTACCTTCAATCGAAGATGATACAATGCAACACGACCACAACCACCATACCCACCTTCACCCCACATACAGTCCCCCAACCAACCCCCCTTCACGGCTTCGCTAAAGTATCCAACAAGGAGATCATTGACACCATCTCGTCCATCAACCTTACCACCGCCCCCAATGATCCCTGCCCCGCAAGCTGGATCAAAGAGCTACGCCATGACCTCAGCCCAACCATCTGCAAAATCCTGAATCAGTCCCTATCAACAGGATCCTTCCCCCAAAGCCTGAAACTCACATCCATCCGCCCACTGCTAAAGAATAACAAGCTCGACCCAGCTAAAGTCGAATCTTACAGGCCAATCTCAAGCATCCCGCTGTTCGCAAAAATCATCGAGAAGGTCGTCCTGAGACAACTACAACACCATATCGACAATGAGGCACCTTTAGACTCCGCCCAGCACAGCTTTAGGGAAGCTCATGGCATCGACACCATCCTCACAATCCTCTTCAACAATCTAATCACTGGTCTCGATAACATCCACCAAAGATTTGTCCTCATCTTCCTAGACATAGCCGCCGCCTTTGACTCGGTGAATCACGAGACACTTCTATATCGTCTCAAAGAAAAAGGGATACAAGGCACAACACTAGCCTGGTGCAAAACCTACCTATACAACCGATGGCAACAATTCAGAGCTGGCTCCACGACTTCTGAACCTTTTCCTCTAAAGCAAGGCGTACCACAAGGCTCATCCCTCTCCGCGCTGCTATTCAACGTCTACATGCAGCCTATCTGTACATTAATCCGCTCCTTCAACATCCAATGCCTTGCCTACGCCGACAATATCCTCATCTACACTCCGTTCAGGACTGAGCAACCCAACTTCTCCCCAATACAAAAATGTTTTGCAGCTATATCTGATTGGCTCCTAGCCCAAAATCTCCGAATCAACCACAATAAAACAGACGTCCTATTTGTCACAAGGAACCGGAAATTCACACCTCCTTCCTCACTGCAAGTTAATGACATGGAACTAAAAACAAAATCCACAATTCGATACCTAGGCATTACCCTGGATCAACACCTAGATATGTCAGCCCACGTCGCAAACACCACAAAAGCCATCTATTACAAGATCCGGTCACTACGTCATCTCCGCCCATTACTCGACTTCTCCGACTACCGAACCATCTTTCAAGCTTTGGTCATCCCACACCTTGACTTTGCGAACATCATCCTCCATGGACTACCACAATCAACCCTGAATCCCCTCCGACTTGCCATGAACTCAGCAGCAAGGGTTCTAGTCGGATCCTCAAGGTCCAACCACATAACGCCAGTCCTAAAAAAACTACACTGGCTACCGCTACCTGCTAGAATTACCTACAAGATGCTAGTTCTGACATTTAAAGCCATCAGGAAATTACCACCCCGCCTATCAGCACTCTTCTCCATCATACACCAGCAAACAGCAAACACAATCGAATACACTTGAAGTCCCTAAATCTTTGACGAAATGTACAAAGTCATCAGCAAGTAGAGCCTTCTCCATCTTCGCACCCATGGCTTGGAACGCCCTCCCTGCAGAAATCCGTGCCATCCCGAACTTAATGTTGTTCAGAAAAGCCCTCAAACACCACCTGTTCCTTCAGCACTACCCTGATACCAAGCCTGAAAAACACACAACCTCTACATCGACCCCCCGCCTACCACATCCCATTGAACAGCCCCCGGCCAACAATGGATAATCAACCGCCACCTCTGTCCCCCCCACCCCAAGTGCTCTCGCATCCACTACGAATCCTACATGCCCCATGTGAATACTCACTACTGTACAATTGTATATAATTTGTATATAGTTCTCCCCAGTTCATCCAAGTTTTTGACCACCTGTTCTATGTAAACTCAATGTACCATACTGCATTATAGTGTGTTTCTGTTCTTCTGTGAACCGCGCTAATTATAATAGCGCGGTATATAAGAAATGTTAATAAATAAATAAATAAAATAAATAAATAAATACATCCTCCCATTGTATCGATATGTCTTTTAATTCTTCAGCGGCATCACCTTTAAATACCATTTCAGTCATGTGTAACATCCCTACATCTTCCTCAGTAAAGACCGAAGCAAAGAATTCATTCAGTCTCTCCGCTATCGCCTTCTCCCCTCTTAGTGCCCTTTTACCCATCTATCATCTTCATTGCCTCAGGTACACTTATTGTGAGCCCTTCGGGGACAAGGGAATAAAAAAAGTACCTGTTAGTATATACGTGTAAACCGCTCTGATGCGTAAGTAAAGGGCGGTACATCAAATGCCTAAACCATAAAACATAATGGTCCTACAGACTCCGTCATAGGTTTCTTTGCTATGAATGTACTTGAAAAAGTCTTTATTACGTGTCTTTGCTTCCACAGCAAGCTTCTTCTCAAATTCTCTTTGCCTGCCTTGCATCTAACTTGCCAGTATTTATGATCTTTCCATTTTCCGTCATTTGGCTCCTTTTTCCATTTCCTGAAAGATGCTTTTTTGACAATAACAGCCTCTCTGACCTCACCTTTAAACCATGCTGGCAGTTTTCTGAACTTCCTTCCGCTTTTCTTAAAGTGTGGAATACAGCTGGTCTGGACTTTTAAGATAGTATTTTTAAACACCACCCATGGTTGATGCAAATCTTTAACCTTTGCAACTGCTCCCCTTTGTTTTTTCTTAACTATTTTCCTCATTTTATCATAGTCTCCCTTTTGAAAGTTAAAAGGTAGTACTATGGATTTCCTTACCGTTCATCCTCCATTTTATTAAATCAAACACGATCATGCTATGATCACTATTGTCAAGTGGCCCCAACACCCTTATCTCTTGCACTAGATTTTGTGTTCCACTAAGGACTAAGTTCAAAATGGCTTCCCCTCTGGTCGGTTCATGAACCAGCTGCTCCAAGAAGCAGTCATTTATTTAATCTAGAAACTTTATCTCCCTAGCATGTCCTGCCATGACACTGACCCAGTCGACATAGGGGTAATTGAAATCACCCATTATTATTACTGTGCTGTAACTTTTGTTAGCTTCCCTGATTTCTTTAAGCATTTCATCATCCATTTGTTTATTCTGGCCAGGCAGTCGATAGTACACCCCCCACTGCCATTGCCTTCTCCTTCCCCTTTTTACATGGAATGTCAATCCATAGAGATTCTACAGTGAATTTTGTTTCCTGCATAACTTTAATTTTTTGTGACTCAGTGCCCTCTCTAACATAGAGTGCAACTCCTCCACCTATTTGATCTGCTCTGTCATTACGATATAGTTTGTACCCTGGTATCAGTGTCCCACTGGTTGTCCTCCTTCCACCATGTCTCTGAGATACCAATCATATCTAACCTCTCATTTAGTGCTATATATTCTAACTCTCCCATCTTAATTTTTTAGACTTCTAGCATTTGTATACAAGCATTTTAGAGGCTGTATTTTATTCGTATTAATCTGGCTTTTGGTAGGCAGGGGTAATTCGGAATCTTTAAGCTCTCTCTGCTCTGTACTTAACTACTACCACTACTACTACTGAGCATTTGTATAGCGCTACAAGTCATAGGCAGTGCTGCACAGACATGTGAGAGACAGCCCCTGCTCATCAGAGCTTACAATCTAGTCAAGACGGACAACACAGAAGTATAGACAGGGATAAAACAAGGGGGAAAGGTAAAGAAACAAGTAGATCAGGTGAGTCAAGATCCAAAAGCAGCAGCGAAGAGGTGAGTTTTCAGCCTGGATTTGAAAAGGATCTGAAAAGATGCTTGACGTACAGACACAGGTAGTTTGTTCCAGGCGAAAGGTGCACCAAGGTGAAAGGAGTGAAGTCTGGAGTTAACAATAGAAGAGAAGGGCACAGATAGACGTGATTTGCCAGAAGAGAGGAGTTCCCGAGGGGGGGGGGGGGTGTAAGGAGAGATAAGAGAAGAAAGGTAGTGAGAAACTGCAGAGTCAATGCATGTATAGGTCAACAAGAGAAGTTTGAACTGGAAGTGGAAACTGATAGGGAGCCAATGAAGTAACTTGAGAAGAGGGGTAATATGGGCATGAAGAGCCACCCAGCTATCTACTTAAGGGCATTTGGACTACTTTTGTCTTTATTGGAACCTCTCTGCTGATATGCCCTAGCTTCAATCTTTTGCTAGTATCCTTCAAGGATACATTGTTCCAAACCATGCGCTCTTGGGCGACTGTCGGCTCTCCCCTATTATCTATTTTAAAAGCTGCTCTATCTCCTTTTAAAAGGTTAATGCCAACAGCCTGGTTTCATCCTGGTTAAAGTGGAGCCCCTCCTTTTCCCAAAATGTTCCCCAGTTCCTAACAAATACAAAACCCTCATTCTTGCACCATCGTCTCATCCACACATTGAGACTCGAGAGCTCTAAGAACATAAGAACATAAGATATGCCATACTGGGTCAGACCAAGGTCCATCAAGCCCATTATCCTGTTTCCAACAGTGGCCAATCTAGGTCATACGTACCCAGCAGTTTCCCCAAAAGACACAGGTTCCACAATGCTTGTACTGGGTGAAGCATTGATATCCTGGGTCCCTTCTTAATAATGGTTTATGGACCTTTCCTCCAGGAACTTGTCCAAACCTTCTTTAAACCCAACTACATTAACAGCCTTTACTATATCCTCCGGTAACAAATTCCAGAGTTTGATTACACATTGAGTGAAAAAATATTTTCTTATATTAGTCTTAAATAGTTTACTCTGTAGCTTCATTGTATGTCCCCTAGGTATTTCTATATTCTGATAATGTAAACAAACGATCTACGTTTACCCATTCTACTCCATTCATTAATTTATAGACTTCTATCATATCTCCCCTCAGCCGTCTCTTTTCCAGATTAAAGAGCCTTAACCTTTTTAGCCTTTCTTCATAGGGGTATCCTTCCATCCCCTTTACCATTTTGGTAGCTCTTCTCTGAACCTTTTCTAATAACGCTATATCCTTTTTAAGATACGGCAACCAGAATTGCACACAATATTCAAGGTGCGGTCTTACCATGGAACAATACAGAGGCATTATACAGGTAGTCGTCGACTTACGACCACGTCTGGTTCCGACAGACCGGTCGTAAGTCGACCTGGTCGTAAGTCGCATAAATTACTGTACTTACGCCAAACAAAGCAGTTTCCTACGCTGGCAGCTTTTGAGGGATGTGAGGCTGAACGTTTGCCATAGTTCAGATTAATCTTTTTGGCTTCTGAGCATGCGTGCAGCTTCCCGCCTTGTCCCGCTCAGTGCCTCTTCAGTTCTTTCTGACCACAGCCAAGGGCAGCTGCAGCTCTCCCCTGCTCCGTCGGGATCAATCTTATATTAGGAAAACAAAACAGAAGACGATCACACCACGCGATTGCGGCAACATTGCTGCTGCCCCAAACAGTGAATCGGCGACAAACGGGGCAGCTATGCAAATGGAAGCAGCTTTGAAACTGAGAACCTGCTGCCGGCAAGACTTACGACCTATGCGACTTAAGACAATTTCCTCGGTCGTAAAGTGAATCTGTCGTAAGTCGCATAGGTCGTAAGTCGACGACTACCTGTAATATCTTTTGTTTTATTTTCCATTCCTTTCCTTATGATACCTAGCATTTTATTTGCTCTCTTGGCCACCGCTGCACACTGGGCCGAGGGTTTAAACATGTTATCCACAATGTCGCCTAAATCTTTTTCCTGGGTGGTGGTTCCTAATGTGGAACCTTGCTTCGTGTAACCATAGTTTAGGTTGTTCTTCCCTAGGTGCATAACTTTGCACTTGTCCATATTAAATTTCATCTGACATTTTGATGCCCAGTCTTCCAATTTATCAAGATCCTCTTGCAAATTTCCACAATCCTCTTGGGTTTTAACAACTTTAAATAGTTTTGTGTCATCTGCAAATTTGATAACCTCACTCGTTATTCCCTTTTCTAGGTCATTTATGAATATGTCAAAAAGCAGTGGACCCAGCACAGATCCCTGGGGTACACCACTATTCAACTTTCTCCATTGGGAAAATTGGCCATTTAGCCCTACCTTCTGCTTTCTATCTTTTAACCAGTTCCTGATCCACAATAGTACACTGCCTCCTATCCCATGACTTTAATTTTGCCAAAAGTCTCTGATGAGAGACCTTGTCAAAGGCTTTCTGAAAGTCCAGATAAACTATATCAACCGACTCACCTTTGTCCATCTGTTTATTCACACCTTCAAAAAAACATAACATTAGTAAGACAAGATCTTCCTTGTCTAAAGCCATGTTGGCTGTCTCCCATTAGGCCATGACTATCTACATGCTGAGTAATTTTTTCCTTATGATGGTTTCTACCATTTTTCCCGGTACTGACGTCAAGCTCACCCGTCTGTAGTTTCACGGATCACCCCTGGAACCCTTTCAAAAACTTGGCGTTACATTGGCAATCCTCCAATCTTCAGGTATTAGATGATTTTAATGAAAGTTCACAGATTACTAATAGCAGGTCTGCAATCTCATATTTCAGTTCTTTCAACACCCTTGGATGTATACCATCCGGCCCAGGTGATCTGCTACTCTTCAGTTTATCTAATAGTTGTTAAACATCTTCCCAATGTATCGATATTTCCTTCAATTCTTCCGCACCTTTAAATACCACTTCAGTCATGGGTAACAACCCTACATCTTCCTCAGTAAAGACTGAAGCAAATAATTCATTCAGTCTCTCCGCTATCGCCTTGTCGCCTCTTAGTTCCCCTTTAACCCCTCTATCATCTAATGTACCAACTGACTCTCTCACATGTCTTTTGCTATGAATGTACTTGAAAAAGTCTTTATTTCGCGTTTTTGCTTCCGCAGCAAGCTTCTTCTCAAATTCTCCCTTTGCCTGCCTTATAAATGCCTTGCATTTGACTTGCCAGTGCTTGTGCTGTTTCCAGGTTTCGTCGTTTGGCTCTTTTTTCCATTTCCTGAAAGATGCTTTTTTGGCAACAACAGCCTCTCTGACCTCACCTTTAAACCATGCTGGCAGTTTATTGAACTTCCTTCCACTTTTCTTAAAGCATGGAATACAGCTGGTTTGGGCTTCCAAGATAGTATTTTTCAACAACACCCAAGCTTGATGTAAGTCTTTAACCTTTGCAACTGCTCCTTTTAGTTTTTTCTTAACTGTTTTCCTCATTTTATCATAGTCTCCCTTTTGAAAGTTAAAAGGTAGTACTGTGGATTTCCATACTATCCCTCCTCCACTAATTAATTCAAATGCGATCATGCTATGATCACTATTGCCAAGTGGCCCCAACACACTTATCTCTTGCACTAGATCTGGTGTTCCACTAAGGACTAGGTCCAATATGGCTTCCCCTCAGGTCGGTTCATGAACCAGCTGCTCCAAGAAGCAGTCATTCATTTCATCTAGGAACTTTATCTCCCTAGCATGTCCTGCCGTGACACTGACCAGTAGATACTGGGGTAATTGAAATCACCCATTATTATTACTGTGCTGTAACGTTTTTAGCTTCCTTGATTTTTTTGAGCATTTCATCATCCATTTGTTCATTCTGGCCAGGCGGTCTATAGTACACCCCCACTGCCATCACTTTCTCCTTTTTACATGGAATTTCAATCCATAGCGATTCTACAGCAAATTTTGTTTCCTGCAAAACTTCAATCCTTTGTGACTCAACGCCCTCTCTAACAAAGAGCGCAACCCCTCCACCAATTTGATCAGCTTTATCATTACGATATAGTTTGTACCCAGGTATCACAGTGTCCCATTGGTTGTCCTCCTTCCACCATGTCTCTGAGATTCCAATCATATCTAACCTCTCATTTAGTGCTATGTATTCTATATCTCCCATCTTACTTTTTAGACTTCTAGCATTTGCATACAAGCATTTTAGAGACTGTATTTTATTCATATTAATCTGGCTATTCGTAGGCATAGGTAATTTGGGATCTTTAAGCTCTGTCTGCTCCATACTCGAGGGCATTTGGGCTACTTTACTCTTTTTTGGAACCTCTCTGCTTTTGGTAGTATCCTTCAAGGATACATTCTTCTGAACCATCCGCTCTTGGGCGACTGTCGGCTTTCCCTTATTATCTAGTTTAAAAGCTGCTCTATCTCCTCTTTAAAGGTTAATGCCAGCAGCCTGGTTCCATCCCGGTTAAGGTGAAGCCCATCCATTCGGAAGAGCCCCTCCTTTCCCCAGAATGTTCCCGCGTTCCTAACAAATCCAAAACCTTCATCCTTGCACCATCGTCTCATCCACGCATTGAGACTCCGGAGCTCTGCCTGCCTTTTGGGTCCTGCGTGTGGAACGGGAAGCATTTCGGAGAACGCTACCCTGGAAGTTCTGGATTTCAACTTCCTACCTAAAAGCCTAAATTTAGCCTCCAGAACCTCCCTACCACATTTTCCTATGTCATTGCTACCGACATGTACCAAGACAGCAGACTCCTCCCCAGCACTATCTAAGACCTTATCTAGGTGGCGCGTGAGGTTCACTACCTTCGCACCGGGCAGGCATGTTACCAGGCGATCCTCATGTCCACCAGCCACCCAGCTATCTACATGCCTAATGATCGAATCACCAACTATAACGGCTGTCCTAACCCTTCCCTCATGGGCACATGGCCCTTGAGAAACTTCCTCAGTGCGAGAGGGTTTTACATCACCTGGAGGATAGATCCTAGTTAGAGGATCACTTCCTGCCACACCAGGGTGATGCTCTCCTGTCACGTGACCTCTCTCCTCCATGGCAACAGCTGGGTTCTAAATTTAACCAGAAAGCTCTCTTCTGTGTTTTAAATTTAAACTAAAAGTACTTTGCTGATACCAGGCCCAGAGTGACTATTAAATTTAAATTACAAGCTCTCTGCTGGGTATAAAATGTAACCAGAAAGTTCTCTTCTGTGTTTTAAATTTAAACTTAAACTGCTGCTACTAGGCCCCGACTGATTTAACAAAAACACTGGGTTCACAGATTAATTAGCTTTAATACAAAGAAGTCCTTTCAGAAAATTCCCATAAGTATATACTCACAAATGCAGATCTCTCTCCAGAAGTAGCAGTCCCTTTTTCTAGTCCTTCAAGACTGCCTGCCTTTTGGGTCCTGCGCGTGGAATGGGAAGCATTTCGGAGAATGCTACCCTGGAAGTTCTAGATTTCAACTTCCTACCGAAAAGCCTAAATTTAGCCTCCAGAACCTCCCTACTACACTTTACTATGCCAATGGTACCGACATGCACCAAGACAGCAGACTCCTACCCCAGGGGTGGCTCAAGGCAATCTGCTACCTGAGGCGAAGAATGAGATGGCGCCACCCCCCCCCCCCCCACACACACACACACCTTAGAGGGGGCGGGGCTTTTTCAGAAATCCAATCAGAGAGTGAACCAAACCATAAGAACATAAGAACATAAGAAATGCCATACTGGGTCAGACCGAGGTCCATCAAGCCCAGTATCCTGTTTCCAACAGTGGCCAATCTAGGTCATACGTACCTAGCAGTTTCCCCAAAAGACACAGGTTCTGCAGTGCTTGTACTAGGTCAAGCATTGATATCCTGGGTCCCTTTTTAATAGTGGTTTATGGACCTTTCCTCCAGGAACTTGTCCAAACCTTTTTTAAACCCAGCTATACTAACAGCCCTTACTACATCCTCCGGCAACAGATTCCAGAGTTTGATTACACGTTGAGTGAAGAAATATTTTCTCTTATTTGTCTTAAATAGTTTACCCTGTAGCTTCATTACATGTCCCCTAGTCCTTCTATATTCTGATAGCGTAAACAATTGATCCACGTTTATCCGTTCCACTCCATTCATTAATTTATAGACCTCTATCATATCTCCCCTCAGCCGTCTCTTTTCCAGGTTAAAGAGCCCTAACCTTTTTAGCCTCTCTTCATAGGAGTAGCCTTCCATCCCCTTCACCAATTTGGTGGCTCTTCTCTGTACTTTTTCTAATAACTCTATGTCCTTTTTAAGATACGGTGACCAGAATTGCACACAATATTCAAGGTGCGGTCGTACCATGGAGCGATACAGAGGCATTATAATATCCTTTGTTTTATTCTCCATCCCTTTCCTTATGATACCCTAGCATTCTATTTGCTTTCTTGGCCGCCGCTGCACACTGGGCGGAGGGTTTTAACATGTTATCCACGATGACTCCTAAATCGTTTTCCTGGGTGGTGGTTTCTAATGTGGAGCCTTGCATCGTGTAACTATAGTGTGGGTTGTTCTTTCCTAGGTGCATAACTTTGCACTTGTCCACATTAAATTTCATCTGCCATTTGGATGCCCAGTCTTCCAATTTATCCAGATCCTCCTGCAGTTTTCCACAATCCTCTTGGGTTTTAACAACTTTAAACAGTTTTGTGTCATCTGCAAATTTGATAACCTCACTAGTTATTCCTTTTTCCAGGTCATTTATGAATATGTCAAAAAGTAGGGGACCCAGTACAGATCCCTGGGGTACTCCACTATTCACCTTTTTCCATTGGGAATATTGGCCATTTAGCCCTACCCTCTGCTTTCTATCTTTTAACCAGTTCCCGATCCACAATAGTACACTGCCTCCTATCCCATGACTTTTTAGCTTTGCCAAAAGTCTCTGATGGGGGACCTTGTCAAAAGCTTTCTGAAAGTCCAGATACACTATATCAACCGACTCACCTTTGTCTACCTGTTTATGCACACCTTCAAAAAAACAGATCAGATTAGTAAGACAAGATCTTCCTTGTCTAAAGCCATGTTGGCTGTCTCCCATTAGGCCATGGCTATCTACATGCTGTGTAATTTTGTTCTTTATGATGGTTTCTACCATTTTCCCTGGTACTGACGTCAGGCTCACCGGTCTGTAATTTCCCGGTCACCCCTGGAACCCTTTTTAAGAATTGGTGTTACGTTGGCGACCCTCCAATCTTCAGGTATTACAGATGATTTTAATGAAAGTTCACAGATTACCAATAGCAGGTCTGCAATCTCATATTTCAGTTCTTTCAACACTCTGGGATGTATACCATCCGGTCCAGGTGATTTGTTACTATTCAGTTTATCAAATAGTTGTAATATATCTTCCCGGTGTAGCGATATTTCTCTCAATTCCTCTGCAGTATCACCTTTAAATACCACTTCAGTCTTGGGTAACATCCCTACATCTTCCTCAGTAAAGACCGAAGCAAAGAATTCATTCAGTCTCTCTGCTATAGCCTTGTCCCCTCTTACTGCCCCTTTTACCCCTCTATCATCTAATGGTCCAATTGACTCTCTCACAGGCCTTTTGCTACGAATGTACTTGAAAAAGTCTTTATTTCGTGTTTTTGCTTCCGTAGCAAGTTTCTTCTCAAATTCCTGCTTTGCCTGCCTTATCAATGCTTTGCATTTAACTTGCCAGTGCTTGTGTTGTTTCCAGTTTTCATCATTTGGCTCTCTTTTTTCCATGTCCTGAAGGTTGCTCTTTTGGCAGCAACAGCCTCTCTGACCTCACCTTTAAACCATGCTGGCAGTTTTTTGGACTTTCTTCCACTTTTCTTAATGCGTGGAATACAGCTGGTCTGGGCTTCGAGGATAGTATTTTTAAATAACACCCAAGCTTGCTGTAAGTCTTTAACCTTTGGAACCGCTCCTTTTAGTTTTTTCCGAACTATATTCCTCATTCTATCATAGTCTCCCTTTTGAAAGTTAAAAGGTAGTACTGTGGATTCCTTTACTATCTGTCCTCCACTGATTAAATCAAACATGATCATACTATGATCACTATTGCCAAAAAGCCGATTACATTATATGGAGGAAATGCAAGGTGTTTGCACACAGGGCCGTAACAAGCTGCAATCACGCCCTGTGTGACTTGCAGTTCAGGCGCACGCCCCACTCTCCTCCCATACCTCCGTCCAGTGCTGCCTGCTCTTTTCCTGCTGCTGCCGCCCTCTGTTTTTTCAAGACGGCGCCAGCAGCAGGGAAAGAGCAGGCAGCTCTGAACAGAGGTATGGAGAGGAGGAGGGGGGGCATGCGCCCGATCTGAAAGGCGCCGGCAGTTTAAACAGATCTGTCCCTTCCTGCTCTGACATTGGGTTGGAGGAGGGAGGGACCAGACCTGCTTAAAGTGCTGCAAAAAGGCATTGGGGCGAAATTCAGTTGCCTGCTATAGTCCTGCTAGCGGCTGCAGGGCAACAGCAGACAGCTGAAATGCGCCCCCCAAGCCTTTGCGCCCTGTGCAGTTGCACCGCTTGCACATGGCTAGGTACGGTCCTATTTGCACACCAACGAACTAAAAGACTGCAAGAACCAACAGCACAGTTTATAAAACTTAATTATAACTCATATTTATTTTGTTGTTATAAACTGCGTTATGGTTCTTGCTTTTTCTTTTTCAACATATATTTTGCATCCACAGTAGGTGCAGAGCAGAACTAGTACATTCACCCATCGAACTCAATATTTAAAAAAAAAATCTGATTCTGATCATCTCACTAACAACAACAACCACCACTATTCTCCAAAACCAAGCATATTGTGAACTAATACAAAACCCTACAACAAAGAGCAAACATACCATACCATACCAGCACAAATTTCCAAAACTCACATAAGGAGCCCATCCAAAAAAAGCGTCACTGTAAATACTACAGTGGGCCCTGGAACATCCATACACCTATTTCAAAAGCTGAACAAGTCAAATTACTACAGTACAGTATAGATCTTTATGTACAAAATATTAATTACACTTACCTGGCAATTGTAGTTCCTTTAGTGACGACAGTGCAGTCCTCTACGTCTGGGTAGTCAACCTGGTCCTGCAGCTAGGAGACTGGCATGTCCAAATTCGTGACATCACTGGTATATCCTGGCACCATCAGCCCTCCTACTTCCAGTGTGAACTACTAACAAAGCAGACTCAAAGGAGCAAGAAATAAGTAGTAATGTAACAACGTCAACTGAACAATGTGTTTTCCCCTGTCTGTTTCCTTTTTTTTTTTCTTTTTTTTTTTACAACTAGGTACAGAAGTGGGAATGGATTCTGTTATGAACTGCACTTTTAAATGCCATAGAAAAGCTATGACCCAGGTTCTGCTTCCTATTCCTGCGCCCCGAGCAGCAGAAGCAATAGGACAACTTAGAAAGCAATAGACAGGAAAAGATCGGAACCGGCTCACCTGTAAGACTCTTTGACCCGTACTCCACGCCGGAAACCTGGAAAGATCATGAGTAGGGCGGGATGGAGGACTGCACTGTCGTCACTAAAGGAACTACAATTACCAGGTAAGTGTAATTAATATTTCCTTAGCGTTCCTCCAGTGCAGTCCTCTACGTCTGGGATGTACCAGAGCAGTACTTAACGGGTGGGATCTTTCCGGCCGGCCGACAAAACTGCCGATCCGAAACGGGTATCCGCTGCCACCGCCACATCCAGGCGGTAATGCTTACTGAAGGTATGCAAGGACGACCAAGTAGCCGCCCTGCAAATATCTCCTGGCGGAACTAACCGATGCTCCGCCCACGAACAAGCCTGCGCCCTAGTGGAATGAGCACGCAAGCCCGAAGGCGCCGAGCGGCCCTGAAGCAGATAAGCCGAAGCAATCGCCTCCTTAATCCATCGGGCAATGGAAGCTTTAGCAGCGGCTTCCCCCTTACGTATGCCCCCAAAAAGGACAAATAAACGATCCGACTTACGAAAGGATTCGGTAACCCTCAAATAGTGCCGCAATACCCGCTGCACATCCAAGCGGCACAAGTCGCGATCAGAACCGCTGAGAACGGGGAATGAAACCACCTGATTCATGAGAAAGGGCGAAACCACTTTAGGGAGAAAAGAAGGAACGGTCCGCAACACCACCTTGTCGTCCGAGAAGGACAGAAACGGTTCCCGACAGGACAAGGCCTGCAACTCAGAGATACGTCTGGCCGAGCAGATCGCCACCAAGAACACCACCTTCAAAGTTTAATCCTTCAGGGAGGCGTGTTTCAACGGCTCAAAAGGGAGACCGGGACAAAGCTCCGAGGACGAGATTAAGATCCCAAGGCGGAACACAAGACCTAAGGGAAGGGCGCAGCTTAGAAACTGCTGACAAGAACCGCCGAATGTCCGGGTGAGAACCCAATGAAAGGCCGTTGACCTTGCCCCGATAACAGGCCAGCGCCGCCAGCTGAACCCGCAATGAGCTGGCCGCCAGACCTTTGCTAAAACCATCCTGTAAAAAATCTAGAATTATGGGCACGGCCACGGTGGCCGCTCGTATCCAGCGCCGAGAACACCAATCCTCAAACACGCGCCAGAACGCGGACATAGGCAAGGGAGGTAGAACGCTTTCGAGACGCAAGCAGCGTGGAAATCACCGCTGCCGAGTAACCCCGCTTACGCAAACGCGCCCGCTCAATGGCCAAACCGTAAGCGAGAACCGATCCACCTGCGGCATAAGGAGAGGACCCTGAATCCGGAGATCCGAACGAGCCGGGAGACGCCAAGGACGACCGTCGAGGAGACGAATCAAGTCCGCATACCATGGACGTCGTGGCCAATCGGGAGCTACGAGAAGAACTCTCCCCGGATGTCGCCCTATCTTCTGCACGACTCGACCTATGAGCGCCCACGGGGGAAACACATACAGAAGACCTTCCCGCGGCCAAGCCTGCAGCAGCGCATCTATTCCCTCTGACATTCTTTCCCGTCTTCTGCTGTAAAAACGAAGAACCTTTGCGGAGAGAAAGGTCGCCATCAGATCCATCACCGGTGTCCCCCAGCGCTGCACTACCTGAGCGAACACGTCGGGATGCAGCTGCCACTCTCCGGCATCCACTCGCACTCGGCTGAGATAATCGGCTGTCACGTTGTCCTTTCCGGCAATGTGAGCTGCCGAAATCGGCACCAATCGCGTCTCCACCCACACGAACAGCTGATCCGCTTCCTCTTCCATGGGGGCGCTGCCCGTGCCGCCCTGCCGATTGATGTAGGCGACGGTCGCCGAGTTGTCGGAAAGAACTCGCACCGCGCGACCCAGAACTAAGGACTGAAAAGCCTGAAGAGCGAGGAACACGGCCCGGAGCTCCAGACGATTGATTGACCATGAGGTTTCTGGAGGAGACCAGCGACCCTGCGCAAAGGCCCCCTGGCAATGAGCTCCCCAGCCCCCCAGACTGGCATCCGTCAAAAGAGGTATCCAATCGGGTTGTTCCAGTGGCATCCCGACCGCTAAGGATTGCGGAAGAATCCACCACTGGAGAGACTTGCGAACCAACAGACGGCAAGGCAAACGTTTGCTGAGAGGATCCACCTGATGCGACCAGCGCCGGAGTAGAGACCGTTGTAACGGGCGCATGTGCACCTTTGCCCACGGCACCGCTTCCAGGGTCGCCGCCATGGTACCTAAGACCCTCAGATAGTCCCAAGCCGGAGGGGCCGGAGTGGACCTGAACATCCGAACGAGAGCTCGCAAGGAGGTGGCCCGCCTGGCAAGGATGAAACACGTGAGCCGAGCACGTATTGAAGCGCACGCCCAGGTACTCCAGGTTCTGAGAGGGTTCCAGATGACTCTTTCCGAAATTGATCACCCAACCCAGACTCTGCAGAAAAGATACCACTTTGCTCGTGACCTGAATGCTTTCCTCCTTGGACTTGGCCCGAATCAACAAGTCATCCAGATATGGATGAACCAAAATCCCTTCGCGCCTCAACGCCGCCACCACGACCACCATAATCTTTGTAAAGGTCCGAGGCGCGGTCGCAAGACTGAAGGGAAGAGCCTGGAACTGGTAATGTCCCCACGGCAGCGCAAAGCGCAGGAACTTCTGGTGAGCCTGTAGAATGGGCACATGCAAGTACGCCTCGGTTAGATCTAGAGACGTCAAAAACTCCCCTTAGCGGACCGCAACGATCACCGACCGCAAGGTCTCCATGCGGAAATGCGGCACTCTCAGACAACGGTTGAGCGCCTTTAGATCCAAAATAGGGCGAAAAGTCCCCTCCTTTTTGGGAACCACGAAATAGATGGAATATCGACCCATACCGTAGTCGCTTTTGGGAACCTCGGTCACTGCCCCCAACTGCAACAATCGGTGCAGGGTGGAGGCTACTGCCGCCGCCTTGACCGCTCCCCGGCACGGCGACCGCACGAAGGAATCCTGAACGGAACAGGCAAACTCGAGAGCGTAACCGTGTTGAATGATATCGAGCACCCATTGGTCCGTGGTAAGGAGGGTCTAAGCGGGGAGAAACTCCCGGAGGCGGCCGCCCACTGAAATATCCACCGCCGGGACCCGCCGTATCTCATTGCGGTTTCCTAGCCACGGAGGAGGCCGCGGAGAAGCCTCGGCCGCCACCTCGGTAGCCTCGAAACCCTTGTGGACGGGACTGGAAGCGGCCCATTTGAAATCCTCCATAGCGGGAGGACCGAAACTGCCGAGAATCCCGAGGCTGTCCCCGAGGGTACGGAGTCCCCAGTTCCGGAGCCACACAGAACGCCTGGCCGCCACTACCGAAGCCGTACTGTTGGCCAAGGCCCAAATCAAGTCGTAATGCAGATCTGCCAGATACGCTGCTCCGGATTCCAAACGATCCAGCTCCTTGACATCCGCCTCCTCCAACCGCAGGGAAAGGCGGAGACACTGAGCCCAGCGCAAGCATGCCCGGGCCACCCAAGCGCCACACAGCGACGCCTGCAAGGAGATGGAATCAGCGTCAAACGTCTGCCGCAGCAGATTATCCACCTTCCGATCTTGGGCATCTTTCAATGCTGCACCACCCTCTACAGGGATGGTAGTCTTCTTAGTAACCGCCGAGACCACCGCGTCTACCCGCGGAGCTCGAAAACGCTCCTTATCCTTATCCGTTAAGGGATAAAGTCTACTGAGAGTACGAACCCCCCTCAAGGCCGATTCCGGCCGGGTCCATTCGTCCGTAATCATCTTATCCACCACGCGATGCAAAGGAAAAACAACCTGCGACTGACGTTCCGCCTCAATAACCGGATCCTCGATCGCCACATCCGGAACTACCGGAGCCGCCATATTCAAAATTTGCAGCGACTCCGAAATGAGAGAAGGCAACTCCTCCCTGCGGAACACTCTGATGATCTTGGCTTGGTCCTCGGGCTCTGGAATTTCCCCTTCTTCCAGATCCTGAGGCTCCTCTGCAGGGTCCCAGACGTCCGCAGACTCCGGGGGCCATTCCCCCTTGGCGTCAGAGTCCGGCGCCGTCCTAGCCCGCTTTGCCACCGGCAGAGGAAGAGACGCTGCTGCGGCAGAATCTCGCTGCCCCTCCAGGGACGCCAAAGGTCCGGATACCTGAAAGGTACCCTGCTGACGCAAGCAAAACGCTTGATGCAGCATTAAGACAAACTCGGGGGAAAAGGACCCAAGAGCAGTTGAGGACCCCCCAGTCAGGGCCCCAGAGGGTCCCGCGACGCTCTCCGACCGTGGGTCGGCCACTACGGAGCGTGCTGCAACCGCCTCGTCTAATACGGGAGGCTCAGACACCTCCGCGGGCTCAAGCACCTCCATACGCTGCTCCATTAGAGCGGAGAGGGTGGCACAGCCCCGACACACCCCTAACACTGACACCGGTCCTCTGTGGGTACCACAAATTAGACAGAGAGGCCTCTGAGGCATTGGCCAAGCAGGAAAACCAAGGGGACCGCGCTGGAAGCACTACTGGCTCCCCCCCCCACCCCCCAGAAATGCCCTGGAAGGAAAGGGAAGAATCAGCTCTAATAGAAAAATAAAATGAAATAAAATGAAATAAAAGAAAAGATATAAAAGAAATAAACCCCAAAGAAAACCTGAAAGGAAGGGTCACTAAGTCCCCCAATGGTAAAATGAAGCACTCACCACGTGCTAGCAAAAACTCCTCATGTGCTTGGCTGCCTGCAGTGTAAAACTGCAGTCAAAATGGCCGCCGAGGCAAAAACCCCGAGGCTAAAAAGGGCGCCAAACAGAACTGCTTAAGAAAGGCCTGCAAATGCCTGCCACAGGCTCTCTTCAACAAGAAAATACTGAAAAACCACTTACCCCAGCTCCAAAGGCACTCACCACGGGAAACAGCTGATTGAAACTCAACAGGAAATCCCCAGCACAGCAGTGAATCCCAGAGCTACAGGCAAGTGAAGGGCTCGGCTCCGTAATGTCTGGGAGCAGAGTACTTCAGTACTAATAGAGACAGCCTGCTAAAAATCTCCAGACCACAACTTACAAGAAAGGGAGAGGAGAAAAAAAAAAAAGGAAAATAAAGGAAATGGAAAATAATGGCAAAGAAGCAGGGCTGCCAGGAGGAGAGACAGGAGGCTCCCTCAGGGCTGAGCACTGACCCCTCCTCCCTGCAGAAACTCTAAAATTTAAAGTAACAGGCACCCAAAGAAAGGGAAATTCTCCAATCCCTTAAATAACCATCTAGAAATAAAAGTAAGCAATAAAATGAAATGAAACTAAGATCCTTATTTTTTTCTCACAGTGAGCCCCCATATCCAGGGCTCCACAAGTCCTCCTGCTGCAAAGAGACTGGTCACACTGGAAGTAGGAGGGCTGATGGTGCCAGGATATACCAGTGATGTCACGAATTTGGACATGCCAGTCTCCTAGCTGCAGGACGAGGTTGACTACCCAGACGTAGAGGACTGCACTGGAGGAACGCTAAGGAACTCCATGTTAACAGAACACCTGATCTCAGTCACACACTCACAACATCGACCCTCACCAAATACAGAAGTAGAAACCACAATCTAAAGTAAAAATAAAAATATGTAGACAAAATTTAAACTGAAACCCCAAGAAGCCAGAGTCCACATGCAGTGCAACATCAGATAAATAAGAGATGCAGTTCCCCAATACATTGTAAAATATAAAGATAGCACAAAGTCCAATCACTAAAATTAAATAAAATTATTTTTTCTACCTTTGTTGTCTGACCTTTTATTCTCTGAGCATGCTGGTCCTGATCTGAGGCTTCTGCTTTCCTGTCTTCTCTTAGCTCTATTTCTGTGGTCTATGGTCCATCTGCCAGTTCTTATCTCTTCTTTTGTTTTCTTCACTTCCTTCCATCAGCCCATTTCCAGTTCCAGTAACCCTCCTCAGTATCAGCCCCCTTTCCAGTTCTCCCCTCCTTCCAATGTCAACCACCTTGCATTCCCACGACTGCCACTGGTGTCCATTCCCTTCCAGTCCCCCTCCTTTCCCACTGTCCAGCCCCTTCTAGTCCAAATACTATCCCAGGTATCAGCGCACATCCACTCTCAGTACTATCCTCCCAGTCAGCTCCCTTCCGGTCGCCCTACCCTCTGTCCATCCCCCTTCCAGTGCCATTCGCATGTCAGCTCCCTTCCAGCCTCCTCCCCATTACCCAATCACCTACTACTCCCATCCCCAAGTGTCAGCTCCCTTCCATTCCCACTTCAGCACATCCCAGGTGTCAGCTCCTTTCCAGCCCCCTCCTTCCCCGTGTCAGCTCCCTTCCTGCCCCCTCCTTCCCCTGGCAGACCCTCTCAGTATCTGCTCCCTTCCAGTACTATTCTACCATCCCCCCGATTCAGCCCATTTGTAGCCCTAGCCCTTAGTTTTCTTCCAGGGTCAGCAGCACCCTCCTCCCCTCCCCCATTAGTCCATTTCCAGTCCCTGCCCATTTCCAGTCCTAACCCCCTTATCAGCCCACTCCAGTCCTAGCCCCCCAATCAGCCCATTACCAGTCCTAGCTTATTTCCAGTGCTAGCCCATCAGCCCATTACCAGTCCTAACTCCCCCAATAAGTCCATTTCCAGTCCTAGCACCCCAATCAGCCCATTTCCTGTCCTAGCCCCCCTAATCAGCCCATTTCCAGGCCTAACCCCACCAATCAGCCCATTAGCAGTCCTAGCCCCCCTCCTGATCAGCCTATTTCCAGTTCTAACCCCCCCTCCCCCACCAGCCCAGCTCAGCTCAGCTCAGTTCAGCTAAGCTCCAGACCTTTAGGAAACTGGAACAACAAGCAAAAAAAGGCTGCAAACACTGCTGCTGCTGCAGTGGCGGCAGCATGAAGTGCCCCGCGGCGGCCACCTCCCGTGAGAGCCCTCACGGCTGCCGCAGGGCACTTTATGCTGCTGCTGTCGTTGCTGCAGCAGCAGCGTTTGCAGCCTTTTTTGTTTGTTTGTTTTTATTATTATTTTGAAGGCCGAGTGAGGCAGTATTTTTGGGGGCAATTTTTGCCGCCCGCCCCCAAAAAGATGCCGCCTGAGGCTACCGCCTCGCTCTGCCTCATTATAGAGCCATCCCGTCCTCCCCAGCACTATCTAAGACCTCGTATAGGTGGCGTGTGAGGACTGCTACCTTCGCACCAGGCAGGCATGTTACCAGGCAATCCTCACATCCACCAGCCACCCAGCTATCTAAATGTCTAATGAACGATTCACCAACTATAACAGCTGTCCTAACCCCTCCCTCGTGGGCACTTGGCCCTGGAGAAACCTCCTCGGTGCGAGAGAGTTTTACATCACCTGGAGGACAGGACCTAGCTACAAGATCACTTCTTGCCACACCAGGGTGATGTTCTCCTGTCACGTGACGTCTCTCCTCCATGGCAACAGGGATGCTGCCAGACTGGAGGTGGGGCTTCAGTACTACATCCCTGTAGGTCTCATCTATGTACCTCTCTGTCTTCCTTATGTCCTCCAAGTCTGCTACTCTAGCCTCCAGAGATCGTACTTGTTCCCTGAGAGCAAAGAGCTCCTTGCACCTAGTGCACACGTAAGACCCCTCACCAACTGGGAGAAAATCATACATGTGACACTCAATGCAAAAGACTGGAAAGCCCCCATCTCGCTGCTGGACTGTTGTCTGCATCTTAGTTTTAAGGTTGTGTTTAGGTATTTAAGTTTATTTATTAAGGTTTGCTGGGAATACTTATACTAATAAAACTATACCTAATACGTTTAATGGACTTTGTTCACCTCAAATTTAATTAATGTATGCCTGATGAGGATAAACAGCTGCAACCGAGAGTGAATATGGCACCTCCTTCCTTTTCAGAGGTTTAAGCACCTATAAAGTTACGATTATCCCACGGGTGGGTGGGAGTCGGGGAGGGAGGGAGGGAGGGAAAGAAGACTTATTAAAAGTTGAC
The DNA here is from genome assembly GCA_033557465.1 of Ichthyophis bannanicus. Classification (NCBI taxonomy): domain Eukaryota; kingdom Metazoa; phylum Chordata; class Amphibia; order Gymnophiona; family Ichthyophiidae; genus Ichthyophis; species Ichthyophis bannanicus. The sequence continues at coordinate 125,823,114 of CM066039.1, read as the reverse complement.
AGCTACACAGTTTCCTGTCCTGTGATTCACACAGCCCATGCCAGAGAGGGAGTCTTTCAAAATGCCCCTTTGATCTGTCACTTGGCTTTAACACCAATTTAAAACAATTCATAGGTCTCTTGCCCCCTATCTAGAAAGCCTCTTTGTAAAGATCTCTAGAAACAATTTATTGCTCAAGGAATACTGACCCTGTTTTTCCTTTTATGCTATGTTATACTCTGATTTGGTTTAAATTAAAGCTCTGCTGGGTTTTAAATTTAACCAGAAAGCTCTTTGCTTGGTTTTAAATTTAAACTGAAAGCTCTTTGCTGATACTAGGCCCTGACTGATTTAACAAATACACTGGATTCTGATTTACACAGATTAATCATCTTTTATCTAAAGAATTCCTTTTCCCACAAGATTTAGAAAAATTCCCAGAAGTAAATACTTACAATTGCAGATCTCTCTCCCGAAGTAGCAGTCCCTTTTTGTAATCCTTCAAGAGTGTTATCCACAGAGACAAAGAAAGGAGGGAGAGGGGAGGATGGTTTAGGAGTTAAAATAAGCAGCTCAGTTTTGGCCATGTTCAATTTCAAAAGGCGGTGAGTAATCCAGGTAGCAATGTCAGATAGGCAGGCAGAGATTCGGGCCTGGAGTGCTGGAGAAATATCAGGTGTAGAGAGATAGATCTGAGAGTCATCATTGTAAAAGTGGTACTGAAAACTATGGGAGGAGATGAGAGCACCAAGGGACTGGGTATAGAGAGAAAACAGGAGTGGGCCCTGAACATACCCTTGGGGTACACCAGATTTGTCCAATCTCCCAGTAGATAAGCAGGTTGACACTTGGACTTCCACCCTCTCCTCCACCCTTAACACCTTAGCTCCGCTTCGTCCCATCCCTTCCCGTCCTTCTCACCATTCTTGGTATCACCTCGGCCTGTATCTTCAATGTTCCCACCTTCGTCGCGCTGAACGCATTTGGTGCAAGCGTCCTTCCCCTGATTCCCTTGCTGTTTTTCGCCACTCGCATCATCTCATCTCTACCGCTCAATGATAACCACTGCCAAGCAAGCTTATTATTCAAAGCTCATCGCCTCGTCTTCTAACTCCTCTCGACGTCTCCATCAGGTTTTGCATTTCCTCTCATCATCCTCTACCTCCCCTGCTTCATCAGCCCCTCCTCCTGAAGCCCCCACTCCAACCCGTTTTGCCTCCTTTTTCTCCGAAAAAATTCAGTCTCTCCATTCCTCCTTCAGCCCTTGCCCCCCTCCTCTTTCTCCTTCTCTCTCTACCTCCTCACCCACGCATTCCCCTCCACCGTCCCACACCTTCCATCACACCTGGCACACATTTCTGCCTATCACTTCCGTCGAGCTCACCAAAGCCATTGCCACCTCTCACAAGACCACTTGTCCACTGGATCCCCTTCCCTCCTTCTGGCTTCTTGACCCTTCACTCACACTCCTTCCCTATATTCTTCTCATGGTCAACTCTATCCTCACCTCTGGTTGTTTTCCTACCATTTGGAAGCACACCCTCATCTGCCCCCTTCTTAAAAAACCTGCTCTCGATCCCGCTGTCCCCGCAAATTGGCACCCAGTATCCAACCTCCCCTTCTTCTCAAAGGTACTTGAAAAGCTTGTCTTCACTCAACTTACTGCACATCTCGACTCTACCCTTTCACTGCACCCCCGTCAATCCGGCTTCAGAGCCGGCCATAGCACTGAAATCACTCTTCTGGCATGCCTCAGTGAGATCTATCACTCTCACGACAATGGTGATCTCTCTGTCTCCCTAGATCTTTCTTCCACCTTCGACGTTGTTGACCACCGCACCCTCCTTACCCGTCTATCTGACCTTGGGATTCACGGCACAGTTCTGCAATGGTTGCAGTCCTACCTATCCTCTCACACCTTTGCTGTCCAATCAGGCTCCACTGTCTCCCCTTCCTTCCCTTTGCACTGCGGTGTTCCCCATGGCACTGTCCTTGCCCCTCTCCTTTTCAACATATTTCTTGCACCGCTTGCTCTGCTGATTCAACAGGCCGGAATTTCCGCTTATTACTACGCAGATGATATTCTCCTTCTATACCATACCAACCCCTTGGCCCCTGGTCTCACCACTCTCAATGCTTGTCTTGCCCTCATCACTACTTTGTTTACCGATAATTTCCTCCATGTTAATCCTTCTAAATCCGCCGCTATTTGGTTCTCTTTCAGTGCTCCCTTCCCCTCTTTATCCCCTACCTTGTCAGCTCTTCCCATCCCTCTTGTTTCCACTCTCCGCTACCTCGGTGTTGCCTTGGATCCCTCACTCTCCTTTCACCAACACATTTCGGCACTTGTTCGTAGTTCCTTTTTTCATCTGCGCAAGATTCGGGCCATTCGGCCATTTCTCCCCTCACCCTCCATCACTTCTCTAGTCCTATCACTTGTAATCAGCCTAGACTATTGCAACTCAGCTCTCGCCGGCCTCCCACAATAGCAGCTACGGCGCCTCCAACTTGTTCAGAAAGCGTAGTTACTCACCTGTAACAGGTGATCTCCGGGAACAGCAGGAATTTAGTCTTCACATATGGGTATCGTCGGTACTGATGGAGCCTGCGCAGGAACGCTCCCCAGTGTCCAATAAAAACTCTTTTGGGAGCATCCCTCAGCACATGCGTGTTGCCTTCCCGCCTTTCCAACTGTCCCTCTTCAGTTAAGTTTGTAGCTGAGTGAAAGGATAGAGGGAGAGAGGAAAGAGACAAAGAGATAGAGAGACAACTCCTAGGGGAGGTGGGTGGGTTGTGAAGACTAAATTCCTGCTGTTCCCGGAGATCACCTGTTACAGGTGAGTAACTACGCTATCTCCAGGAACAAGCAGGAATGTAGTCTTCACATTTGGGGACTCCCTAGCTGAAGATGCCAGGGAGATAGCCCCAGGAAGGTGCCACCCTAGAAAGGTAGGCATCCTTCCTCCCATGGATCTCTGGCATTCCATCAGGGTTGGTGGGTAGGAGTTGAATTAGGTCTGAAAGAGATTTTGAAGAACAGCTGGGCCAAAGAAGGCATCCCGACGGGAGGCTTTATCCAGGCAGTAGTGGGCTGTGAAGGTGTGTACCGAAGCCCAGGTGGCTGCTCAACAAATGTCATCGATAGACACAGAGTGGAGATTAGGCATGGAAGTTGCCATGGCTCTCACGTTATGAGCTGTGACATGGCCTAGAAGAGGAAGACCCTTACTCTCATAAGCAAAGGATATGCATTGGGCAATCCATTTAGATAAAGTTCTTTTGGAGACTAGAGTCAAAAGCTATAAAAAGTTGCGAGGACTTTCTATGTTGCTGTGTTCTCTGTAGGTAAAAGGCTAAGGCTCCACAATCCAAAGTATGAAGGTTTCTTTCTGCATTAGAGGTGTGAGGCCTCTGAAAAAATACAGGAAGATAAATTGATTGATTTAAATGAAAAGGCGAAAACACCTTTGGCATAAAGTGTGGATGAGTTCTAAGAACAACCTTATCATGGTGAAACCTAGTATAAGGAGGATCAGCCACTAAAGCTTGCAGTTCACTAATGCGACGTGCAGAGGTGATTGCAATTAGGAAGATCACCTTCCAGGTCAAAAACCTAAGGGTTGTAGTGGCTAAAGGCTCAAAAGGCGGCTTTATGAGCAGCCCGAGAACTAGATTTAGATCCCATGCCACCGGTGGTGGCTTAATGGGAGGTTTGGTTAATAGAAGACCTCTCATAAATCTGGATATGAGTGGATGAGAGGAAATTGGTTGTCCATTCAGAGGCTTATAAGAAGCTGCAATTGCACTAAGATGGACTCTTACCGAATTGGTCTTTAGACCAGAATTCGATAAGTTAAAGGAGATACTCTAGTATCGATTCTAAAAGGTATGACAAGGGGGTTTAATACCCTCTTGGAGCACCATATAGTAAAACGTTTCCACTTGAAGGCATAAGACCTTCTTGTGGAAAGTTTTCTAGAAGCCTGAAGGATATCCTTTACCTGTTGGGACAGGTTGAAATCCTGGAGGTCTAAGCCTTCAGCAACCAGGCCGTGAGATGCAGGGGCTGGGGGCTCGGGTGCCATAGTGTCCCATCCTCTTGGGAAAGGAGATCTGGAGCATGCCCCAACTCCAGAGGTGTAGCTTGAGAGAGATGTAGAAGCAGGGGATACCACGCTTGGCGTGGCCATCGTGGCGCTATGAGAATCATACGACCCCTGTCTCTCTGAAGCTTGAAGAGTGTTTTGGGGGTAAGAGGAATGGGTGGGAAGGCATAAAGGAAGTCCTGACCCCAATGAAGGAGGAAGGCATCCCTTGCCTGACAATTGTGAGCCGGAATCCTGGAACAGAACCGGGGAAGTTTGGCATTCAGTGGACTTGCAAAGAGGTCTATGTCTGGAGTGCCCCAGAGATGAAATATCTTTGCCACCTGGTCTAGGTGGAGCGACCGCTCGTGAGGCAGCATTACTCGACTGAGTTTGTCTGCCCAAAGGTTTTGAATGCCTGGAAGATATACCACTAGAAGGTGAATTTGATACTCTCTGGCGAGGGCCCACAGTCCTAAAGCTTCGTTGCATAATGAAAGAGAGCCTGTTCCGCCCTGCTTGTTCACATAGAACATGGCTACTTGATTGTCCGTCTGAACTAGGACTGTCTTGTAGCTGAGCTGGGCGTGGAATACTTGAAGAGCTAAATAGATTGCTCTTAATTCCAGGAGATTTATGTGTAGACCAGCCTCCTGTGGAGACCAGGTGCCCTGTGTAGAGAGATGATTCAGGTGTGCTCCCCAACCCACCTGCGATGCATCTGTTGTTAGGGTGGCCTGAAAGAGGGGTTGTTGAAAAGGAGACCCCACTGTCAGATTTTCTAGTGATTGCCACCATTGGAGGGACAAAATTAGTCATTGAGAGTTTATTATTTTGTTTGATAAGTGTCCTGTGGCCTGTGTCCACGGTGGATAGGGTCCACTGAGCTGCTCGCATGTGGAGGCGAGCATATGGGACTACATGAACTATGGATGCCATATGTCCCAGCAAATGTAGTAGCTCCCGAGCAGTTAGGGAGGATTTCCCTGCTGCTTGAGAAGCTAGTTGTATTATGCGAAGATACCGGGCCTGTGGAAGGAAAGCCTTTGCCTGTCAGGTATCTAGACAGGCCCCTATGAATTCCAGGCATTGGGAAGGAACAAATTGGGATTTTGGGAAGTTTATTACCAACCCCAAGTATTGGAGGATTCGCATTGTGCGAGACAGTGCAGTGCTGGCCTCTGCAACTGTAGGGGCTCGAATGAGCCAGTCGTCTAAGTAAGGGAAGACAAATATCCCCAGAGTTTGCAGAAATGCAGCTACTACTGCCATGCATTTCGTGAATACTCTTGGTGCTGAAGCCAGACCAAAGGGAAGAACCCTGTACTGGAAATGTTTTCCCTTGAAAAGGAATTGTAAGAATTCCCTGTGATCTGGACGGATCAGAATGTGAGTGTATGCATCCTTTAAGTCTAGAGAGCAAAGCCAATCCTGGCTTTGAAGGTATGGCAGAAGAGTTCCTAGAGAAATCATTTTGAACTTCTCTCGGAACAGGTATTTGTTCAATTCTCTGAGGTCTAGAATGTGTCTGTGTCCTCCTGTTTTCTTTGGAATAAGAAAATAGGGGGAGTAGAACCCTGCACCCTGTCGAAGAATAGGTACCTCTTCTATTGCCCCTTGGGCAAGAAGTGTTGAGACCTCGTGATCTAGCAGATTGTCTGCGGATGTTTGAGAACTGAATTGCCTTAGAATTGCAGGAGGGGGCATGCTGTGAAAATGAAGCTTGTACCCCTCTCCTACAATGGACAGAGTCCAATCTTCTGCTGTTATCTGATGCCATCTGCTGGCAAAGTGGCATAACCTGCCTGGGATATTGGGGGATTGGGGTCCCCTCAGAGGCAGGAAGGCTAAGATCTCTAGGAAGGAGTCAAAGCACTTGAGGGGGGTGAACCTGCGGAGCTGGTTGGGCTCTCGGGCCTTTTGGCTTCTTTTGCTGTCTAGTTTGTCACTTTTGGGCAACCTGACTCTGAGTTTGACTCTGCTGGGTATAGGAAGGATAAAATTTCCTCTTTTTGCTGAAAGAGGGTTTTTTATAAGACTTCTTTTTGGCTGGAGTGGCTGTAGATTTTGACAATCTATCTAGAGTGGTATTGTCAGCATCTAACTCAGCCTTTTCCTGCCAGTTCTTGCCAAAGAGATTCTCTCCCATGCAAGGAATGTTGCCTAACTTGTCCTTTACCCAAGTCTCCAAGTCTGATGTCTGAAGCCTGTCGTGCCCCAATGGCAATAGCAGAGGTTCTGCTGACGCATTCAAAGCAGTCAAAGGCTGCACGATTCACAAACTTGGAGACATCTTGAGCATGCTTAACTAGAACAATAAAGTCTTGTCTCATCATCTGGGAGAAATGGGCTCATAAGCTCCAAGTCTCCTGTAACTTCTTTAAGGAACATTCCCATATATAGTATATATGAACTAATCCTAGCTGAAAGCATGGAAGCCTCAAAGGTTTGGCGCCCAAAAGCATCCAGAGTCCTGCATTCACGACCTGGGGGATTGGATGCATGCCTCTTTGCACTTTTCGTCCTACGCATGGCTGACTCCACCACCATTAAATGGTGTGGCAGCTGAGTCTTTTGAAATCCAGGACATGGCGGAACTCGATACATAGTATCAAGTCTCCTAGAATGAGGAGATGTAGTCAGAGGCGTCTCCCACATTCTGAGCATCAAGTTATGCAGAATTTCATGGATGGGCAGAGTAGCTGCTTCCTTTGGAGCTTTAGGATATTGGAGAATTACCAATTCCTTTGCTCTGGGTTCCTCTTCAGGAGCTACCGTGATTGAAAGGCCCTTGGCCATATCACAAATAAAATCCTGAAAAGACATGTCCTCTGGAGGTGACATTCTGCGTTGGGGAGAAGAGGGATCTTCCAGGAGAAACCCTCTGGTACCAGCAGAATTGTCAGTCTTCGGAATCGGAGGATTTGAAGTATTCCTGACCACGATGCTCATGCAAAGCATGGTCCCAGTATCGATCGAAGTCGGTACCGAGTTGATCCGGTACCGATCTGTTGATTCCAGCCAAAGATGGCATGGGAAGAATTCCCACCGGGGCCGGTACCGTTGGTACTGGTGTCTGTACAGGTGTATGTACCGGCATCGGCATCGATGTCGATAACGGTGCCCGTTGAACCATAGGTGTCAACGGTACCGCAGCTGTGAGCAGAGCTGCAATGCTGCGTTCGATAGCGAGGAACCTCTAGTCTATCGACGCTGCCGCTGCTTGGGTGTCGGTACCAGTGAAAACGGCCGAGACCCCTGAGCATGGCACAGATAGTTCTTGCGAGGTCGAGGCCTCGAGAACATCCTGAAGCCCCATTGATGCTTTGGAAGCTGAAGCCTCCCGCTGGGGCTGTTTTGCCAGTGTGGTTCCCTCAAGGGCAATGCCAATGGCCTCTCGATGCTTAGCAGGAGAGCTACCCTTTGAGGACCAGCTTTTATGTTTAGTTACCTGAGATCCACGGGAGGAAGATGTCGATGCAATGGATCTGGCATCCGAAGAAAAGAGGGTACCGAGCTTTGCAGCCCAGTTCTGTCTTCCCCTTTTAGTCATCCCCATACAGGAGAGACATTCAGATGGAGAATGTTCAGGCCCTAAACATTTAAGACACCAATCATGGGTGTCAGTGACGGAAATGGTACTGCCACACTTAGTACATTTTTTGAAATCACTAGTTGGTTTTTCCATGTTTCAGGAATATGGGGCCTAATGCCCAAAATGGTGCCTAGCACCGAAAAAGAAAAGTTTCTGAAGAGAAACAGTTCAAGTTTTTTTTTTTTAAAGAAAAGAAAAGAAAAGAACCGTCGGTACCGGTAGGCGTCGTGCGGAGGCAAACGCGACCACAAGAAAACAATTTTAAAGACAGAATTTTCTGCGTTGACAGGGTATGGGTCCCGTCGGCTCCGCGGACAATGAAGAACTGAAGAGGGGCAGTTGGAAAGGCGGGAAGGCAGCGCGCATGTGCTGAGGGATGCTCCCAAAAGCGTTCCTACTGGATGCTGGGAAGCGTTCCCGCGCAGGCTCCGTCGGTACCGACGATACCTATATGTGAAGACTACATTCCTGCTTGTTCCTGGAGATTACCACTGCCCGTCTCGTCATCCACTCTTCCCCCTCCGATCATGTTACCCCTCTTCTTCTTACTCTGCAATGGCTCCCTATCAAAGTTAGATTCGTTTATAAGCTTCTCATTATCACCCATAGAGCCCTCCACACCAGCACACCCCAGTACTTGGCCGATCTTATTCACTTACAGCCCATCAATCGTCTTCTTCGCTCTGCACATGGCAATCGCCTCTTCCTTCCCTCTCTGTCCCAGGCCCACCTCGAACGCACTCGCCAATCTGCTTTCTTTTTCCTAAGCCCCGCCTTATGGAACTCACTCCCGCATCACCTTCGTACCAAATTGTCATTTCCTCAGTTCAAAGACCTCCTTAAGACTTACCTTTTCTGTCAGGCCTTCGATCTCTCCCTTTCCTCGGACCACCTAGTCTCACCCTCAGTTGGAGCCCCTCATTGAGGCGCGAGTTTATGCCTGCCGCTTACCTCCCCTGCCCCTGTCCTTTCCCACCCAACTCGTTTGACAGTTGTGTTCAGTGTCACTTTATGTCCCTTTCCCTGCTTTTCTCTCTCTCTGTCCTTTTCTGTCGCTTTCCTATAAAATCAATATATAAGAACATAAGATATGCCATACTGGGTCAGACCAAGGTCCATCAAGCCCAGTATCCTGTTTCCAACAGTGGCCAATCTAGGTCATACGTACCTAGCAGTTTCCCCAAAAGACACAAGTTCCGCAATGCTTGTACTGGGTCAAGCATTGATATCCTGGATCCCTTCTCAATAATGGTTTATGGACCTTTCCTCCAGGAACTTGTCCAAACCTTTTTTAAAACCAGCCTTTACTACATCCTCCGGTAACAAATTCCAGAGTTTGATTACACGTTGAGTGAAAAAATATTTGCTTTTATTAGTCTTAAATAGTTTACAGAGCTTCATTGCATGTCCCCTAGTCTTTCTATATTCTGATAATGTAAACAATCGATCTACGTTTACCCGTTCCACTCCGTTCATTCATTTATAGACTTCTATCATATCTCCCCTCAGCCGTCTCTTTTCCAGGTTAAAGAGCCCTAACTTTTTTAGCCTTTCTTCATAGGAGTATCCTTCCATCCCCTTTACCATTTTGGTGGCTCTTCTCATAACGCTATATCCTTTTTAAGATACGGCGACCAGAATTGCACACAATATTCAAGGTGCGGTCTCACCATGGAACGATATAGAGGCATTATAATATCTTTTGTTTTATTTTCCATTCCTTTCCTTATGATACTTAGCATTCTATTTCTTCTCTTAGCTGCCGCTGCACACTGGGCCGAGGGTTTTAACAAGCTATCCACAATGACGCCTAAATCTTTTTCCTGGGTGGTGGTTCCTAATGTGGAATCATGCATCGTGTAACCATAGTTTGGGTTGTTCTTCCCTAGGTGCATAACTTTGCACTTGTCCACATTAAATTTCATCTGCCATTTTGATGCCCAGTCTTCCAATTTATCAAGATCCTCTTGCAATTTTCCACAATCCTCTTGGGTTTTAACAACTTTAAATAGTTTTGTGTCATCTGAAAATTTGATAACCTCACTCGTTATTCCACTTTCCAGGTCATTTATGAATATGTCAAAAAGCAGCGGACCCAGCACAGATCCCTGGGGTACACCACTATTCACCTTTCTCCATTGGGAAAATTGGCCATTTAGCCCAACCCTCTGCTTTCTATCTTTTAACCAGTTCTTGATCCACAGTAGTACACTGCCTCCTATCCCATGACTCTTTAGTTTTGCCAAAAGTCTCTGATGAGGGACCTTGTCAAAGGCTTTCTGAAAGTCCAGATACACTATATCAACCGACTCACCTTTGTCCACCTGTTTATTCACACTTTCAAAAAATCATAACAGATTAGTAAGACAAGATCTTCCTTGTCTAAAGCCATGTTGGCTGGCTCCATTTAGGCCATGACTATCTACATGCTGAGTAATTTTATTCTTTATGATGGTTTCTACCATTTTTCCCGGTACTGACGTGAGGCTCACCGGTCTGTAGTTTCCAGGATCACCCCTGGAACCCTTTTTAAAAATTGGTGTTCCTTTCATCTCCTGCTCCTCTCTAGTAGCCTATATTATTTTTTATTTATTTTTATTTTATTTTATAACTTTTATATACCGCGCTATTTGTTATCAGTGCGGTTTACATACAACAAGGGTGCACAGTCAGAAGTCTGTTCTGTGCTTACATTGTACACCGCCCTGACACTCTGACAAGGGCGGTATATCAAGCAATGCAAATAAATAAATAAATACAAAACTAAGAAGGATAGCAATAGAGGATGAACTACCTGAACAAACACTTAAAGAGCAATGGGAGAGATAAGAAGAGAACTAGGATAGCATAGAGCCCTTAAGACCAAGCAAGGACAAGGTGTCTAGGAGAAGGTGGTGGTCAGCAGTGTCAAAAGCAGCAGAAAGTTCAAGAAAAATGAGGATTAAGTAAATGTCCTTGAATTTAGCCAGGAGCAAGTCACTGGAGACTGTGGCAAGAGCCATTTTAGTAGAATGTAAAGGACAAAAGCCAGAATGCAGATTGCCACATTGATGAGTATTTAAAAACATGCATATTTAATGTTGCTATCTGGCTAGATGGTAGTGCTGAATATATGTAAACAGCATTTGACACCAGCGTCTAAACTTACAGCAGGGATAATCAATTGCAATATGTATAGATAAATGGTTTTAACACAGTAATATAATTATATGACGGCATATAAAGACCAGTATAGTCCATCTAGTCAGGTGGCTAGAGTGGTTGTAAATCCAGCTTTGTGCAGGTTAAATCCCTCTAAGTCTGTGTTTAGGGTTGTACCTGCTGTTCCGTGCAGGTCAGCCCCTCTCTATTTCTTGAAGTATAAAAGATATTTAATTTAGGACATATATTTTCTGGCCTAACTTAACCATTTAACTATACAGACAGTAGCTGAATATCACTACTATCCAAATAGGCAGAATGTTTTCCTTCTGCACCAACTATTCAAATAGTGCCAAGGCATTTACAGGGAATTTGCAGCAGCTCCATCTGTATTTTTTTTTTAGTGCTGTCATGTCAGTGCGGACTCCTGGCAACCCAACTGCTTCTGGGGTTTGAGGCAATGGAGGGTAAAGTGACTTGCCCAAGGAGTGCCAGTGGGAAAAAATGCAATGTGTGCCTTTGAGTCAGTCCTGACTCCTGGCGACCCAGAAGCTCCTGGGTTTTCTTGGCAGTGTCACTGGAAGTAGATTGCCAGGCCTTTCTTCCGAGGCAATGGAGGGTTAAGTGACTTGCCCAAGGCCACAAGGAGTGCTAGTGGGAATTGAACCCTGGTTGCTTGGTTAGCAAGCCAGTGTTCTAACCACTAAGCTACTCCTCCACTCCAGTGGGAATCAAAGAATTAATTAGACTTACCTGCTAATTGTTGTTCCTTAAGGAACTCTAGTCCAGTCCCAGAACCATAGAGTTTAGAATCTCCTCCAGCAGCCTTGGAGACTGAATGACATCACAGCTCTTCTCTCTCTGGTATAAATAGGCAAGGACCGCCCCCTTCCACCAGTACCTACTGACAAAGCAACTCAGCAGAGCAACAAATAAGTAGATAAAGAACAACAAGATAAACTAAATAAACCTTGGCTAGAATCTAAAAACCTGTGCATATTCTAACCTTCTCTTCGACGAAGGACCTTGTAGAAATGCCAAAAACGTAGAAACAAAACCGCGCTTCTGCGGGGTTCCCATTGTGGCTCCACTCCGCATCCTCCGCATCCTCCGGAACCCCACTCCTCTTCCGGAGACATCCTCTCCAATTTGACCCATTTTACTAAGATACAACGGACAACAGCTTCAGGCTGCATACCCTGGGAGGGGTCCGGGACTGGACTAGAGTTCCTTAAGGAACAACAATTAGCAGGTAAGTCTAATTAATTCTTCCTTTTCGTCCCTCTAGTCCAGTCCCGGAACCATAGAGGATGTAACAGAGCAGTGCACATCAATGGGAGGGACCAGAAAACCCAGCCTGAAGCACCGCTGAGCCAAAACGAAGTCCTCCGCCGCCTGCACATCTAACCAATAGTGCTTCGAGAATGAATGCAACGATGATGAAGTTGCCGCTCTACAAATGTCCGCGACCGAAACCGAACTGTACTCTGCCCACAACGCTGCTTGCACCCTGGTCAAGCGCGCTCCGAGACCTTCTGGAACTACGCTACCTTTCAAAAGGTAAGCCGACACAATAGCCGCCTTTAACCATCTAGAAATGGACGCTTTCACTGCTGCTTCACCCTTCCGCGGCCCCCCGAAAGCCACAAACAATCTGTCAGTCTTCCGAAACGGCTGCGTCCGCCGAAGATACTTCCAAAGAACCCGACGAACATCTAGGAGATGTAACCTGCCTTCCGATTTCTCCTTTTGCTGCTTAGAGAATACTGGAAGCGACACCACGTGATTGACATGAAAGGCCGAGACCACCTTCGGCTGAAAGTCCGGCACTGAGCGTAGCACGACCTTATCATGGAAGAAAGACAAATAAGGTGCCCTACAGGAAAAAGCCTGTAACTCCGAAATCCTCCTTGCGGAACAAATAGCTACCAGAAATACCTTCTGTAACGCGAGATCCTTCAGGGTGGCGATGCTTAGCGGCTCAAACGGTAGCTCCAGCAAAGCCTCCAATACCAGATTCAGCTTCCATGTCGGCACCGAACAGCGTACCAACGGACGAAGAAGCAAGACAGCTCTCAGAAAAAGCCTAATGTCACGGTGAGATCCTACCGGCTGACCGAGCACTTTCCCCCTATAAACAGGAAATTGCCGCCCACTGCACTCGCAAGGAACTGGCCGCCAATTCCTTCCGTACTCCATCCTGCAAAAAGGAAAGGACCTGCGAAATCGAAGCCCACAACGGCTGAATATTACGCTCCACACACCAAGCTGCAAAGATCCTCCAGACCCGGACATATGCCAGCGAGGTGGAACGCCTGCATGCCTTTAGCAAGGTAGAAATGACCGCCGCCGAATAACCCTTAGCTGTCATCCTAGCCCGTTCAAGAGCCAAGCCGTAAGCGAGAACCGACTCACCTAGGGCATGCGCAACGGACCCTGCCGTAGGTGCTCCTCCCGCTGCGGTAACTACCACGGATCGTCCACTAACAGCCATACCAAATCTGCATACCACGGCCTTCAGGGCCAATCGGGCACGATGTCTCCCAACGAGCTGCACCACCCTGCCCATGAGGGCCCAAGGTGGAAAAAACATAAAGGAGAACTTCCTCTGGCCACCTTTTGTGCTAATGCATCTAGCCCCTCTGACATCCGTTCCCAGCGCCTGCTGAAAAACCTTGCTACCTGCACTGACTCGAAGCTCGCCATGAGAGCCATTACCGCAACTCCCCAGCGCCTCACCAGAAGAGCAAACACCCCCGGATGTAGCACCCACTCCTCGGGGTCTACTCTGCGACGACAGAGGAAATCCGCTTCGAGATGGTCTACGCTGGCCACATGTTGAGCCGCGAGAGCCTGGAGATTGTGTGCGGCCCACACCCACAGCTGACCCGCTTCGGCTTACAGTGTAGCACTTCCTGTGCCCCCCTGCCGATTGATGTAGGCCACCGTTGTCGCATTGTCTGACAAGACTCGGACCGCCTCCCGATCGAGAGTGTCCTGAAACGCCGGTAGTGCCAGAAACACCGCTCTCATCTCCAACCTGTTGATGGACCGAGACGTCTCCTCCTGAGACCAATGACCCTGGGCAAACCTGCCTTTGCAATGAGCCCCCCCCAACCCAGGAGCCTCGCGTCTGTCGTGAGCAGTCCCCAGGACGGCGGTCCAGTGGCATGCCGTCTACCATATTCTCCGTTCTCAACCACCATCGCAGCTCGTGACGCACATTCTGAGGGCAAACTAACCTCTGCGATAGGACATCCGACTGATGCGATGAACGACGGAGAAGCGCTGCCTATAACGGCCGCACATGCGCTCGGGCCCACGGAACCACTTCTATCGTGGCTGCCATTGTTCCCAACAACTGCAGGTGCTGCCATGCTGTTGTAGCTGGACTCGAAAATAAACTCCTGACGAGTTGTCGCAGACCTAACACCCGGGCACTGGGCAGGAACACTTTCCCTTGTTTTGTTTCGAAGCGCACCGCAAGGTACTGCAGGGATTGCGATGGTACCAACCTGCTCTTTGCCAAGTTGACTACCCAGCCCAGGTCTTCGAACATCTGGACCACCCGGGCCGTCGCTGCCGAGCTGTCCTCTCTCGACTTCGCTCGGAGCAACCAATCGTCCAAATATGGGTGCACCAGTACTCCCTCTTTGCGGAGCGCCGCCGCCACCACCACCATGACCTTGGGAAACGTCCGTGGCACTGTTGCCAGCCCAAAGGGCAGCGCTTGAAATTGGAAATGTCCCATGGGTACCGCAAATCTCAGCCACTTCCGATGCTCTTGCCGAATCGGGATGTGCAGGTAAGCATCCGTGAGGTCTAACGACATCAGGAACTCCCCAGTCCGGACCGCTGCCAGCACGGAACACAAGGTCTCCATCCGAAAATGGGTAATCCGGAGACAACGGGTTACCCTTGTCAGAGCCAGGATCGGGCGACATGTGCCCTCCTTCTTTGGCACTACGACATAGATGGAGTAGCGACCGGAACCGCACTGCTCTGCAGGCACCGGCAGCACCGCCTCAAGCTGCAGCAGCCGCTGTAGCGTGTCCTGGACCGCCTGCAGGGAGAACGGACAAAAGAACCTACGACGGGACGATGGAGTTCTAATACGTACCCCTCTCGCATGACCTCCAGGACCTACTAATCTGACTTAATTCAGACCCAGGCTGGGTAAAACTCCCGCAACCGACCTCCCCTGGGAACTACCCTCTCCTGAGCTCGCCTTATCTCATTGTGCCTGTTTTGTGGCCGAGGACTGGAAAGGAGCGAACCCCCGGCCTGCTCCCCTGAATCCTCGAAACCCGTGACCCCTAAGCGGGAACTTCCCCCGCTGGGACTGTCCATAACGGGGAGAACGAAAACTACAAAAGTCTTTCGGGACCTCCCTGAATCCCGCAGAACTGCGGCCCTGCTTCGGCTTCTCCTCTGGGAGACGTCCTCTCTGGGACTCCCAGAGGTCCAGGACCAACTTATCTAAATCCTCCCCAAATAAAAGCGTACCCCCAAAGGGTAACTTGCTAAGCCGAGCCTTAGACGAACTGTCCGCCGACCAGGTTCTCAACCAGAGATACCTCCGAGCTGCTACTACGGAGACCATCTCCTTAGCCAAGCCGCGGAGGAGACCAGAATGAAAATCCGCCAAGAGCGCGGTTCCCGACTCCAGTCGCGTGGCATCTGCAAGCTGCTCGTCCAGATGGTCTCCTGCAACCTCTGGGACCACCTCAAACAGCCACGGGCCACCGAAGCCGGTCTGCATGGACAGCGCGCAAACATCGAACACCTGCTTGTCTAACCTGCTGTCCTGAACATCCTTCAGCGCTGTGGTCCCCCTCCACGGGAATTGTGGTTTTCTGAGTGACCGTCGATACCACTGCAACTACCTTTGGAGAACGAAACAGCTCCCTATCGTGGTTAGTGAGCGGATAAAGGCGAGCCAACGCTCTAGCCCCTTCAAGGCCGCCTCTGGCAAATCCCATTCTTCCTGTATCATATTCCAAAATACCCTATGGAGGGGAAACACTCTCTGGGATGCCCGCACCGCCTGCAACAGCGGATCTTCTAATGTCTCTTCCGCTGCTTCCTCGCTGGAAGGCAGGTTTAGTGTCTATAGCGTCTCCGAAACCAGGGCTGGAAGCCCTTCACACCGAAAGACTCTTACCCAGCACTGCTGCTCCGAGTCAGGCAACTCTCCGTCTTCCAGCTCATCTTCCGAGTACTCTTCCCTCTTTGGCGTTCCCCTCACTCAGGTCATCAGCGAGGTAAGGCGCGGGACCCTCCGAAGTGGCCCTACACCTTTTAGCCACCGGAACACCGTTCCCCTAACCGACCAGAGAGGCCGAGCACTTCTGACTCTGGGGTCCGTGAGGAAGAGCCAACATCGCGGGCTGAAGGAAGGCAAAACCCTGCTGCCTCAAGGCAACAAAGTTCGGCGGAATCCCGGTCGCCTCCCCCGCCTGTCCCTGCTCCTGTGACCCGGCGGAGCCGCCGCCCGAGGAGGGCCCTGACACTGGCTCCTCAGGATCTAGAGACGGAGATAACAGTGCCTCAGCGCCTGTACGAACAGCCTTCCGGCCTGTTAGGGGCTGTCCCGGCTCTCCGTCCATATGCTGCGCCTCTAGGGAGCAAGGGACACAGACTCCTGATTCCAGCACTGAACCTTTCCTCCTGCCGCACACTAGACAGCGTGGAATTGCAGGCATAGCAGCCGCCTCAAAGAACTGCTCTAAACCACCCCGGGAACTCCCCCTCCCCCCACTGGCCCTGACCGCCAGCCCCGGAAGGAAGGGCTCTCTCCGGGTTGGAGCCGTGCAAAAAACAGCCTAGATACACCTGCTCAATATTTCAATAAGGGAAAAGTACAGCATAGCTCGTTTCCCTTTGAACTTCTGTTTTTGTTTTTTTTTTTTCAACAGGCCAACGCTCTGTAAGCGCCTGATGAGCCTATAGCAGGTCTGCAGCAAACGAGGCTTAAAACGCTCCCAAAAAGCCACTATAAAAAAACCGCGGTTTTCAAAATGGCTGCCGGGACTTTTCCCACGCAGCAAAAAAGTGTCCGGAGGGCAAAGAACTCCTTTATGAGATCCCCGCTGAGGCAGGGACTTCCCTCTCAACTCCCCTCCAAGAAACAAGTAAAAGAAAATTCAAAAAGAAAGAAAAAAACGCCGTTAAAGTCGGCGAGACCTACTTACAGTTCCCTGCTTCAACCTGAGGTGCTGCAATGAGGCAGACACACGCGCCGGAGCTCAGCCTGCTCGTGGCTTCGGCTCCGACGGTGCTCCCACCACCAATCTCACTGTCCCTTAGAGATGGCTGGGGCTAAGCCTTCCACCTGCTCCTCACCCTTGCTTGTGGGTTCGGGAGCAGGGAGGCTACTACTTCTGCTCTGTAAAGCTGCTCCTTCTCACCAAGGGGCAGCCCTAGCCCTAGCCCTAGCCCTAGCCCCCCCCTCCCCCCTCCTCCCCCCTCCCTCCTCCCCCCCTCCCCCCTCCCTCCTCCCCCCCTCCCCCTCCCTCCTCCCCCCCCCCCCCCCTCCTCCCCCTCCCCCCCTCCTCCTCCCCCCCTCCTCCTCCCCCCTCCCCTCCCCCCTCCTCCTCCCCCCTCCCCTCCCCCCCCTCCTCCTCCCCCCCCCCCTCCCCCCCCCCCCCTCCCCTCCCCCCCCTCCTCCTCCCCCCTCCCCTCCCCCCCCCCTCCTCCTCCCCCCCCTCCTCCCCCTCCCCCCTCCCCTCCCCCCTCCCCTCCCCCTCCCCTCCCCCTCCCCCTCCCCCCTCCCCTCCCCCCCCCTCTCCCCCCCCTCCCTCCTCTCCCTCCCCCCCTCCCTTCCCCTCCCCCTCGCCTTCCCCCCTCCCCCTCTCTTCCCCCTCCCCCTCTCTTCCCCCTCCCCCTTCCCCCCCCCCTCCCCTCCCCCCCTTCCCCCCTCCCCCTCCCCTCCCCCTCCCCTCCCCCCCTTCCCCCTCCCCCTCCCCCTCCCCCTCCCCCAAGAGAGGGAAAATTGAGGGAGAAAGGAGGAAGCAGGACTGGAGCCAGAGGGAAGAAAAAAGTGGCTATTTATTTTAGAAAGGCAACCAAACAAAAGGCATCAAGAATTAGAAAAGGAAAACAAAGAAAAAATTCCTAGCTCTGCCTATTTGTGCTGGGCCTATCCAGGGGCGGCCCAAGGGGGGTGCGGGGCCATGTGCGGAGACTCGGTGCGGGGCCTCATTTGCATAAGTGGTCTTATTTGCATAAATATTTGCATAATGTTACCATTCACTAACTTTTAGTAAACATGTCTCTTAATGAGTGTATGGATAAAGAAAGACTAAAAGATTTCTACATTACTATAATCCAGTGCCAACCGCCAGGCACATTAGGAACTACTACAAACGCTGCCCATTTAGAACCCATAGCAAACCCGCTGTATCCTGACAGCATTACCAGGACTCACAAAGCACCAGACCCTACCTATCAAAAGGAAACACTGCAAATATTAAACCAGTACATTTCAGAGAATACTGGGGAAAGAGAACAAGTGGCAATGTCAAATAGGAATTACATAAACAGAATACCTCAGCTCAGTTACACATGCAGAACATAGACCATCACCAAACAAGGAATCGCAATTTAAAAACAGGAAGGCAATAATTAAACTGGGAACCCCAAAAGCCAAACTTGGAATGTACAACAACACTGTAGAAATAAAACTATAAATCAATTTCCTCTTGTACCAAACAAAGCGCAGACGTTAATGATGCACATTTTCCATAGCTTTCATATTCCAGTTAATAAATTCAAAATAAAGAGATATCTTTCTACCTTTTGTGCATTTTTTTTCAGTTGCAATTGCTCCAGCCACTTTCTTCTGGTTTCTTCATGTTTTCTGCTAACTCTCCATCGTCTGCTGTCCATTTGTCCTTTCTTCTCTCTTCTAGTTTTCTTTCCATCCTCTCTCTCTACATCTGCTTTAACATACTAATCTTTCTCCTTTTGCTCTTTCCTCATTCTTATTTCATCCACACAAATTTTACCCCTCCATCCTCAATCCCCACTTACTCTCCCAATACCCGGCCAATTGTAGATTTTTCATCCCTCCCACACTTTTTCCCCTCTCCATTTTACTCTCCCAGCCCCATCCCATTCTAATCCTCCCCCAACATCAGCTCCCTTCTAGTTCCAGTCTCACCCAGCATCCATTCCCTTCTAGTCCCTGCATCAGCCCATTTCCAGTCCTAGCCCCCCATCAACCCATTTCCAGTCCTGGCTCCCCCGTCCATTTTCAGTCTGAGTCCCTTCATCAGCTCATTTCCAATCCTAGCCCGCCATCAGCCCATTTCTAGTCATTTCCTAGCCCCACCATCAGCCCATGTCAAATCCTAGCTCCCCTCCACTCAGCCCAATTCCAGTCCAGGGCCCCCCATGCGCCTACGTCCGGGTCTAGCCGCTCCCTGAGGCCATTTCAATTCAAGCCCCCACCACAGCCCATTTCCAATCTTAGCTCCCCCCAACAGCCCATTTCCAGTCCTATCCTAGCTGCTCCATCAGCCCATTTTCAGTCCTAGCTCCCTTCCCTCACAGCCCATTTCCATTCCAAGCTCCCTCCCCATCAGCTATTTACAGTTCAAGCCTCCCCGTCCACTCAGTCCATTTCCAGTCATAGCAATCCCCCAACCCATTACCAGTCCTAGCCCCCCATCAACCCATTTTCAGTTTAAGCCCCCCCTATAACCCATTACCAGTCCTAACCCCCCATCAGCCCACTTCCAGTCTTAACCCCATCAGCCCATTTCCAGTCAGCCCCCATAGCCCATTGCCAGTCCTAACCCCCCCCATCAGCCCATAGCCCATTACCAGTCCTAACCACATCAGCCCACCTCAAGTCCTAACCCCTCCCCATCAGCCCATTTCCTGTCCTAGCGCCCCCATAGCCCATTAGCAGTCCTAACCCCCCCCCCATAGCCCATTAGCAATCCTAACCCCCATCACCCTATTTTCAGACAGCCCCCATCAGCCCACAGCCCATTACCAGTCTTAACCACCCCCCCCAGCCCATTTCCAGTCCTAACCCTCCATCACCCCATTTCCAGTCAGCCTCCATCAACCCCCAGCCCATTACCAGTCTTAACCCCCCCAGCCCATTTCCAGTCCTAACCCCCCCCCAGCCCATTTCCAGTCAGCCTCCATCAGCCCCAGCCCATTAGCAGTCTTAACCCCCCCCTTAGTCCATTTCCAGTCCTAACCCCCCCAGCCCATTTCCAGTCCTAACCCCCCCTACCCCATTTCCAGTCCTAACCCCCCCCCTCCCCACATTTCCATTCAGCCTCCTTCAGCCCCAGCCCATTTCCAGTCCTACCCCCCCCCCACCCAGCACATTTCCAGTCCTAACCCCCCCAGCACATTTCCAGTCCTAACCCCCCCCCCAAGCACATTTCCAGTCCTAACCCCCCCTAGCCCATTTCCAGTCCTAACCCCCCCTCACCCCATTTCCAGTCAGCCTCCATCAGCCCCAGCCCATTAGCAGTCCTAACCCCCCCCCTTAGTCCATTTCCAGTCCTAACCCCCCCAGCCCATTTCCAGTCCTAACCCCCCCCTACCCCATTTTCCAGTCCTAACCCCCCCTCCCCCCTTTTCCAGTCAGCCTCCATCAGCCCCAGCCCATTTCCAGTCCTACCCCCCCCCCACCCAGCACATTTCCAGTCCTAACCCCCCCAGCACATTTCCAGTCCTAACCCCCCCCCAGCACATTTCCAGTCCTAACCCCCCCCCCAAGCACATTTCCAGTCATATCCCCCCCTAGCCCATTTCCAGTCCTAACCCCCCCTCACCCCATTTCCAGTCAGCCTCCATCAGCCCCAGCCCATTAGCAGTCCTAACCCCCACCTAGCCCATTTCCAGTCCTTACCCCCCCCACCCAGCACATTTCCAGTCCTAACCCCCCCCCAGCACATTTCCAGACAGCCTCCATCAGCCCCCCAGCCCATTACCAGTCTTAACCCCCCCCCTTCCCTTCCCTTCCCTTCCCTTCCCTTCCGTCAAATTAAAAAAAAAAAAACACCTGGCTCTAGCTGCTGCCGCTGCCGCGTCCGTCGCAGCAGCGGCAGAATGGAGTGTCCCGCGGGGCCCCCTCTCCTCGTTGAGCCCTCTGCAAGGGCTTTCAGATTCGCGAAGGGAGAGTGTTCCCTCGCGTCTCTGTAAAGCCCGCAGGGGCTAATGGGAAATTTCCCATCTGCCCCTTTAGACGCGAGGGGCTGATGGGAAATTTCCCATTAGCCCCTGCGGGCTTTACAGAGACGCGAGGGAGCACTCTCCCTTCGCGAATCTGAAAGCCCTTGCAGAGGGCTCAACGAGGAGAGGGGGCCCCGCGGGACACTCCATTCTGCCGCTGCTGCGACGGACGCGGCAGCGGCAGCAGCAGCAGCCAGAGACAGGTTTTTTTTTAAAATGTAATTTTAAAAAAAAAAAAAAAGCAGAATGTTCTTTGCGCGGGGCCCCCTGAAACGCGGGGCCCTGTGCAAAAAACATTCTTGCTCAATGGACGGGCCGGCCCTGGGCCTATCCCTAGCCCCAGAATCTCCTCAGCTGCTTGGAGAATGAAGTACTGGTGGAAGGGGGCGGTCCTTGCCTATTTATACCAGAGAGAGAAGAGCTGTGATGTCATTCAGTCTCCAAGGCTGCTGGAGGAGATTCTAAACTCTATGGTTCCGGGACTGGACTAGAGGGACGAAAAGGAACCCTTAATTTTCTGGGTACCCTGGCAGTTGCTCTAATTACTAGGGTACTCCTCCACTCCTCTCTATCCATATGGTGTCACTGAAAATTTATGGCCAGGGGAGTTAGGGGCATATTTACGTTAGCAAGCACTACAGCATTTGTAACTAGGTCCAACTGAATAACATGGGACCTAGTTACAAATAGCATGTGCTAACCATTAGCTAAGCTTAGTACAGCTTAGCATTTATCAGCCACGCTAAATGTATAAACGAGACTACTTTTGGATCCTGATCTGCATAGTCTCCGGCTCTCAATGATGTATTTTCTTACCACTCCCCCTGACATATCCTAGTCTCCAGCTCTTCTGCTGTCTGTCTTGACTGGATTGTAAACTCTGATGAGCAGGGCCTGTCTCTTGCATGTCTCTGTACAGCACTGCGTATGCCTTGTAGCTCTATACAAATGTTCAGTAGTAGTAGTAAAATATTGATCCACTTATTGTTCGTTTTAACAGTTTTCTTAATAAATGAAATATTCCCAGTCTCATTTGTCCTCTCTACTTTTTTCGATAGATTGCTCTATAGACAACTGACTGTCCATAAGATGCCATACAGGGTCGGGGCAAAAAGCACAGTATCTTGTTTCCAACAGTAGCCATTCCAGGTCTTAAGTACCTGTCGGGTTCCCAAAGGCATACACATTTCATGCTGCTTGTCCCGGTGTAAGCAATGGATTCCTAATCCTCCCTTCTATGCAGCACTGCTCATGTACGAGAAATTCTATCAGAAATGACAAGCAGTAGATTGATTTCTGCAACTTGAGGAGAAAAGAAAAAGTCCAAAAGAAAAAAAATATGAAAAAAGTCACGGAAGTCAAATCTTGGGGAAACAGCACTGAGGAACTTCAGCCGTAGCAGGTTGAATCTGTGTAGTAAGGACCTTTACGATGGTCTCCGGAAGAGCAGTAGCAGCATCCCACTAGTTTCTCCTGGGGCTCGACGGCCCTATCACTTCTCGGCACGGAAAAGGGAGGCTCTGGTTTCCACGGTAACCAGCCGGCAAGCTAGTCTGCTGGGAGCGCAGCTCAACGAAGCTTAGTTACTAGACATGCGTCGCACTGAGGTGAGAAAGAAATAAGGGGGGGGGGGGGGTTGGATCAAGAAAAGAAGCGGGGAGGCTATAGGTCAGAATGATGGATGAGCAGTGAGAGAGAGGGAAGTCCTGGCAGACTGGAGCAGATAGCAGATGAGGATAGGGAGATAGTAAGCTTTAGGAAAGAAGGCGGGGGGAGGTCCGGCAGACTAGAGGAGACTGGGAGGGGATAAAGAAGGAGGAGAGCAAAGCGGGAGGAAGTCGGGTTGGGAGAGAGGAGGGGCTGTCACTGAAGCAGGCTGGGAAAAGAAGAGAGGGGGAGGGGAGCAGTGTGGGAGGTGGGTTGTAGAGCACTGGAGGTTCGGAGACCTGCTGAGGAAGGGACCAGGCCCTGAAGGAAACTGCTGCTGCGGCGTGAGGGGCCGGGGACTGATTTACACTCATAGACGGCGCTAGGTTGGCATAGTTCCTTGCTGCCTCTGACTGAAAGTTTAGCTTGTGGGGGAAGAGGGGCTTTAATCATTGACTGCCGGGCTGACACGGAAGGGAGGGAGAAGGCGACAGGGTTGCGACAGATTCTGGCACCGAGCAGTCATAAGCTCGTCCTGCCCGTCTCTCTTTTACTAGACTGCCAAGCGGTACTTGAGGCCGCCTGAAACCCAGACAAGAAAAGCTCCCTTTAATCTATCCCATCTTCTTTCTTCCTTTCTAGCTAGAGCCTTCTCTTTCCCCCTCCTCCTTGCCACCCCAGCGGGAGCTTGCCTAGCTTCTTCCGTGTGTCTTATTGGTGCCAGCTTCTGTTTGTCGTAAGGACTGTGGTGTAGTAGCTGCTTAAAATGAGAAATGAAGCCAAGGCGCTGCCTATTTGGCATTTTGTTATCAGGTTTGAATGTCTTTTGTTTTTCTTTTTCTTTTTTTTCTGCTGCAAATTATTTTGTCCTTTGCTTTTATTTTGCAGTGGAGGCCGTCTGCAAACCGGGGAGCTAATTTTTTTTTTTTTTTTTTTTTTTACAAACAAAAACAGCAGAAACACTGGGGAAAAAAGCAGAGGACAGAGGACGGATGGCACTGGAGTGAACTTGGAGGGGAGTCTGGCATCAGATTGGAGAGGGGGAATCTGGCACTGAAGTAAGATTGAAGGAGGTGGGGCGCTGGCGCCGGAGTGAGACTGGAGGAGTTGGGGAGCTGGCACTGGAGTGAGACTGGCCGGAGAAGGGCTGGGAGTGAGATCATAAGGGTTGAGAACGGTAGCAACGGTCATGTCCGCAGACACAGAGGAGATCACTCGTTTGCGTAAACCTCGCTTCTCCTATGAAGAGAATCAGATTCTTATCCAGGAGGTACGTGCCAACTACAGCCGACTGTATGGCACACAGAGCCGGCGAGTGACTGTGGCTGAGCGCAGACGGGTGTGGGAGAACATTGCTACCAAGATCAATACCATCACTAGTTGGAAGCGCACTGGCCAAGAGGTGCAGAAGCGCTGGAACGACTTCAAACGCCGAACAAAGGAGAAGCTGGCAAGAGTGCCCCACTCCACCCAGGGAGCTGGGGCCAGTGGTGGCCCTACTGGTGAAGAAAACTTCTCAGCAGAGGAGGAGACCATCTTTGCCATCTTGGGACCTGGGGTGGTGGCTGGTGCTGGGAGGATGGACCATGTAGCCTCTGGTGGTATCTTCCATCACCAGGTGGCATTCCCACGAAGATTTCACCTAGCAGAAGAAAGCAGAGCTGGTGAGTCACTTCTCTTGCATGTACAAGTGGCACCAAGAGCAAGGGTGGAGGGTGTTATGGCATGCATTATCCCCATTCTCTGGGGAGCAGGACATTGCTCATGGGGTTACTGCTGCCTCCAGTGTTGCATTTATATTATAGCATACTTAACTTCATGCTTTAGACCATGCATGACACATTTTGTGCAAATTTAGGAGCCAGGCCAAAATCTTAGGAGCCAGTGCTTGT
Organism: Ichthyophis bannanicus; assembly: GCA_033557465.1. Classification (NCBI taxonomy): domain Eukaryota; kingdom Metazoa; phylum Chordata; class Amphibia; order Gymnophiona; family Ichthyophiidae; genus Ichthyophis; species Ichthyophis bannanicus. Next base: position 125,798,572 of record CM066039.1, on the reverse strand, counting down.
GACCTCATGGCCCCACTGTCCCACCTCTAGTTGTTTCATGCGCTTGTCTCATGTCTCATGCTCTCAATTCTCATGAGACTAGTGCCGAAGTTTCTACGCTGCGCGTCATCTTTATATAACAGTTATAGCTTCAAATAGCAAGTGTCTGTGTCTGTGTGTGGTGCGTCTGTGCATGGGATTTGACGGTGGGTGCCTTTGTGTGGGTGGAGCGCAGGGCTGCTGTGCATATTTGTGTGTGCCTCAGAGCTGGGGAGCCTATATGTGTAATGTGCAGAGGTGGGGTGCGCATGTCTGAATGTGAATGTGTGCGTGTGCAGTGCAGAGGTGCCTATATGTGTGTGTGTGTGTGTGTGTGTGTACATAGTGTGGAGCTGGGGTGCCTGTAAGTGTGAGTTGTGAGGTGCTTATATGTGTGTTCTGGGAGGAGGGGAATGCACCTTTCTGCAAATACGCATGGTGCCCTTTTTGTTACCATGATATCATCCTTTTAACATCCAACACCTTGCACTTTTCTTTCCCACCCCCCCCAACCCCTCCCCATTCTCTGTTCCCCTTCCAGACTCTCTCCTTCTTCCTTCCCCCAGCACTCCCATCCTACTGCCATGCATTTCTCCATCCTCTTTTGTTTTGTTTTTGTTACCTGCCCTTTAGGTTTTTGCAGTTTAATTCCCCCTTCCTCCAGTCTAACTTTTTTTTTTAAATTTAATTGCTGCCCCGATCAGCTCTCTTCTTCTGTCTTCCAGGCCATGATCCTGGCCTTCCTCTCCTGTTCTGCCCAGTGGGATCTGATCTCCTGTGGGCAGAAGAGAAGGGGAAGGCCACAATCATGGCCCAGATGCAAGCTGTCTGCCCGCAGGGATCCAATTTCCCATGGCAGACAGTAGGGTTCTTGCCACAAGATCATGATTTTTTAAGGGGGGAGGGGGCAAGTAAATGTTAGGCTCCAGTTGCAAATTTCTGGTTGCCATGGCAAACTGCTGCCTGGGATTTGCCAAGCTCTGTTTTAGACACAAGCCAAAAAGCCAATTCAGAAGTGTATATTGTACTGCATGATGGCATCAGGAGAGTGACAGCATTATCAACCAATTATATGTAAAGTGATGCACAGGAAAATAAAGTAGTTTGCCTAAACATCAATACAGAGTCAGTGACTGAGTCTGGGATTAGAACTGAGACACAGAGAGGGATCATTTTTCAAAAACTACTTGATGTCTAAATTTTAGGCATATTTTGAGACAAATTTAGGAACCTAAGGTGGTATCTAAAAATTATCCTAAATTCATGAACCTACAAATTGGAATCCTATCTCTAGGCCTGTAATTTTATATTGTTGTATTATTATTGTAAACCGCTATGATGTGGAAAATGGCAGTATAGCAAGTTTGATAATAAACGTATTTCCTGGCAGGGCCATACGAGCCAGAATCGTGCCCTGTGCAACTTGCACATCAGGCGTGTGCCCTCCCCCTTCCTCCCTATAACTCCATCCAGCTGCTGCCTGCTTTTGCCCTGCTGCTGCAGCCCTCTGTTTTCTCCATGGCACCGCCAGCAGCAGGGCAAGAGCAGGCAACGACTGGACAGAGGTATTGGGGGGGAGGGGTGCGCGCCTGATGTGCAAGTCACTGGCAGCAGCAGAGCAGACCTAATTTTAAGCAGATCTGATCCCTTCCTGCTCTGACGTCATGTCAGAGGAGGGAGGGACAAGACCTGCGCAAAGGCTTAGGGGGCGCATTTCAGTTGCCTGTTGCCATGCCACCACTGAGAGAACAAAAAGTGGCAGTGACAGGGCAACAGCAGGCAGCCAAAATGCACCCCCTAAGCCTTTGTGCCCTGTGTGGCTACACTGCCCGCATAGGGCTAGGTACAGTACTGTATCCTGGCATGTAAAGCAAAAGCAATGATTTCAAAAATCTATACATGTAGAAAAGCAGTTGGTACCACTGATTATAGGTAGAAGTGCTGATTTTTGCTTATTCCCATATATTAAGGTCAGGCAACGATGGGCCTGATATTCAAAGGTATTTACATGGTTTACAGACTTGTAAACCGTGTAAATGCCGCTTAGAGGGATATTCAGTGGCACTAACACAGTTGATGCTGTTGAATATCCCCGAGTAACTCCACTATACATCCCGATGCTAACTGTGTAGTATCGGGTTGTGCCGTGGGCGTTCCGGGACAGAGCAGAGGCAGCCCATATATTAAGTACCGGCAACGATGGGCCCGAAATGCAAATTTGTAAATAAATGCTGCTTAGAGGAATATTCAGAAGCACTAACATGGTTAGTGCTATTGAATATTCCCAAGTAACGCTAAAGGGCAATTCATATTTACTCATTCCACTCCACTCATTATTTTATAGACCTCTATCATATCTCCCCTCAGCCTCCTCTTTTACAATCTGAAGACCCCTAAATGCTTGAGCCTTCCCTCATAGGGGTTTCCTTCTATCCCCTTTATCATTTTGGTTGCTCTTCTCTATACCTTTTTCAATTCCACTATATCTTTTTTAAGATATGGAGACCAGAACTGCACACAATACTCAAATGCAGTTGCACCATGGAGCAATATAGAGGCATTATAGAAACATAGAAACATGACTGCAGAAAAAGACCATATGCCCTATCTAGTCTGTCCTTCCATATCAATTACTATAGTCCCTTTTTATTCCTTTATAGATCTTCTATGTTTGTCCCATGCTTTCTTGAATTGATACCTTACTACCTCCACTGGGAGACTATTCCACGCATCTACCACTTTTTCCGTTAAGAAATATTTCTTCATATTACTCCCGAGTCTATCCCCTTTCACTCTCATCCTTTATCCCCTCTTTGTAGAACTTGCCCTCAACTGAAAGAGGCTTTCTTCCTACAATATCCTTTGTTTTATTCTCCATTCCTTTCCTTATAATTGTTAGCATTCTATTAGCTTTCTTGGCTGTCGCTGCACACTGAGCAGTGGATTTCAATGTATTTATTTTATTTATTTATTTAACAATCATTTATATACCGCATCTTCCATAGATCAGTTGCGGTTCACAATAAACAACAATCAACAAAGCAGAGTTTGTTTTACATGTAACATCATATAACCAAAAGCAATAAAATAAGTAAACAGCAAATGTTAAAACTAAACAGCACAGAACAGTGCAAACTATATACATTATATACAGATACACATTATGTAGGGCTTAAGCATTGTATTACCCACAATGACACCTAAGGGCTTGTTTACAAAGCCGCGGTAGTGGATCGCGATCGCAGCCGCGGCCCCATTGAAATCAATGGGGCCGCGGCTCCGATTACGATCGCAAACCGCTACCGCGGCTTTGTAAACAAGCCCCCTAGTTTCTTTTTGTGGGTGGTGACTCCTAATGTGGAACCTTGCATCATATAGCTATAGTTTGGGTTGTTCTTCCTTAAGTGCATAATTGTACTTGTCCCAATTTCTCAAGTTCCTCTTGTAATTTATCACAATCCTCTTGTGATTAACAACTTTGAATAATTTTGTTTTATCTGCAAATTTTATCACCTCACCTATTGTTTCCAATATGTTAAAAAGTAGTGTACCTAGCATAGATCCCTGGACTACTCCACTGTATATCCTTCTCCATTGAGACAATTGGCCATTTAGCCTTAATTTGTTTTCTACTTTTCAATCAGTTCCCAATCCACAGTAGTACACTACCTCCTTTCCCAAGACTTTTTAATTTCCTCCTGAGGGGCCTTGTCAAAGGCTTTTTGAAAATCCAGATACGCTATATCCACTGGCTCACCTTTATCTATTTGTTGTAGTTGTTATGGAAGGACAGACTAGATAGGCCATGTGGTCTTTTTCTGTCGTCATATTTCTATGTTTCTATGTTTAAGCCTTCAAAATACTAATTACTAATACTACAAAATACTTTGAGTTTTTACTTCCACGGCAATTTTCTTTTCAAATTCTCTTTGCCTTCTTTCTCAGTGCTTTTACATATGTAGATGTCATGTAAGACTCATAAAATGACTTCCTTAGAGATTTTAGAAACTTCATGGAAGTGCGTCCTAGCTACTGGGCCATGTGGGATGGGAGAGTCCACCTGTGTTTTAATGAGCACCGTATTATGTCTTTCCTTCTGTCCTCTCTCACCCATAGCTTATAAGCACTTTGTTATGTGGTCTTTATTCTTCTGTCCAGTCTTTTTCCAAAACAGAATCCTTAGCTTCTTTTCTAGTATTGCAGCAGGTAGGGCACAGGGCCAGTGGAAGAGGCCTGCAAGATGGACGGCCTTCTGAGCTGCCATACTGCTGCCACTGCTGAAGCTTGGAAGAGCAACGCAGTTTCTGCTATCATTACAGTGCTGGCATAGAAGCCAGCACTTGCGTGGCTATTTTTCTATGGTCATAGTAACGTAATAGAGAATGGCATATAAAGATCAAAATGGCCCAAGTAGTCTACCAAATAATTTGGTTATGGTTGTACAGGTTATCCCTCATCTCTTCTCTGAAATGCAAAGGAGTTATTTTACTGCTGTGGTGAGCTGAGGGACCCAGTGCTTGGTTTCCATCTTCTTGACATTTGAATATTTCTGAGTTCCACTGGGAAGCTGGAACAAGAAGTCTATAAATGAAATGGGGATAAAAACAGGACGACATATGCCTGTTGCTCCACTAAGCCATTTGATAGAAGAGTTGGACCTGTTTGTGCAAAGTTTCAAGATGTCTAAGTGGACATGTGTTGACAATGTGTTCACTAGGCCCAGCTGTCCTCCTAATTATTGCCCCATGTCTCTCCTCCCCTTTTGCTTCCTGTTCATTGTAAACTCACTTATGTACCCTGTCTGATTGTTATGTTCCATGTAAACCACGCTGACGCTGAATAGTGCGGTATAGAAGAAATTGTAAATAAATAAATAAATTCCTCAAATGTGTAGTTCACCGCCATTATGTGGAATTTTTTTGTCCTCGAGGCCTTCTGTATCCACTAGAATCTGACTTTTGTCCTCTACGAGTTACATTCTATAGAAACAACTTTTGCTAAAGTCTCTAATGACTTGTTCCTCACCAAATCCAAGGGCCTTTACTCAATCTTCATCCTTCTTAACCTTTCTGTTTGCTTTTGACACTGTTGATCACAACCTTCTCCTTGATACTTTGTTCTCCCTTGGTTTTAGGGACCCTGTTCTGGCCTGGTTTTGTTCTTATCTCTCCCATCACACCTTTAGTGTATGCTCTGGTGGATCCTCCTCTACCCCCATCCCACTCTGTTGGAGCACCTCAGGGCTCTGTCTTGAGACCTCTCCTTTTCTCTCTGTAATCTCAGTTCCTTGGTGCACTCCTCCTCCCATGGTTTTCAGTATCTTTATGCTTATGACTCTCAAATTTCTGTCTCTACACCTGAAATAATTCCAGGAATCCAGGCCCGTATCTTAGCCTGCTTTTTTTACATTGCTGTCTGGATGTCCTACCGCTGTCTGAGATTGAACACGGCTAAAACAGAGCTCCTGGGGAAGGGAATCCAAGTGGCGTTGGAGTAGGACACGCTAGTTCCTGCTCTTCGGCTTGCTGTTCTTACCTTCTTTTGTTGCTGCTTTTCTTTGTTCAACTTATGCTGAAATGCAAAGCCAAGGGTAAGGGAGGTCTCTTCTCTAAACCCGAAACTGTTGAGGCCAGGCAGCGGACTCTGGAAAACTTTGCGATGTTTCAGCCTTCTGCGGGCATACCCGTTGCCGGGATTGGGGAGCAATGTATTGCTCAGCTTGGTGGGCCCATCTGCTCCTCTGCCTCCTGCTGCTATCCTGGGAGACACTGGTGCAGGTTCGGTGAGACAGGTGGCTGCAGCAGCAGTATCTGATTCACTGGGATCCATTCTGCCTGCCATCAACGACCAGAGGGGGAGCCCTTCTCTGCAGGAGTCTGTGTGTAGCCAGAATCTCTGTGGAGCCTCAGCTGTAGTTTTTGTCTATTCCTGCTGTTGCTTCTGTATCTATTTTTACCGCTGGCTAGACCAAAGGAGATTACTTTGGACTCCATCTGGATTGCCCTAGAGTCATTTTAAAAGGTATGTGCTGAAGCACTTCAGACCTCGGCTCTGTGTTCTCCTTGGCTGGACAATGTAGAGAAGATGATGGAGGGTCAACAGGAGCAACTGACAGGGTTTCAGTCTGCTATCCAGCAATTACAAGAAGTTCAAGGAACTCTGGATCAAGAAAGGTTGGTTGTTCAGCGAAAAGCTGAGAACTTGGAAAACCAGAACAGAAACTTCGAGTTTTACATTTTTCTCAGGTTGCCTTGGTTTTCCTCAAGGATCTATTTTCTAGGTTCCTGAATAAGACTTTTAACTATCCAGAAGCTGGTATACCTTCCATCCAGAAGATTTATTACCCTACCCCTTTGTTGGCCAAGGATGCTCCATTACAGGCAGAATCCTCCTTGGTGGATGTTTTATTGGATTCTCTGGTTCTAGCTAATTTAACTGAAGTTTTGGAGCGGTTCACTGAGGTGGTGGAAGCCAGAGCTACCTTATTAGTTTCTTTTGTTTTTCTTCAGGATAAAGAAACATTGTTTCATTTTGTACTTTAAAAAGTCTGTAATTTTCTTGGGTGGGAAAATACCGATTTTTCTGGATGTTTCCAAATGGGCACAGCTCAGGAGGAAAAAAAATTCTGGAACTCCAGACTGAGGCCTTGGCCTTTGGGGGCGAAGTTCCAGTTAAGAAGGGACACATTTACAGGGGAATCTTATCAGAATAAGAATTCATTTTTTGAACCACCTCAGTTGCAATTTTTTCTTGATGCTAAGCAGATAAAGGGCTGACCAGGTGTAAGATCCATGGGTGTAGAAATGTTTGGGGGGGCTTTGCCTACTCTTTCTATTTCTTTAGCCATCTTCAAATGTGTTTGGTATTTTTTTATTCCCCCTCCTATATTGTAGACTTGCAGCATTTAATGATGGTATATAATCTTGTTTCCTTTCTTTTTGTTGTTCTTGTTGTTGTGACCCATGATAGAGTGAATATTTCTGGCTCAAATATGTTTTCCTGTGATGTATTTAAATTGCATTAAAAATTAAAATAAAAAACAAAAAAAACAGCTCCTTATCTTTCTCCCTAAAGCCACCTCCCCACTTCCTCATTTCTCTATCTCTGTGAATAATACTCCTTCTCCCTGTTTCCTCAGCTCACAACCTTGGGAGCCTCCTTGACTCTTCCCTCTCCTCTGACCACATTCAATAGATAGATAGATAAACCTGCCATTTCTTTCTCTATAACATCAGAAAAATGTATCCCTTCCTTTCTAAACACACTACTGAGACTCTTATCCACTCTCTAGTCACTCTTCTATTGGCTATTGCACCCTGCTGCTTTCTGGTCTTTTGAGTCATCTCTTTCCTCTTCAGTCTAATCTTCTGCCAGTCTCACTATGCTCACATAACCCCTCTTCTCAAGTCACTTCACTGGCTCCCTATTTGTTTCTGTGTTATGGTTATAGGCACTTGATATACCACCCTTTACTGTGTGTATCAGAGTGGTTTACAGATATATTCTAACAGGCACTTTTTATTCCCTTGTCCCCAAAGGGCTCACAGTCTAAGTGTACCTGAGGCAATGGAGGGTTAAGTGGCTTGCCCAAGGCCACAAGGAGTGGCCATGGGACTAGAGACCCCAGTCCCTCTGGCCTGAGGTTACTTGCCCCTATGTGGGAATTGAACCCCTGGCCCTCTGGCATGAGGTAACCTGTCCCAACCACTGACCCACTCCTCCCTCCCATTCAGTTCAAACTTCTCCTACTGACTTATAAGTGCATCTCCTTGCTACTTTTCCTCTCTCATCACTCCTTACACCCCTCCTCAGCAACTTCGCTCCTCTGGCAGATCCCTTTTATCTGTGCCATTCTCTGCCACTGCCACCTCCAGACTTTGCTCATTCCATCTTGCTGATATGCTCAGAACAAACTACCCGAATTACGAGTAGTATGCCAGGTTCTTTCTCTGGCTCTATTGAAATCTAGGCTAAAAACCCACCGAGGCTGTGTTTGGATCCTGATCCCCTTATTCTCCTACATCGCCTATCTGTAACTTGCCATTCCCCTTCAATTCCCCTTGTCCCCAGTTGTTGTGTGGTATGCCTTACCATTCCCCTAGTTATATCCTAGTCTCCAGTTGTGCTGTTTGTCTTGACTGTTTTGTTGTCTGTCTTGACTAGATTGTAAGCTCTTATGAGCAGGAACTGTCTCTTACATATCTCTGAACAGTGCTGCATACGCCTTGTAAGTGCTATACAAATGATTATTAGTAGTGGCAGTGTGGATTGCCTATGAGGCCCAGCATCATTCATGGTATCGGCCTACATTTGCAAGCTCGCTAGTTGACTTGGTTATAAGATTCTAGCAACTCAACATTTTGGCATATGTATAGGTCACAGGAGCTCCTATGGGCAATGAGAGAGCTGTGTGCTTGGGAATCTCAGTACCAGAAAAACAACAGAATACTGTGAGGCAGGAGAGAGGCATATTGGCAAAGCTGTGTGTGAGAGTTTCAATACTGGAATACTACTACTAGTAATCATTAATCTAGTGCTACAAGACATATGGAAAACTGTACAGACATGTAAGCAGGGATTGAAAAAATCCAGGTGTCTGAAAATTATGGCATGGCATGGCAGCTGCTGCTGCTGCTGCCGCCCAAGTCTAGAAAGAGATAAATAATACTGGGTGGAAGGCCAAGAGGAGCCATGCACTATTGCTGCTGTTAGCTCAAGTCTGAAAAGAGTCATGCAATTCTACTTAAGGAGACCCAGGCAGAACTGCAAGTTGTGTGCTGCTGGGCCAACCAAGGCTTGAAAAGAGTCATGCATTGCTACTGGGGAAGGAACTAGTACCACTGCTGCTGCTGGACCTGAAAACTACCAAAGCAGAAGCTCTTCCTACCAGCTCAGAAAAGGACTTTAGAGAAGAGATGGGGAAGGGAAAGGATGTAGAAAGCTAGGCATGGAATAGGGAATGAGAGAGACTGGGCAGACCAAATACAAACATCGATCTCAAGCAAAAATGTGAAAAAAAAGCTCAAGGAAAACACCCTTGAAATATACCAAACAGGTTTTAAAGAAAAAACACCCCTCTTTCCCTCACACCCAATAAAAAGGCATTCAGTACCAGTGTTAATGGAGTGGAACGGGTAAATGTAGATCGATTGGTTATACCATCAAAATATAGAAAGACTAGAGGGCATGCAATGAAGCTACAGGGTCACCTATTTAAGACTAATAAGAGAAAATATTTTTTCACTCAACATGTATTCAAACTCTGGAATTTGCTACTGGAGGATGTAGTAAAAGCTGTTAGTGTTAAAATTAAAATAGTTAAAATCAACCGTTCGTTGTAAATAGTTAAATCTAATTGTTCAATGTAAATGTATACATCTGTGTACAGTTGTTAGAATGTTCCTTGTAAACCGCCCTTGATCGCTGGAAGGGGCGGTATAGAAATATATACATAAATAAATAAAATAAATAAATTAGTGTAGCCGGGTTTAAAAAAGATTTGGACAAGTTCCTGGAGGAAAGACCCATAAAACATTATTAAAGTGGACCCAGAATATCCACTTTGCCCAATACAACCACTGTGGAACCGGTGTCTTTTGGGGAAACTGCTAGGTACTTATGACTTAGATTGGCCACTGTTGGAAACAGGATACTGGGCTTGATGGACCTTGTCTGACCCAGTATGGCATATCTTATGTTCTTATGTAAAAGCAATTTGATAAATGTTATGAGAAGAAATAATTGTTCTGGCTTCTAAAATTTTTTACTTATGTCCAGGTTTTCAAAATAGTTTTCAATTTTTGCATATAAAAGCCAGTCTCTGCTCCATGGAGCTTGCACTTTAAGCAGGCTGCTGCACTCTCTTCTGCTTGATAGCAAGATGTAGCTCAGGTATTCGCCCCCTTCAGTGATGCTTCTTTCTCTTACTGGCTCTGTGATTATGGTGGTGTGATGAGGTGGGAGAAGGGGGAGGTCTTGCAGGAGGAGTGAGCCTCTGTTCTCTGGTTACCTCACCAGGTAATTTATGTGCCCTGAGCTATTTTTTAACTCTAGATGGAAGATCATTTGCATTGAATTTGAAAATGCTTTAGCACTCAGAATATCACCTCAGCTGAAAATATGTTCTTCTGAAGCAGTCAGATAAATAGCAGGAAAAAATTAACGTAAAAGGCACAGCAGCCTCAGGACACACAACCACTTTGACACTGGTGAATGTGTTTAAAGAGGATAGAGCGGAGTCTATGTGGACCACAAAGATGCAATGCTCTGCAGAAAGGGATGGAGAAATACAGGCAAGAACTGCTGCATATGGCTAATGTAAGCTAGCTCCCTCCCCTGAAAGTCACATGTGAAGTAAAAATGGGAAGAATTGGATTGTAGGCCCTGACAGTTTTGAAAGAGGGACTAGTCTTGACATGATCATAGTACAAAGCTCTAAGCCCCTAATGTATTCCTATCCTATGTTTCCTTCTATCGTTCACCTTCCTCAGTGACAGACAAACTGCTGCAGATATTCACAAGCTAGACAGCTGCTTCACCGTTGTTTGTATAACACTTTGGGATAGATAGGAACAGGAAGGTGCAAAGAGAGAGGCCATGCATGTAGCACTGCTTTTGGCATGGACAGGACTGGAAAGAGTGATGGGTGTTTGGGGCAGAAAAGTCTAGGAACTGTTATCACTTGTATAATCCTGCAAGTGTATGGCACACTCTCTACAGAAACACATGAGACAGTGTCTACTTCTTGGAGCTCACATTCTAGTCAAGACAGAGGAGACATAAAACCAAAATAAGAGGTTCTGAGTTAAATATACGTTGTAGTAGTAATAATGATAAAGGATGATCTAAACTAAAGTAAGGGTGATAGGTGTGACTAATTGGAGCAGGGGGCAACGTTTCATTAGCTCGATTCTTACAAATTGAATCATCTTAGAAGTGAGGAAGAGATTTTATATTATCATGAGTCATATGTGCATATGAAAAGCAACTTCCCATCCCTAGCTGGCTGTTGTTTCACATCTAGATTAGCATTTTTCCTGTCACCATCGTGGATTTCAGGCACTATTAGAAAACCCCTTATATATTAAGACCTTTCTTGTTCATTCCAAACTGTATAGGGGTAGGAAGGAAAGTGGATTTGGATTTAGCTCATGCCTTTCAGTAATTCAAAGCGAGTTACATATGAACATAAGAATTGCTGTACTGGGTCAGACCAGAGATCCATCAAGACTTTATTGCCAAAATCACTTCTGCCCATTCTGGGCTACCATCCCCTGATCCCTTTCTTCTACCTGCATCCCCTGTTTCAGCTGCTGCCACCTTGTCCCCTGTTTGGCAAAGTTTCTCCCCTGTCAACACCTCAGAGGTTTCCAGGCTTTTCTCTGTCCGAGGTTCATCCTCATGCCCCTTGACCCCATTCCCCCTGACTGGCTAGCTGACTCTTCCTTAGGCTTTATCCCTTACATCTGTGCTATGCTCAATGCCAGTTTCTCTGGTGGTTTGCTTCCTTCCTTGTGGAAGAAAGCTGTGGTTCAGTCCCTCCTTAAAGGCCCCAAACTAGATTCCCATGATCCTTCCCACTATCATCCCATCTCATTCTTCCTTTTCTGACTAAATTGGCACAATGTATCATTCTCCCTCCAACTTTCCAATCACCTGGAACACCCCCATCAATCAGGATTCCACATTTTTCACAGAACTGAAACCATTCTCACCTCTGCTCTTAATGACATCCACAACATTCTTGACCAAGGCTTTACTGCACTTGCTATTTTGTTTGACCTCACCGCCACTTTTGACCTCATTGACTACGGCCTTCTCCTCACTCGCCTTCATGAAGTTGGTCTTCAGGCTCTGTTCACTCATGGTTTTCCTCCTTCCTTCACACTCATTCCTATCAAGTCCACTTTCACAGCTCCTCCTCTGCCCCCTTTCCCTTCCCTTGTGGTGTTCCCCAAGGGTCCTCATTATTACCCCTTCTGTTCAATGTTTTCCTCGGTCCCCTCACTACCCTTATCCAAACCTTAGGCGCTACATTCTATATGTACACTGATGCTATTCTTCTCCTGGTTCATTTTGATAGTGCATTGCCTGACCTCTCCGCCCTTGACTCTACCTCTGCTTGGCTGCACAGTAATGTACTTAAACTCAACCCTTCTATGATCACCGCTACCTAGATTACAGGATCCAAGTATGCTCCTTCTCTTGCTCCCTCCCTTGGTACCACCACCATTACTTTGCTAACTTCCTTCAAATAGCTTGGGGTACACCTTGATACTGAACTCTCCTTTTCAACCCACATTCCCATCTTACCAGCTCTGTGTTCTCAGCCCTCCATACTTTTCATGCTCTCCTCCAATTCTTTGACCAGACTACTCTTACTACCCTTCTCTTTGGCACAGTAGTCACCCGCCTCGACTTTTCCCCTCAGCTTCAAAGCCATAAGGCAGTCCAGCACTTTCTAGGCTTTGCTAACTGTTACCACAAACTTATTAAGGAATTTTTCAGCATTACTACACATGCTCTCATATGAAATGGGGCCACCCTAAACAAGTGACCGCCTGAGGCAGTTAAGGCTTTTCAGGACCTCAAGACAGCCTTTTTGACTGCTCCTGTCTAATTTTTACTTCAGAGATTGGGGTAGGGGCAATTCTCTCTCTGTGGGATCCAGACTCAGCCAAACTCCATCCTATGCATATCTCAAAAATGTTTTCTCCAACAGGAAGCTGCTGGCAATTAAGTGGATTTTCAAAAAATGGCAGCACTTCCTGGAAGGAGCTCAGCATTTTATAACGATATACACAGGCCAGAAGAATCTGCAATATATATATAGTCCACCCAAAGATTAAACCCTCATCAGGCCAGATGGGCACTGTTCTTTACCAGTTTCAATTTTTTAATCACATACTGGCCTTCTCAAAGAATGCGAAAGCCAACACTTTCTCCAGGAGTTTTTCTATGAGCCCTTCAGAGACACCTAGTAAGAATCCCATTGTACTGATCACTACTACTACTTAATATTTGTTTAGCGCTGCAAGGCATACACGGTGCTGTACACAACATATAAGAGATGGTCCCTGCTCACAGGAGCTCACAATCTATCAGGACCGACATATATAACCAACAGGGGACTAGGGTAGAACACAGGGGAAATGTTATGATACACAGTATGGTCAACAGGAGAATAAGGGGTTAGGTTCCAAAAGCAGCCTTGAAGAGGTGGGTTTCTAGCGTGGATTTGAATAGAGCTAGGGATGGAATCTGATGTACCGATTTAGGTAGTCTGTTTCAGGTATAGGGTGCAGCAAGGTAGGATGAGTGGTCTGGAATTGACCGTGGAAGAGAATGGCACAGATAAGAGGAATTTGTCTAATAAACAGAGCTCCCGAGGAGGTGTGTAAGGAGAGATAAGAGAGGAGAGGAAAGACCAAGGTAGTGACCACCTTAACCAGAGAAGTTACCATCAAACTGGCTCAGGCACCCACAAGCACCCCTATTCACTGTCTTTTTATTTCCAATAACCTATGACAAAAAGTGTTATCAGAAATGCACAGCAGCAAACAGATGATATGTCTGTTAAGTTGCTCCATTTGGTGGCTAACCATGTTCCATGACCTCAAAAAATGTTCCCTTTTATACGGTCCGTGCTCAAGACCAGTTCTCTCACTCTTATCAGTGCCCTCAAACGTTGGTCCACATTTCAGTGGATTTCATTGTGGGTCTTCTTTATACTCTTACCTAAACTGCCCATATCATTCTAGTTAGTTGCCCTTGGAACACATTTTTCAATTGCATGGTATACTGAGGACATCTTTTCCAACGGAGGAACCCAATTCATCTCCAGGTTTTGGAGGGCCATCTGCAAGCACTTGGGGATAAAACTATCATTCTTTTCAGCCTACCATCCTTGGTTCAATGGTCAGACCAAGAGAGTCAGCCAGTTTCTGGAACAGTTCCTGTGCTGCTACATTTCCGACCACCAAGACAATTGAATGGAATTATTTCACTGGGCAGAATTAATCCTCCTGCTCTTCCACTAATTCCACCCCCTTTTTCTGTGTAGATGGGAGACATTCGAGGGCCTTCACTTACACCCCTGCTGCCACAGATGTGCCATATGAAGAAGATTTATCAATCGGTCCAATCTACTCTGCACAGAAACAGAAGCAATTGGCAGAACTTCATCAGCGTGCTGCTCCCCAATAGAAGGTGGGAGACAAGGTGTGGCTGTCCACCAGAAGTGTTCCTCCAAATTGAGCCCAAAGTACATTGGCCCTTATGAGGTACAAGTAATATTGGGACCTGTTACCATATGCTTGAAATTGCCAGCCTCCTTGTGCATTCCTAATATGTTTCATACATCTCTGATTATACCAACATACAACTATGGGAGAGGAAGGCTATCTCCTGGACCAGTCACTGTGGATAGAAATCTTTAATAAATATGAGATTCAAATTCTCATAGACTCTCGACTCTCCTGGAGCAAATTGCAATATTTAGTATACTGCAAGGGCTATGGACCAGAAAAAAGATCCCAGGTAGATGCTGTTAATGCCAATCAGTTTCATACCTGTTTTTCTACCAAGCCCAGTCCTCAGGATCTTGATTCCACTATAAAAAAAAAAAGGTGTGGGGGGGGGGAGGGGAGTACTGTCACTCACTTACCTCACAAGAGCCAGCCCCTTCTTAGGAAATGAGCTCTGGCCTATTCCTTTCTTTTATGCTGCTACTGATCTAAACTTTATGATGCAGAACTTCCTGACTTAGACCTTCTGGATATTCTTTGGACTGATTACATCTGTAGAAAGCACCTCTGATTGGTTCATTGTACCTGTATACTCCTAGAACTCCCGATCCTCTCTTTTCTCTGATAGATCTTTCATGGCTCTCTGAATGCCTTATTCTCTGCTGATCTTTGGTATCTGATTTCTGCTAGTGTACTGACTATGAATCTGTTTTGTCTGCCTTTTCCTGGACTCTACCTCTGCCAGCTGTTTGGATTTGGTTCATGCCAGTTGTCCATTCCTATATTTCAAGTCCTGACAGTTTCCAAGTATCGGAGGACTCAACCAGAAGGAAAAAGTAGCTTTATAGGTGGTGTACATCCTAGGACTCTGGTGTTCCACTAGAGTGGACCTGGCTGTGACATTCTCTCTCCGAGATCTTCTCTACTTGTTTCATGCTTTCTTGAATTCAGATACCATCCTCATCACCTCTACTTGGATGCTTTTCAATGCATCCTCCACCCTTTCAATAAAAAAAATATTTCCTTATTATCCCAAGTCTGCCCCCTTTCATCCTCATCCTATGACCCCCTTTATTCCAGAGCTTCCTTCAGTTGAAAGAGGCCTGCCTCCTGTGCATTTTTACCATGGCAGTATTTAAATGTCTCTATCATATCTCCCCCCTCTCGCCTTCTTCCAGAGTATATATATTGAGATCTTTGTCATAAATACATGGGACCAGACTTAAAGACCAATGGCCATTTTAATGTAGCCATCCTCTGGACTGAATACATCCTGTTTGTATCCTTTTAAAGATGCAGGGTCCCATATTCATTAGACCCAGATATTCAATGCCAGGGCCATATCCGGGCCCCAGCATTAAATATCTGGGTTGGTTCAATTGCCATGAAGCTAATTGGGCAGCGGCAATACTTGGCCACTGTCCAATTAGCTTCAGTGACAAATGTTAGGCCAGCCTTTACTGCACCTGACTTCCACTGTGTTGCGATAATCGGGCAGCAGCTCACTATCGCCCCAATTATCACCAGGTGCTGCCCCTGGACTGCCCTGATGCTAACTGGTTAGCATCAGAGCATGCAGTGATGGCAGCACCCATGGATATTCAGTGGCTCCAACCGTGTTAGTGCTGCTGAATATCTCAGGCAAGGGGATAATCATTAATCCCTTTCAATATCGAGCCCATGGTCTCCAGCACATGGTACTCCAAATGAGGTCTAACCAAAGACTTTAAACTGAGGCACCATCTCTTTCTCTTTCCTGCTACCCAGTCCTCTCCCTAGGCATTCAAACATTATTTTGGCTTTTGATGTTACCTTCTATACTTTTTAGCTATCTTAAGATCATCAGATATGATCACTTCCAGGTCCTATTCTTTCATGCACAGAAGTACTCCCCCCCCCCCCCCCCCCCCCATACTGTACTTCTCCCTTGGGTTTTTACAGCCCAAATACATGATCCTGCATTTTTTAGCATTAAATCAACTGCCATTAAACAAGTTCTGAAGCTTTACTAAATTCCTCCTCGTGCTATCCACACCTTTCAGAGTGGCAAACCTGTTGGCTGAAGATTTTCATATCATCCGCAAAGAGGCAAATCTTTTGCAATATCATTTACAAAACTGTTGAAAGGAACACTTTTAAAAAATGTGATTGTTTTCTTTGATCCAGATTACTAGATCTGTGAGATCTATCAGGATTTCAACAAAGCCTTTGACATGGTTTCACATAGGGGAAGTATTCTGGATTTAGCGTACAACTTTTTCAGTAGTAGCACAAGCTGAATTACATTCAGGTACATAGAAGACTAGTAACCAAGTTAGCCAGTCTGGGAGTTGAAATAAAAATTATAAACTGAATGAGAAATTGGTTGGGCAACAGAACTCAGAGTGGGAGCCTGTACTGAAAAAGGTGTGAGATAAAAAAAAAATTGGGTTTCACTCTGGTCAAAGAAAAGTCATAAATGGAGTGTCAAGGGGGTTGGCAAAGGGCCCAGTCCTCAGTATCCTTTATAAGTGACGTTGGGGAAGGGTTAGAAGAGAAAGTATGGCTTTTCACAGATGCTATGAAAATCACCAAGAGTAGGCATGGTAGAGGGGGTAAATTAAATATTTAAAATGATTTTAAAAAATTGGAAATATGGTTGACAGGACAACCATGCTTTAAGTAAATGCAAAATCATGCATTTACAATCTAGAAATCTAGAGACTAGCTGCACCTTTGCAGGTGAAGAAATAGCAGTCGCCAAAAAGGAAAGAGATATGGGGGTCATTATATGATGACTTTGAAGTAACTAGTCCATGTGCTAAAGAGGTTGGCAAAGCTAATAGAATACTTGGGCGCATTAAAAACAGGGAACAAGAATTATTTCTTTACAGAGCCCAAACAGCTCCTAAAGCTTATTTCTTCACTTGAGGGAAAGCCTGAGGAACTTAGTGGAGGAACATAGAGTGTGTTTTCTTGGTCAGTCTACTCCCTACAATCTTATAATGTTTGTTATTAATTTCCTTGTGTTTTTTTCCTTTCTTGCCTTGACATTTTGTGGTTGGCTGGGCAATAGTATAAGTGTGTTACCTTTTGTGTTTTCTTTTTTTGTATTTTGTACATTGCCTTGTATTATTTGAAATTTCATAAATAAATGAAAAACAGGGAACACAAGTAGAAAGAAGGAAGTAATAATCTCCAGGAACAAGCAGGAATGAGTCTTCACATATGGGTATCGTAGGTACCGACGGAGCCTGCGCGGGAATGCTCCCCAGCGTCCAAAAGGAAAGCTTTTGGGAGCATCCCACAGCGCTTGCGCGCTGCCTTCCCGCCTTTCCTAACCGCCTCTCTCCAGTTCTTCTTTTCCGCGGAGCCAGCAGGTCATGTTTCCTGTCACCGCTGAAGAATTTCTTATTTTCTTTTATTTTTCTTTAGTCGCGTGTCTGCCTTCTCGATTCCGGACCGGTACACCGGTCTTTTTTTTTTTTTCTTTTAAAAAAAAAAAAAAACTTTTACTCTCTTCAGTGCATTTTTTCTTCTGGGGCCTTAGGCCTACAGATATATTTTTCCTCATGGAAAAACCCGCCTCCGGGTTTAAAAAGTGCACGAAGTGCAGTAGCACTATTTCTGTCACAGACACCCATGACTGGTGTCTAAAATGTTTAGGTCCTGACCACTCCATTGCGGATTGTGAGTCCTGTTCCATGATGTCTAAAAGAGGGTTACAGAATCGTGCAGCCAAGCTCAGTGTCCTGTTTCCCTCCGATGCAGCTTCTGTGGCATCGACGTCTTCCAGGGCTGCTTCTTCATCCCATGGATCTCAGGTAACCAAACATAAGTCTGGCCGGTCCTCAAAGAGTTCATCTCCCTCCAAGTATCGAGATGCCCCTGGGCTTACTCTTGAGGTACCCACACCAGCAAAATTACCCCGGCGGGAAGCTCCGGCTTCCAAAGCACTACCTATGGGGTCACAGGTTGACATCGATGGCTCGGCCTCGACCGATCACCTGTTACAATGTTCTGGGGTACCGGTGGTCTCCACCGGTACCGCAATCCAGACATTGGTGGCGTCAATGGATCAGAATATCCTGACCATGCAGCGTGCCATCACGGCATTCATACAAGCTGCAACGCCTACGGTACCGCAACAAACCCCGTTGTCGGTACAGGATCCGGTTCCGATACCAGTACTGCTTGCATCGACATCATCGAGGCAGCGGTATGCTATCCAGTCATGCCCATCAGTACCGACACGGTACCGATTACTCCCGATGTCGATACCTCCCAGTACTCGTATCGGGCTCTGCGAGAGCATCCAGACAGTCGATACCTCGATTCCTCTGAAGACTCTGATTCTTCAGAGGCCTCAATTGAAGCATCGGGGATCCTTCCTCAGGAACCCTCTTCTCTAAAAAGGAGAATGTCTCCTCCTGAAGATTTGTCTTTTCAGGACTTCATTAGGGAGGTGGCCAAAGGCCTGTCCATTTCAGTGACCTCTGAAACTGAACCTAGAGCCAAAAAATTAGATATCCTTCAATATCCTAAGGCTCCTAAAGAGGCAGCCACCTTACCAATACATGAGATTCTTTATGATCACATGTTAGGCCTATGGGAGACTCCTCTTTCCACCTCCCCTCATTCCAGAAGGTTGGACACCATGTATCGTGTTCCTCCTTGTCCTGGTTTTCATAAGACTCAGCTTCCTCACCACTCCATTGTGGTAGAGTCTGCTATGAAAAAGATCAAGAGTACAAAAAGGCACTCCTCTGCTCCTTCAGGAAGAGAATGCAGAACCCTAGATGCCTTTGGCAGGAAAATCTTCCAGGCCAGTATGCTTGTAGTCAGAATCAGCTCCTATAGTCTCTATATGGGGATGTTTCTGAAAGAAGTTACAGATCATCTGCAAACTTTATCTCCTTTTATGTCAGAAGATAAGAGAAGAATATATCACCTGGCTTAAACATGCACAGGATGTATCCAAGTTTTCCAACAGTGCAGCCTTTGACTCTTGAGGGGGCCAGTAGAGCCTCGGCTATTGCCATAGGTGCACGCAGAGTTGCTTGGTTGCAAGCCTCTGATTTGGAATCCTGGGTACAGGATGGTCTAGGTAACCTTCCCTGTACAGGCGAAAACCTGTTTGGCAAAGATTGGCAAGCAAAGGCCAACCAGATGGATGCTGAAAATTCTGCTTTAGATAGACTTTCAAAGTCTACTACTGCTCCTTTTAAAAAGAAGTTGTTCAAAAAGGGATCTTTCCCAAAGAAAGGGAAATTTTCTTCTTATGGTCAGGCCTCTTCTCAAGGTCGTTTTGCTACAAAGAGACAGCAACAACCAAAACAGGCCAATACCCAGGCTGCGAGGACTGCTACGGCCCAACAGCCTCAGCCTCCTCAGGGCCTTTGACTTTCCACTAGAGAACTTAGCCTTTCTGGCTCTAGAAAATCCAGAGCCTCTCACCATCCCAGGAAGGTTAGCTCACTTTGCTCCCAGATGGGAACAAATCACAGCAGAGCAGTGGACCCTCTCCATCATAAGGGAAGGGTACAAACTTCATTTCTTAAACCTTCCTCCTCACACCATGGTGAAACAGTTCAATTCTCCAACATCTCTCCTCAATCTTCTAGGTCAAGAGATTGCTACCCTTCTTGCCCAAGGGGCAACAGAAGAAGTACCCCTTCTTCAACAGAGCTCAGAGTTCTACTCCCCCTATTTTCTCATTCCAAAGAAAACAGGGGGCTACAGACCCATATTAGATCTCAGAGAATTGAACAAGTTTCTATGTACACCTTAGAGGAAAGGCGGGATAGAGGTGATATGATTGAGATGTTTAAATACCTCCGTGGCATAAATGTTCAGGGAGAGAGCCTCTTTCAATTGAAAGCAAGTTCTGCTACGAGGGGACATGGGATGAGGGTGAAGGGAGATAGATCCAGGAGTGATATGCGGAAATATTTCTTTACGGAAAGAGTAGTGGATCCGTGGAATAGTCTCCCAGTGGAGGTGGTAGAGATGAGGACAGTAACAGAATTCAAAAAAGCATGGGACCAACACAGAGGATCTCTAAAGGTAAAAAGTGGACTGTTGTAGTTATGGAAGGACAGACTTGATGGGCCTTGTGGTCTTTTTCTGTCATCATGTTTCTATGTTTCTATGCAAGGAGAAATTCAAGATGACTTCTCTCGGAACTCTCCTTCCGTACCTCCAGAGTCGAGACTGGTTTTGTTCTCTAGATCTCAAGGATGCGTACACCCATGTTCTCATCCATCCAACACACAGAAGATTCCTTCGGTTCCTTTACCAAGGAAAGCACTGCCAATACAAAGTGCTTCCTTTCGGTCTGGCCTCTGCTCCAAGAGTATTCACGAAATGCATGGCAGTAGTAGCTGCATTCCTATGCATTCTAGGAATATTCGTATTCCCATATCTGGACGACTGGCTTATCCGAGCTCCATTCCAGTCAGAGGCCCAGACTTCCCTGGCCTGCACAAGGCGTGTTCTTCAGTATCTGGGACTGGTAATCAACATTCCAAAATCCCATCTTACCCCTACTCAAACTCTAGAGTTCATAGGGGCCTTACTGGATACCACAACTGCAAGGGCCTATCTTCCCCAGGCCCGTTGCCTACGCTTGGTGCAGTTAGCCTCCCAGATTCAGTTAAAATCCCATTTAACTGCTCGAGAGATGTTGCAACGTTTAGGCTACATGGCATCCACGGTGCATGTCATTCCCTATGCTCGCCTTCACATGAGAGCGGCTCAGTGGACCCTATCCACCCAATGGACCCAGGCATCAGGTTGCCTGTCAGACAGAATAGCACCCTCCAGTTGCCTATTTTGGTCCCTCCACTGGTGGAAGTCCACTCAGAATCTGTTGCTGGGGTCCCCCTTTGCAACAGGTGTTACCCCAAGCAACCCTTACAACAGATGCCTCTCCAAAGGGTTGGGGGGCTCATCTATGAGATCTCTCAACCCAGGGCATCTGATCTCCACAGGAGACATCTCTTCATATCAACCTCTTAGAGCTCAGAGCAATCTTTCTGGCTCTCGGAGTCTTCCACACCCTGCTCAGCTACAAGACAGTCCTCATCCACACGGACAACCAGGTAGCCATGTTCTACGTGAACAAGCAGGGAGGGACTTGGCTTTCTGTCGCTTTGCAACGAAGCTCTGAGATTGTGGGCCTTTGCCAGAGAGCATCAAATCCATCTCATGGCAGTGTATCTTCCAGGGGTTCAAAACTCTTGGGCAGATAGACTCAGTCGAGTTCTGCTTCTGCACGAATGGTCCCTCCATGGTGACCAGATAGCCAGGATTTTTCGATTTGGGGTACCCCAGACATAGACCTGTTTGCAAGTCTGTGGAATGTCAAACTTCCCCGGTTCTGTTCCAGGATTCCATGTCAGGGAGTTCAGGCCAGGGATGCCGTCCTCCTTCATTGGGGGCAAGACTTCCTCTATGCCTTTCCACCTATTCCCCTCATCCCCAAAACTCTGTTCAAGCTTCAGAGAGACAAGGGGTCTATGATTCTCATAGCACCACTTTGGCCACGCCAAGTGTGGTACCCTCTACTTCTGCATCTCTCTCAAGCTCCCTCCCTAGACCTGGGATCTGCTCCAGATCTCCTCTCCCAGGAGGAGGGAACCTTGTGGCACCCAAATCCTCAGTCTCTTCATCTCAGGACCTGGTTGCTGAAGGCCTAGACCTTCAAGATTTACACCTTTCTCAGCAGGTGAAGGATATCCTTCATGCTTCCAGAAAGCCTTCCACCAGACGTTCATATGCTTTTAAATGGAAAAGGTTTTCCATTTGGTGTGCAGAGAAGGGTCTCAACCCTCTTGCAATACCTTTGAATTCTTTACTAGACTATTTGCTGCATTTATCCCATGCAGGCCTTAAAACAAATTCAATCAGAGTCCATTTGAGTGCTATTGCAGCATCCCTTAAACCTCTCAATGGACACCCTATTTCCTCTCATCCTCTTATAGCAAGATTCATGAGAGGCCTTCTTTTGACTAAACCTCCCATTAGACGACCTCCAGTGGCATGGGACTTGAATCTGGTTCTTGGCCAGCTTATGAAGCCACCCTTTGAACCCTTAGCCACTACCTCCTTGAAATTCCTTTCCGGGAAGGTTATTTTTCTCATTGCAGTCACCTCAGCTCGCCGTATCAGTGAGTTGCAAGCTTTAGTGGCTAATCCTCCTTATACAAGGTTCCATCATGACAAGGTAGTCCTCAGAACTAATCCACACTTTATGCCTAAAGTGGTCTCGCCTTTTCATCTGAACTAGGAGGTGTATTTACCTGTCTTTTTTCCAGGACCTCATGCATCAAGTAGAGAGAGGAATCTTGTCAGACGGCTGCCTGGGTGAGAATCTTCACACTCTTGGCAAGTGCATATATCTATATGATTTGCAAGGTATTGTGGGCAATGTAGTTCATTCACACCAGACACAGCTGCTGACAATAATTTAGTTGTGCTCTTGGGTAAAGCCAATAAGATATTTATTTATGAGGTTATTTCTCCCAACACAGATATGCTTGGTAGCACATAAATTAGGTAACTTGCTTTCAGTGTTAACTTGGAAAAACAAAGTCAAAATCAGGAAAACAACAAATGAAAAGCCACAAAGCAAGAAACAAACTGGGTTAACTTCTGAATACTTCCCACATAGATACAGAAGTGATTCTCTCCTAGTTCACAAGCAATTAGGTAAGGCTTAATTGCTAGCAGTTATCCAGCTGAAACCCCTTAACTGGCTTGCTTTCTACTGTGTGGGTCAAATCCTGCTTCAGGAGCTTTTCTGGGTAGATTAAAGAACAAATTTGTATTTCTTTGTGATGGTTGCTGTACTTTATAACAGAAAGTTACCAACGGAGTTTAGATAGAGAGCAGTCCATATAAACAGGATCCTCATCTGCTATTATTCCCCCTTGTTCAACAAGCATGGGTTCAATATCATGGATTGGCACAGATGAATCTCTCAATGGAGCATTTCAGGAGAATACTTGTTTCCCTGCTGTCTTTCAAGTTTATAGCTAGGGCATAGATCAGTGTTCATACCTGAGCTTCCATTGCTGCTAGAGTTCCTCTCTATATAGCCTGGCCAGTATGTAGTCCAGTTCTTATGTCCAGCCTTCCAATCCAGATCCCTGGACACTGGATCTCTCTTCACATACCTTCTGGCACATGTCTTAGGGTCCCTTCCACGTGCAGCCGTCTCCCTCACAGGTAGCCTCTGGTGATTCCTAGTTCTGCAGCACCATTCCTCTGGCTTTCCCCAGTCCAATGGTGTATGCTGGCCCTTGGAATACCTCCCAGTATACGTACTGCTTTGGACTCTTCTAGACCTCTCAAAGGCTTTTCTCTTCCTTCTTCCAAAGGGTCTCTTTCCCTCTCTGTCCCTCCGGTTTGGCTTCTGCTTCTGATGATCCTTCAGATGAAACTGATGATCAAACTCAAGCTGATTCTCAGGATACTGAGGACAATTCTCTGGATATCCAAGGTGATCATGAAGATGGTCATCTGTAGAATAAACTCTACTCTTATTCTGCTTGGATGAGTGCTCCTCCCTAACACAGCGCAGCTGTGCTGAATCAGGCCCTGCCCTTTGAGATGAGTGCTTAGGGATTACCTCATAGCCCTCCTGATTGAACACATGTTTCCCCACTTCAGCTCCTCTAATGGCTGTTGGAAACCTGGTGCATTCTGGGACTGGTAGTCTTTTATGGGAAAATTCTGTTTTCTTATTTCTACCAAAACTGACAGGTTGCTTGTTCAGAGTCACTTCACCTTTTCTATAGCTCCTTCCTGAGCTATGATAAGCTTCCTTATCACAATCTTCATACCCTGGATTGTAAAAGAGCACTTGCTTTCTATGTTTTTGTGTCCTTTGTAAGTAGAAAGTCCTCTCAACCTTTTTGTTGCTTTTGATCCTTCTCATTTAGGACTTCCAGTCTCCAAGAGAACTCTGTCTAATTGGATTGCTCAGTGTATTTCCTTCGCCTACCAGAGCAAGAATCTTTCTCTGGAGGGCCATGTCACAGCTCACAATGTGAGGGCCATGGCAGCTTCTATGGCTCATCTTAACTCTGGGTCCATCAACCAGATCTGTCGAGCAGCCACCTGGGCATTGGTTCACACCTTCACAGCCCATTACTGCTTGGACAAGGACTCCCACTGGGATGCCTTGTTTGGTCAGGCTGTTCTCAAACACCTGTTCCATACCTAATCAACTCCTACCCTCCATCCCTGACTGGATGCCTGAGATTCATGGGTGCAGGTGGAGCCCTTCCCAGGGACTCACAATCTGGGTGATCTCCCAGGCATCTCTAGCTGGGGAGTCCCCATATGTGAAGACTCATTCCTGCTTGTTCCTGGAGATAGCACAGTTACTTACCTGTAACAGGTGATCTCTGGGAACAGCAGGAATAAGTCTTCACAACCCACCCACCTCCCCTCGAGAGAGAGAGAGATACAACTCCTATCTATCTATCTTTCCTTTCCTCTCTCTTTTGTCTCAGTTTTAAAACTCGAACTGGAGAGAAGTGGTTAGGAAAAGTGGGAAGGCAGCGCGCAGGTGCTGTGGGATGCTCCCAAAAGCTTTCCTTTTGGACGCTGGGGAGCGTTCCCGTGCAGGCTCTGTCGGTACCGATGATACCCATATGTGAAGACTTATTCCTGCTGTTCCCAGAGATCACCTGTTACAAGTAAGTAACTGTGTTTTACCTATTAACAGATCTCTGGCAAGACTTCATCTTGAGTACTGTGTCAAATCTGGAGACTATGTGCAAAAAGATACCAATAACTGTGAAGGCAATTCAAAGAAGGCCCACCAAAATGGTGCATGGACTGCAATGCAAGCCTTACACAGAGAGGCTGGGCGTTAACGATGAATTCTCTGGAAGCAAGAAAGGAAAGAGGAGATAAGATATAAACATTCAAATCCATGAGTTCTTTGTAAAATTGTTGAGTTCTCTAAATGGCTTTGATATTTTCATAATAAGGTGATATAAAAAACGTGTTAAATAAATAAATAGTAGGCTTCCATAAACACCAGAAGATAGCTTTTTCCCTAAAATGAGGCATCATCATATAAATCTGAAGTGTGAGAAAATTTCTCTAAGAACAGATTTTCAAAGGTTATAAGTTCCAAAATATTGGTGGAGTTCAAGTGTACATGAAATTGACAGGTGGAGCTTGATTCAGAAAGGGGCACGTCTGGGTCCTGTGTACATCTCCATAGAGGCTGTGCACACAGAGCACCGATTCCACAACCCTGCATATACACGCACAGGGGGATGTAGAGTCAGCGTGTGGCTATTACCAGTGAAGCACGCCTAACTGGTGGCATATCGTACTGTCCTGAGCCATGCACATGTGTAGGCTGGCACACACTGCCCTTGTTGACCTAGCTGCCCTGTGCACCTGCAACTCCAAAACCATCCCTAACTGCATGTCCTGCAGACCACATGTGACCGGAACCAGGAAGAAGGTTCCCCCCTTTCCCCCCCTCCCCCCCTCCCCCCCTCCCCCCCCCCCCCCATCATAACACACGCATCAACATGGCTATCAGGTGGCCTAATTTCAGCGAAGCAGAGACAAGGCTGCTGGTGACCATGGTCCTGGAGCAGGAGAAGACTCTCCTTCCCACCAGGCAGAGGCGGCCAGCCCACACAGCAGCATGCAGGGGCTGAGAACAAAACCTGGAAGCAGAGAGAAATGGGCAGGCTGGAGCAGCACACAAGTTGGCATAGAGACAGGCATGCACCAAAGTGGAGAGGAAAGGCAGGGAAAGTCATGATATGGCCCTGGCAGAAAGCAGTCAGGCTGCACAGTCACAGCACAGACAGAGCAGCCCCACAGCAGGGGCCCAGGAAATAAGGGAGAACAGGATGCAAGCAGGCCCACAGTGAAGGCACAGGGGAACACAGAGACAGATGAAAGGGACATGCATAGCAGAGAGCGGTCTCTGAATGTCAATCACAGTGCCAAGTTACACAGCTGCCCCCTGTGGAGGCCAAAAAGTATCAGTCCTGTATTCCTCAGGCAGGAGGCGAACCTAGCATCCTGAGCACTGTAGCTTAGGCACAGAACTAGCTGACTAGAGCTGTGAGCAATCCCAGGCCCTAGAAAGTGAAAGCACAGCAAGTCAGAGGGGAGGCACAATTGCAAAATAGAAACAGAAAAATGACGACAGAAAAAGACCACATTGCCTATCTAGTATAACAGACCCCCCGCCTGGGACGCAAATCCAGCAACCTGAACACAGTATTCAGGCACAGAACCAGCAGGCTACAGCTGTGAGTGCTCCTAGGCCCTAGAAGGTGAGAGCAGGGAGGCACAGTGTGAATGGTACAGGTGCAAAATGCAGTATAACAGACCCCCAGACGAGAGGCAAACCCAGCACTCTGAGCACTGTAAGTCAGGCACAGAACCAGCAGGCTACAGCTGTGAGTGTGCCTAGACCCCAGGCAGGGAGGGAACTGGGCACTGTGTATGTACACCAAATGCAGTGAGCAGACGCAGTCTCCCTTCCCTCCCCCGGCATGGCATGGTAGGGTGATGCGCCACCGATAGCAGATGGAGACAGGGCACATGATGCCCATGCACACAGCACCAGCAGCATACCCCTTAATGTCTCTACCCCACAGGTGTTTCCGGATCCTGCACAACACAGAGGCCTACCATGTGCAATACCCCACAATCTGCCATACGTGCTCATGGCTGATAAAGCGTATCTAGCAGCAGCTGCAGGAGGAGCAGGATGAGTAGCCATGCAGATACTCTGTATGAGCAGCAGGCTGACAGACCCCCCAACACAGAGGCAGGGCACCACATGCAAGAGTCTCACCGCTGTGTCATGGACACCACAGAAACAGCATGCCCCCACCCCAAGGTCCCACAACACATAGTCCTAGCCCAAACTGCCCCATTCCCTGCAGAGCTGGGACGTGCTGGAAACCCTGTGTATGTGCCTGCCCCCCCCCCCAGCAACCACAGTAGTGCAGCAACAGAAAGAGCAGGGTATGGATGTGTGGCGCAGCCACTGCGATGTCCCACAGAGAGTTACAGGCACAAAGAATGGTAAGATGACATAGAGGCCTGTCTGCCCCACCACAGTGGCAGTGATAGGATCACTGTCCGGAAGGTGACACAGGAACACAAACCTGATGTGAGCCACCCATGGGCTCAGAATGACAGCACCCTGTGCCACAGGCACACCAGGAAACCAGCTGCCCATGGATGACCTGCCAGACACACAGTAGAGACACTACAGCCGTGTAGCTAATCATGACCTCTGTTCCCACAGCGGCAGCACAGCAGGAGGAGGAGTCCCCACCCCATCCCCTGATGGCTCCATCTGACACTGGAGGATGCCAGCACAGACATACCTCCCAGCTCCAGTGGGCGTGGCAGCACGACCAGTGGGGGCAGCACCAGTGCACCGACAAGCCCCATCCTCATGTCTAGCCCAACACCATCTGCGGATGATGAGGCGAAGGATGAGAAGGGCCTGGCAGGGGAGGCAGCATTCTCCCCCTCCCCCGAAGGGGATGAAGCCAATGGCAGTGAGCAGGTGGCCCATGTCCTACAGCACACCTGGGGGATGGTGTGCAGTAGTCAGTGGCTAGGTCCCACTGGTGCAATGTGCAGGTGCTGTGGAGACAGGGGGCGACCTCTGGACCCTCATCCTCCAGCCCCTGGTGGAGGTAGTGTGACAGGGAGAGTGGCCGAAGGCCCCATGGAGTGATGTGAGGGGAGGCTGTAGCATCACAGGCTGATGGGTCAGGCAGGGGTGGCAAGGGTGTGGCATGTGAGTGCATGGGGAGGGTAAGTGGCTGGAGGGCGATGCTGAGAACGAGAGGACAGAGCACATGCAGGAGGTGTGTGGGGGAGGTTTGAGTGGCAGGAGGGTGGGAACCAAGGGTGAGGGGTCTGTGCGCAGGCAGGGTGAGCATGTGGGAGTGGCAGGAGGGTGAGGGGTCTGCGCAGGCACGGTGGGAGTGGCAGGGGTGAGAGCGAGGGTGAGGGATCTGTGTGCAGGCAGGGTGAGCATGGGGTGAGTGAGTGGCAGGAGGGTGGAAGCGAGGGTGGTGGGATGGAGGACATGCAGATGGAGAGTATAGGGGTGTGTGAGTGGCAGGAGGGTAGGAGCAATGGAGAGGGGACAGAGGGCATGCAGGGGGAGAGTGTGGGTGAGGGTGGATGTGCAGAGTAGATGGAGGCTCTGAGTGTGGGTGTTGGGTAGGAGGTGATAGTGCAGCTGAAGGGGGATGCGAATGGGGAGGAGGCAGTGGGGGGCCCAGGTTATTGAAGCTGGAGCTGCCAGGAGGCTGCGGTGGTGCCAGGTTACAGCAGTGATGAGGGCAGTGATGCGGCAGAAGTGCCTGCAGCTGGGTGCATGTGGGAGCAGTGTGCCCATGTTGGTGGGCCACAAATCTCACCCCTGTCTTATATGGGGGCCCCGGAGACATGCCAGCCATGGGCCGTCTTGAGCAACTGTGTAGGCCCCTCTCCTACCTCTCATGCCGTGTGGATGACATCAGGGGTGAGATGCGGGGCCTGCCACTGCTGCTGAAGGCCCACGTGCTGCCCCACACACCACCCCCCTGTCGCAAAGCAGGCAGCCCTGTGGGGTATTGAGTGGGCCCCACCACCAGGGAGGCATGCAGGGGCAGCCATACTGCCAAGCAGCATGAGCTATACCAGTGGCTGCAGGTGCAGTGACAGCCACCAGTGTAGACTGGCTGGCAGTGTAGGGACATAGGTTCTGTGCCGTGGGGCACACCTGTTTTCCAGTGTGTGTGGGCACTGTTTGCCCATATCATGTGTCTGTCCCATGCTTGTTTGCTGGGTAAATAAAGTATTATACTGTTCAGTATGTGTGACTTGTGTGCCTATACGTCTGTCACCCACAGCATCCCTGACCAACAGTGCCCCCGGTCATATGCGGAGCGCTACAGCATAGCTGCCGTGCTGCAGGCCATATGTACATGGTAGCCCATGCACGGCTGAGCCAAATAGCCAGGTAGGCTGGCCACCACAGTAGCTCGGGATGGTGCAAATACCCAGGGGGGCCGGGGGTGGTGCCACACGGGAGGGACGGGAGCCATGAACATTTGGCAACAGCACAGCCAGCAGTCCATGCTTATGCCGCGGGCTAGGGTGGTGGGGCTGGCCGCAGCAAGACTGGGCCAGAGGAGGCCATAGATGTGGCAGGCCAGGTCACATGGACAGCCCAGATGTGTGAGCAACAGCGAGGAGTGATGTGGAGTAACCCATGACAGGGAGGGTAGGGAGGCATGGCGGACTGACTACACAGTCTGGGCTGCATGCAGCAGCGGCCCTGGACATGGAAGCTGAGTGGGAGCAGGATGTGCTACATGCGGTGCATGGGGCTGGGTAGAATGGGGCCCGAACCTGACCAGCCGCACTGTGCATTGACAAACAAATAGAAGGGAAGAGAACGGGGGGGCCTGGGGTGGACCACCAGCGCTGGAAGCGCAGTAGGCATAGTGGGAGGGTGAAGGGAGGATACATGGTGGTCCCAGGCATGCGACACGTGGAATGTGCATGTTAGTGAGCCATAGGGATGCCAGTTGTGGCACAGCAGAGATGGTGGCAGCATGGGTAGGCTGGGGGCTGCCACAGATTCCTATCCCATGCATTTTGCCACCTGTGCGGCAGCCCTGCCACCCTATGGTGACAGAAACAGGCCCGGAACTGCATCTGCAGGGTATGATGGCAGCCTTGCATGTCCTGTGTGGCTGGACTGCAACGTGATGAGGGTGCCATGTGCATGACCCGCCCCCCATGACAGCTGCCACGTGTGCAGCACCAGCAGCAGCCAATGGGCAGATGACGACAGCTTTACAAGGGACAGGTTGACTGTGCAATGTGTGTGACTCAGTTGCAGCAGCCGTGGGCACCATGCAATGAACGCACATGTCCGGATACCTTGACCCACATGCTGGGCACCATTTGAAGATGCCACTGGACATATGTCATGGCACACATGGGGTCCAGATGGATACCATGCCTCTGGTACATGTCAGCAAAAATATTTGCAGGATGGGCCCTCAACCCCAGAGGCAGTACCCATATCAGCAGCCCATGGTGGCACAATGCTGTAAGCAATGTCCTGGGCAGGTAATGTGCACAGCACACAGAGGCATGGCCAGCCACAGAAGCCATGCATGATGTGGACATGCACAGGCCCATGGTAGCTGTGGTACGTTCCCCAGCCCCTCCTCAGGCACTGGCATGAGCATCGGGTTGTATGGGCGTAGAACATATGGCTCAGGCAGTGAGACAAAGTGTGCCTTAAAAAGACTATCATGTACCCCCACCCCCCATCTGGACTGCACACCCTGGGATGTCTATGGCAGCATCCAGCTCATCGCTGTCACCCTAGGCTGGCTCAGGCACATCTGGCAGGTGTGGCCAGGTTATGAAATTTGCAGATGACACAAAACTATTTAAAGTTGTTAAAACCCAAGAGGATTGTGGAACATTGCAAGAGGATCTTGATAAATTGGAAGACTGAGCATCAAAATGGCAGATGAAATTTAATGTGGACAAGTGCAAAGTTATGCACCTAGGGAAGAACAACCCAAACTATGGTTACACGATGCAAGGTTCCACATTAGGAACCACCACCCAGGAAAAAGATTTAGGCGTCATTGTGGATAACATGTTAAAACCCTCGGCCCAGTGTGCAGCGGCGGCCAAGAGAGCAAATAGAATGCTAGGTATCATAAGGAAAGGAATGGAAAATAAAACAAAAGATATTATAATGCCTCTATATCGTTCCATGGTGAGACCGCACCTTGAATATTGTGTGCAATTCTGGTCGCCGTATCTTAAAAGGGATATAGCGATATTAGAAAAGGTTCAGAGAAGAGCCATCAAAATGGTAAAGGGGATGGAAGGATGCTCCTCTGAAGAAAGGCTAAAAAGGTTAGGGCTCTTTAACCTGGAAAAGAGACGGCTGAGGGGAGATATGATAGAAGTCTATAAATTAATGAACGGAGTGGAACGGGTAAACGTAGATCGATTGTTTGTTATCAGAATATAGAAAGACTAGGGGACATGCAATGAAGCTACAGGGTAAACTATTTAAGACTAATAAAAGAAAATATTTTTTCACTCAATATGTAATCAAACTCTGGAATTTGTTACCGGAGGATGTAGTAAAGGCTGTTAGTGTAGCTGGGTTTAAAAAAGGTTTGGACAAGTTCCTGGAGGAAAGGCCCATAAACCATTATTAAGAAGGGACCCAGTATATCAATGCTTGACCCAGTACAAGCATTGTGGAATGTGTATCTTTTGGGGAAACTGCTAGGTACGTATGACCTAGATTGGCCACTGTTGGAAACAGGATACTGGGCTTGATGGACCTTGGTCTGACCCAGTATGGCATATCTTATGTTCTTATGGCAGTGGCTGCCGGCACCTCAGGGCGTAGTTGTGGAGCATGCAACATGCCTTGGCAATCTGGCACACCTTATGAGGTCTGTAGAGTAGCTCTCCCCCCCCCCCCCCCAGACTGGTCTAGGCACCAAAATCAACACTTTAACTGGCCAAAGGTGCAGTCGGTGATCCCCCGAATGGTCCGGTGTGCATGGTTGTACCAGTGCTGTGCTGGGCTGCTAGGGTGGAGTACGGGGATCAGCAGCCAGTTGCATAGGGGGTAGCCCCGGTCACCTGTTGTGGGAGACAGAATAGCAAACCGTTGATCAGCTGGTGTGCCAGTGAGGAGGTCATGTGTTAGTGACATGTAGTGGGCTGTGGACAGCTGACTGTGTATATGCATGGCTATATCCACTGTATGGATGGTCCCAGGGGTGACAATGGGGCATTGTGTATCTGCAGCACATCACATGTGTATGTGTGTCCCCAGAGGTACAGGGTCCCTGCTGGGGGGTGGACCTGGGCATCATGGGTATGTATGGTGCCCTTGTCCTATGCCCGGCCACATCAGGCACACCCCTGGGTGGCGGGAGATGAGACTGCACAGCACACCGATACATGCAGGCCCGTTGCCGCCATTCTAGTCACCTGCCTCTGTCCCCCACTGCATGCATGGGGCCACTGTGCATGCTACATGGGATGGGGTGTGACGTGTGGAGGGTGGTATGACCAACCCCTGGATGTACAGGGCCAGGGTGTACCATGGCCAGGTATGTCAGAGGGTCGCTAGGGGCACCCTGCACGTATCCCCACTGTGGTGGCATAGGGACAGGGTGCCACCCTGTACTTGTCCAGAAGCCCCTCCCAGGGCCAAGGGGCCCATTCGCAGGGCCTCAGGGTCATGGGGGCATGCCATCACCACCTGTCCCGTACACACAACCCCATGCAGTTCCCCATGCCTCCCAGGATGTCTGTGCATATGCCCACCTAACAGCCATCCGCCAGTGATGTGGCCCTCCTCGAACTGGGCATGGACCCCTGGCTCAGGATATAGGCTTTGTGGCAGGACCCAGGATACTTTGCGCAGATGTCTGTTATCTCCCCATGTGTGTTGCAGATCACTTGCATGTTGACATAGTGGAAGGCCTTGCGGTTCCAATACGCTGTTGTGAGGGCCAGAGGGCAATATGTGTGCCATCCATCACACCTAGGATCAGTAGGAACTGTGCCACAGCATAAAAGTCCTGCATGGTCTGGTGCTAGTCCTGCTGAGTTGCTGGTAAGTAGATGGTCTGTACCATGGACCTCAGATAGGCGCCCAGGAACTGTGTGAGGCACTGGGATACTGCAGGCTGGCTGAGTCCCTCAACAGCTGACAGCACCATCTGGAATGAGCCTGTCACCAGGAATGCCAGTGCGGTCGTCACCTTCAGGTGTACTGGTATTGGATGGCCCCTCTCCGTGGTGCTTTTGAGCCATGGCTCCAGCTCTAGCAGAGGTCATGTATGGCAGCCCTGTCAAACTGGTACCTTGCCACACATGCTGCATCACTCATGTCCCTAGACCCTCTGCCGTGGGACATGTGCATGTGGGCACCTCTGCTCCATGTCCTGCTCATCATGGTCACAGCTGTGCAGCAGAGCCAACGCATACCATCCTTGGATGTCCTGCATGTTGTCCCATTCCAGCTAGCTGGCTGCACACTGCTAGGCACCCATTACACACATTGTCATGTAGCTCAGTGAGCTGCAGGTGGCACTGTCACAATTCTGCACTGTGTCAGTCCTCTGCAAAAATGTTCAGGCCCGAGGATGCGCTGACGTGTCCACAGAACATGCGCAGAGACACATGTTCACAGGCACATGCACGTCTAGCAACATCATTGGGGAGCGGCATGCTTGATAGGTGGGGTTGGGGCCCATGGGGGTGCACAGGCAGTGTGGGTCTGGCCAGGGGTCTGTGGGGTGGGTGTCAGTCCCGTTACAGGGCTATCTGTGTGACATTTGCATGTGGGTGGGCATAGGTGGTTGAGGAGTGGGTGGATCCACAGGATAGCACTGCCTCATAGGTTTGGCCTTGGGTGGGTGCAGGGGACACACCGTTCTGTGGGTAATGGACACATATGTTCATGTGTTGCTGCGGGACTCGGTTCCTGGTGTGTGTGGCATCAGTCTGATGGCCAGTGCCCCTCTGTACCACCTCCAAGGACATCTGACAGCATCAATGCATGCATGGGGCCCCTGTCCATGCTGTGACCACTGGCACATTTGTCATTCCCTCCTGCCATGTGGATCTGCTTTGACACATATCTGCTTTGACACATGTATATAGTTTACCCTGTTTTCCAAGTTACTTGTTCCTGTTCAATGTAATGACCTGACTTTCGTTCATTGTCGGTTACCTTCTTGTTTTATGTAAACCGCGCTGATCGCAAATAGTGCGGTATATAAGAAATGAAAATAAATAAATATATAAATATCCACTAATAAAAGTTGGTGTTTGCCCTAGGGCTCCATCTGCAACTGATCTTGCTAGGATGATGGGGGTACCAGTTACCCAGCCTCTGTACCCTCCACAGGGTGTTGGGGCTGCTGCCTGTGCTCAGGGTATGTGTACCCTGGGGCTCCCATGGGCCTTGGAACACTGGTAGCACAGAGACCCATTCAGGTCCTCCTGTCTTCTGTGCTGGCCATTCTGGACACATTTGCTTGTTTTGGGCTGTGCCATGCAGATGGTTTCCTGGGCCTGTTCTGACAAGCATGGTGTGTTGTTTGTATGTGGTGCACTCCTGTGAGCAGACACGGTCACCTCATATTTTGCACGATGTGCTGTGGATGTTGCATTGCCACATTGGGTGGTGGTGGGTCACAAACCCATGACTGTCTGGTTCCCTGGTAGTACTATTTCCAGTGCACTACATATCCACTATGTGATGTGCATGGCTGCCAGTAACTATAGCCCGCATTGCCAGCATCACACTCTGCTCATAGTTAGCAGGTATCACCCCTGGTGGACAGGTATATGGGTGTTGTGGTGCCTTGTCTGGCATCCAGTCCCTTACCTCTAGCTATTGGTGTTTCCATGGGCCAACGGTGTTGGGTCTGGTCAGGCATGTGCTGTGTCAGGCCAGCGCCTGCACTACCTCTTTGCATCCACAGCTCTGATTCACCCTGACCTGCATGGGTTACACACAGGAGGCCATTGTTGTGTTCAGGACACATATAATACATATCTCACACCTGCAAATCTGTCTGACCGCCATAACATGATCGGATAGTGCATGGATGGAGTTCGCTCCTACTAACCTCTACTGCATTGCTCTACATATGGCAGCTGGATACTGCCACTGTACATCTGGCTCAGTGCAGTCATACCTTAGACATCTCTTCAGTGGTTCTGCTTAACCATATCATAGCTCTGGACTGCATTGTTCTCTGGCAACATGGCTGGGATATTAAACAATGGGTATCCTTCCACCACTGCCAGTTGACGTCCACATATTTCATGCCTTTCCTGCAGTGGCCTGGGTGACTACATCTGGGGGACACATTTGCTTTAGATAATAACATATCTCATCTGGGGAAACAACACTTTAGGTCACCTTCATTCTGGGGCAGATAAGTTTACTGTGGCTTTCGGGTGACCTATCCCCCATATACCTGTCTCTGCCATTGGTGAACATATTCAGTGGTCTACCCCCAGGGAATAATTTGCTTGGTACCATGATTTTGGTGACAACATTCATGGTTAGCGGACACACCACAATCTCTGTATTTCCTTTTTATCCATGTATTTGTTACATAGCCATATATAGTTGGTAGCACACATCCTCACTGACAGATTTGGGGGGCTGTTTCAGAAGTATTTCCACATCATGAGAGCAGCAGTAATATGTTTGGACTGTCTTTCACATGGATAGGCCCTTTTAGGCATCTCATTGATGTCAGGAGGTGTGCCACCTTAACAATTCCCGGACGGGTGGTGTGAGCAATCCAAGGTGGGTTCTTGGGCAGGACCACATTGTAGACATGGGTTCCCCTAGTCATATATTATGCTACAATTGCATTATTTATTTAACTAGGCTTATATACCACTTTTCTACCAAAATGGTGTACATTCAAATACTGTATATATATTTATCCCTTGTCCCAAAGGGCTCACAGCTCACAATCTCTGTTTCTGTACCTGAGGCAATGGAGGGTTAAGTGGCTTGCCCAAGGCCACAAGGAGCACCTGTGTGACTAGAAACCCCAGTCCTTCCGGCCCATGGTTGCTGTCCTCTAGCAGAATTTGAACCCCTGGTCCTCTGGTCTGAGATAACTTGCCCCAACTACTAGGCCACTCCTCCTATGCATTATGTGCATGTCTGGCCCGTGGACATATCTATATTGGACACAGGCACTGTTTTCACCTGATTCCGCATGAACGGATCTGCATGTGCCCACAGGTCTGGAGACCGTGTTTTGTGGGACTTGTACAGGTGCTATTCAGCTACTCCCTCCCTCCCCCCCCCCCACCCTGCCTTGGACACGTGGAATGGTTTTGATGCCCCCTGTCACCAGCAGTGGCTGAACTAGTAGTATATAGCTAGGCACACTGCTGGGCCTGACCCTTCTAGGAAAGAAAGTGTAGTTGAGACGGAGTGGTCAGGTTGAAATAAGGATTTATTCCCCTCCCGGGGTTTGCTGGATTTTCAAAACAGTACAAAAATACCAAACTTAAGAGGCAGCCATGCTTCTGGCAAAAACAAAAGGTGAAAGGAAAACACAGCTGCTTGCTTGAACAGAACCAATAATTATAACAAACAGAAATCAGGTAATAATTTTGGCAGTTCCCTCTGTGCACGTTTATCTTTCTCCCAGGCACACTTATCTTCTACTAGCGTAGAGAAGTTTCATCAGTTATTAATAAAGAACAGTCCATGTCCTCAGCATAGGGAAAGCATTCACTTTGCTCCGTGCACATCGGTTCATCAACTATCTTATCTTCTTTAGGGCAGAGAGTCTGGAACTTTCTCCAATCAGTCCCTAGCTTCTCTTCACCACTCTCTCCACAGTATGGCAAATAATTATCAGATAGTTTGTAAAACTGCCTTGTTCTGTTTCTACTAGGTCTCTCTCTTGGCAGTTTTCTGCCAGACTTTAAATACATGCAATCATCTTCTTCACTCATACATATGTCCTCAATCACTTTACTTTCCTTTTCCCAAGGTTGTAAATATCTTAGGCCATTCTGCCTTTCAGTAATACAGAGTTCCTTACCAGCTGCTCTCCGTTCTCCCCACTGACCTCTGTGTCTGGGAAATTCTTCCTGCGTCACAGGTGAGGGTTTCCTGCAGTTAATCCCTCTGCTGGTAAACGGCTTTCTGTCTCTTTTCAAAGCCCTGCTTGGCTTTCTATTCCAAGAATCAAATGAAACAGCATTAGGCTGAGAGTATTCTGACCTTCTGTTAGAGAGCTGCAAGTCTTCCCTTACTTGCCAAGTTTCCAAATCACTCTCAACTTCTGAGTCTCCAAAACCACCGTCAGAATCAGCACATGAATCCAACTCAGCCTCTCTCACTGCAACTCCTGCTGGATCTCCTACCAGCTTTCTGCCTCGATCTAACTCTGTTTGCCTACCACGTTTCTTATACATGGTTAGGGGCGTTTTCCTGCACATGTGCAAACTGTTCCCTTCATTACTTGGGGAGTGTTTGTTGGTTAGGCGTGCCCTCAGACCTCGTGTCTCAGCCTGCTTTGGTTGCCTATGGTAACTGTGAAGCTTTTGATCTCCCTTCCTGTCAGAATCTGTGCCAAACTCAGCAGCTTTCTGTGTCTTAAAGGTATAGGGCAGAACTTCGGTGTCACACCCCACACACACTGTATTCTGGGACATTAGACGTGTCCGCTCCTGCCCATCCCCAAGCTTTACCTGCTGACGCCACGCCCCTCGTGTAGAACATGCATCTCCTAGGCTGCCTGTCACAGACAGAGATGTATTAATGCACAATGTGATATTACAGCTGCAGCAGCCTGGACAATATCTCAGTCCCCCTCAAGCCCTATGGGGCACTAGTTAGGCCCATGCACACCTATATGGGGTTCCAAAATGTAAATGTCAACATGTATGTCAGGACATACCTTGCATCACATGGTATGTCGCATTCAGAGGCAGCCCCAGTGATTCCCACCCTGGTTATCTCTACAGACACGTCTTTGATGGCTTGGGATGGGCCCTCAACAAGTCCACACAACCCAAGGGATGCAGGTCCACGATGACTGCCTGCTATTGCTGGGCAACACCTGTGTGCCCTTACCATGCCTCTGGCCTATATGTATACACATTCTGCTGCTCTGAGCTCCCATACCTATCAGATCTCTACCTACACCCCTTCCCGTGAGCATTGCTCTTCTGACAGTTTGTTTCTATCTGTGCTCTTCTCTTCTACAGCCATATCTGGACATCGCTGACCTCACCGTGCTGCTCCATATTCCTGGGACACAGTATCTGAGTTTGTCAGGAACGCTTTGTCCCTTGTCCCTCTCAGGTCCCAGCTGGGTGCCCACTGCAGTGGTGCCACTTTGGGGTCTGATCTGCCTAGGCTCCTTTATGTTTCCAGTCCATTCCCCCTGCACATTATCCTGCTTACAGCTGCTGTGCTGTCTGTGGCAGACAGACTGTACACCCCGCTGGGCAGGGGCCATCTGTTACATGTGTCTGTGCAATGCTGCATACACCTTGTGGTGCTATAGAAGTGATCAGTGGTGGTTGCTATGGCTGTTGGGCCTTCTGGCTATGGTATCTGAGGCATACCTATCTGGGCACTGGCATTCTTTACAGCAGCTACACCTGTCCCCTCTGGGGTGTGTCAATTTGTCCACATCCACTATCTGTGGGGCGACCCTGTCTGCACTCCCACAGCCAGCTTTGTGGCACTGCTCCCCCAATTAGGGCTGTGTGAGCATGAGGGGGGGGGGCCCTGTGCCATCACAGCAGGTATCCAGACACCAGATTGTATGTCACCACTCTTTCAGCTCTCGTGCATCCTGGCCTGGGTAGGGGTGTGCGCCGCATGGGATAGTCCAGGGAATGTTGGCACTACATCAATCATGTCTCCCAGTGACAGACATCATAGATGTGTGGCTGCCGTATCACACTGACAACACTATCTGCTGTACATGGGGTCCCCTGTGTATAATATTCCAGATGCATAGATTCCCATGTGACTACCTGTACAAATAGAAACATAGAAATATGACAACAGAAAAAGCCCCAATGGCCTATCTAGTCTGTCCTTCCATATCATCAACTACAACAGTCCCCTTTTTTCCTTTAGAGATCCTCTGTGTTTGTCCCATGCTTTTTTTGAATTCAGATACTGTCCTCATCTCTACCACCTCCACTGGGAGACTATTCCACGGATCCACCACTTTTTCTGTAAAGAAATATTTCCGCATATCACTCCTGAATCTATCCCCCTTCACCCTCATCCCATGGCCCCTCGTAGCAGAACTTGCTTTCAATTGAAAGAGGCTCTCCCCCTGTACATTTATGCCACGGAGGTATTTAAACATCTCAATCATATCACCTCTATCCCGTCTTTCCTCTAAGGTGTACATATTAAGATCCTTAAGTCTGTCCTCATATGCTTTATAATGAAGACCACTAACCATTTTAGTAGCCACCCTCTGTACCGACTCCATCCTGTTTATATCCTTTTGAAGGTGCGGTCTCAGAATTGCACACAATACTTCAAATGAGGCTGCACCAAAGACTTATACAGAGGCACTATCACCTCCTTTTTTCTGCTAGCCATTCCTCTCCGTATGCACCCAAGCATCCTTCTAGCTTTTGCCGTCGCCTTTTCTACCTGTTTAGCTACTTTAAGATCATCAGACACAACCATGCGTAGGTCCCACTCTTCTTTAATGGACAAAAGTACTTCACCCCCTATACTATCACTGTCATTACTAGTGTCCCTCAGATTAAGGGCATTCAGGTGTGCATACAGCACTACTACATACTCAACAGCACACTGTGCATCATGGGCATGCATTAGTTCTGTTTGCACTGTTGGGTGCCCCTACTGTGGGTGTCCCTTATCTTTGATGGCCATATGTTTGCAAATTTGGCTATAGTGGGCCCTCTCTGTCTTTGACTGCCTCATCACACTGGCACCTGGTGACACTGTCGTCATCCATATGGTCCAGGTACTGACCAGGCTTTCATCTCCCCCCTGCACTGCTGCTGCAGCTCCTCCCTCCCCCGCCGTGCACCCCTCAAACCAGACACACACACACACACTCACTTTCTGCAACAGCAACATGACTGCCAGAGGGTTGCCCTGTACCTGTACATATCAACTATGACATAACATACACACAAGGGGCACCGGGGCTACATATCTGATCTCCTGTTCGCACCCCACAAGATATCCTTTCCCTGCTCACATCAATACTCTACTGGCATCAGCAGTCCCATCTTTATGTGCATAGTTTTGTCGGGGTTTAGTATATTGTTTCCCTTGGCACATGGCCTGATTGGATACTGTTGCTCCTCTTAATATTGCTGCAGGTGTGTTTAGATATGTTTCTTTACCTTACAAATTCCCTCGGTTCTGTTCCGTGTACCTTTTGACTGCATCTTGTATTTGTCCTGCCTGCAGTGGCATCATTTCAGAACTTACTTGTCACATCCATTCACCTATATGGGACACATTGCGGGGCAGAGCTGGATTTTTCTAAGTCCGAGTCTTATATCTGGTTTCAGCAGGTATAACATGGATGTTTCCAGATTACACCTCATACGTACATGGTCCTTTTGGGAATAAGTTTTCTACATCTCTGTGGCTGACCACGCCCCTGTTCTGCCCTCTCCCCCCCAATTCTTAACTCCTCATGCTACCGCCCTGGATGTGCATGTCAGCACTGTTGCGGAATACGATGGGGAATGTTTTTGCAACTTACACGTCCCCGCCGCACATGGACATCCCATATTCGTGTTCTAGAATGACCCCCATAGGGACCTTAATGACAGGATGAGAAGGATGACAACAGAACTAATAAGACCTGGGCAAAACAGCAAGTAGTTACAAATAGTCTAAAACAGTCTTTTTCTGCCAACTATATATGTTTCTGATGGCAATTATTTTGTCTAGAAGAATCAGTGAACTTCAAACATTAGTCATGTATGATCCTTACATACAATTTTGTTTTAAGAAGATAGTGTTACGAATTCATCTCAAGTTCCTGCCAAAGGCAGTCACATCTTTTCACTTAATGTAGAAATTGAGCTGCCTTCCTTATAGCCTAAACCTCATAAGTACCAGTATGAGAAGATTCTTCATACTCTGAACTGCCAATGAGCTTTCACTTACTATCTTAAAAGAACAGTCTACTAAAATAATCTGTGCAGCTTTTCATCTCCTTCAACCCAAACAGTGGTAAAGCATCCACTGGCTAATTGTCTAGCGTCCTGTATTCAGTTCTCTTAT
Organism: Ichthyophis bannanicus; assembly: GCA_033557465.1. Lineage (NCBI taxonomy): Eukaryota > Metazoa > Chordata > Amphibia > Gymnophiona > Ichthyophiidae > Ichthyophis > Ichthyophis bannanicus. Next base: position 125,757,439 of record CM066039.1, on the reverse strand, counting down.
GATCAGACTGATAGCCCTCTAGCCAATATAGTCAAGCCTCATCAAGTCAGAAACACTGCTGCTACCATATCTCTCTTCAAATATCTGCTTTACTAGAAAGTATCATTTGCGTTGCAGATGCTTTTTGCTCCTCTTTGATGTATTTTATGGACCTTTTTATTGTTAGAATTATCTTTTTTATTATTCACCATCACTGTTATTAATTGTTGCTCTTTCCTTTGTGTTTTAGTGCTTATGGTCTTCTGGTACTGTTACCTCTTCTGTCAAATTTACCCCTACTACTGTATATTATCATATAATTGTTTTTTATGCTTTTTATTGTTCTTCCTGCTGGATTTACTTAGTTATTTTTACTTTGATTTTATTATTTTTAGAATATATTTAATAAATATGTCTATTTTATTTTTAAATTCATGTCTATATGTATTTATATTTGAGGTTTCAACCCTGATGAAGGCCTAGTCAAAACACAGTCGTTGGGGTCTGTCGCGCCCCGTGCCCAGGCGGTCGCCTATAGGCCGGGACGTGCCTTTGTATTGTCCTTAAATAAGGAAATCCAGAGCCGAGGCTTCTGGGAGTTGTAGTTGTGAGGTCTCAAACAATAAAGTTGTGACTCGAGGGTTTTAGGCAAACACAGGAATTTTTATTTTCCTTTCCAAAAGAGCATTCAAAACTCAACGCATGGCAAAATAAATGGGATTCTTCTCCACACAAAAATTCTAACAAAAAAGACCCTTTTTACCGGAATAGAACACTATGACTGCTTCTATCAGCTTTAAGCACAAATAGCTGTTTCCTTTTAAACTTTCAGGATTCAAAAATAAAGCTTTAACTGCTTCTGCCAGCTCCAAGCACATGCAGTTGTCTACTTCAAACTTTCTAAACATAAAATTGAGTTATCAGCTCAATCTTTTACCTTGAGTTCAATATAGTTTTTTTTCTCTGCATTAAAAAGATTAAATCATACTAGATGCAACCGGGTCTCAGCATTCCATGAGGCATTTAATCAGCCAGACTTGCTGGATTGAACTTGCCTTCTTCCACATCAGCGACCCTTATTACTGTTGCATTTAGATAACTTTAACTATTTTTTTTGTTGTTATTATTTTTATAATTATATTGTTGTTTTTTATAATTATTTTTTATATATTTTTTTTAACTTAAAGTATTTAAAATCTGTTTCTCTCTCAAATCTTGGTAAACTTTAAATTAGCTCCACAGTCCTTGATACCATATTCACAGTCTCTTAATATGTTCAAATACCATATGATTCCAACTTGTAACTTGTAACAAAAAGCTGTGCTTATCTGTGTTTATCTGTTGTTTTTTTGGTGAAAAGCGAAGATTCTTATTCCGGAGATTGTTCCCGATACTCCCGACGCATATCCACGAAGCGCTCACTCGTTTCACTCTTCGTGTCCTCAGGGGGATCGTTTATCCAGCTGCCACCCGTTAGATGGCTGCCCAGTTTTATTACTTCAAAGGGCGCATACTCTCTTCTTCCCTCTGTCACCACTGCACGGACTTAAAACATCCTGTACACTTTCCAATTGTTCAACCAACGTTAAACTTTCATAGTGATGTCAAACAGACGCCGCGCATCACTATGAAAGTTTGACATCACTATGAAAGTTTAACGTTGGTTGAACAATTGGAAAGTGTACAGGATGTTTTAAGTCCGTGCAGTGGTGACAGAGGGAAGAAGAGAGTATGCGCCCTTTGAAGTAATAAAACTGGGCAGCCATCTAACGGGTGGCAGCTGGATAAACGATCCCCCCGAGGAAACGAAGAGTGAAACGAGGGAGCGCTTCGTGGATATGCGTCGGGAGTATCGGGAACAATCTCCGGAATAAGAATCTTGCTTTTCACCAAAAAAACAACAGATAAGCACAGCTTTTTGTTACAAGTTACAAGTTGGAATCATATGGTATTTGAACATATTAAGAGACTGTGAATATGGTATCAAGGACTGTGGAACTAATTTAAAGTTTACCAAGATTTGAGAGAGAAACAGATTTTAAATACTTTAAGTTAAAAAAAATATATAAAAAATAATTATAAAAAGCAACAATATAATTATAAAAATAATAACAAAAAAAAAAATAGTTAAAGTTATCTAAATGCAACAGTAATAAGGGTCGCTGATGTGGAAGAAGGCAAGTTCAATCCAGCAAGTCTGGCTGATTAAATGCCTCATGGAATGCTGAGATCCGGTTGCATCTAGTATGATTTAATCTTTTTAATGCAGAGAAAAAAAACTATATTGAACTCAAGGTAAAAGATTGAGCTGATAACTCAATTTTATGTTTATATAGCTATATAGGCTCAAAAAGGTGACCGTATTTATTTTTTGGTAGTACTTCAAACTTTCAGCATTCAAAAATAAAGCTTTAAGTGCTTCTGTCAGCTTTAAGCATATATAGCTGTTTCTTTCAAAGCTTTCAGCATTCAAAATAAAACTTTAACTGTTTCTGTCAGTTTTACCAGAACAATTTGTTTCTAGGTTTTTCTCCTTCCAAAACCTAGCACTTTTACGTTGCTTTCTTGCAAAGAGAGCAATCCATTAATGATTCTACAGACTCCTGGTCAGAATCATAATCCTCTGTTTGCATTTCTTCATAACCAGTGTCTGTTATATCTGGGTTTAAATCAGCTTGCACAAACTCAGGCTTAATCTCTTCTAACAGCTCTAGGACCTTTCCCCAGTGAGACTTCTCTTTATGTTCAGGGTTCTTAGCAGGCACATGGAGATTCTTTTCTTTCATTAACCGGCACAGAGCCTCTAACTGGCTCACAGTACTTTTATTTACAGTTCTATTCACACACCTTTTGGGAGTTGGCAGTTTTCCAGCAGGTTCATGAGCTGCTGCTATTGTACCTTGCTCCTTGTCAGTAGCTCTCCCCGGCAAAACCCTCCTGCCTCCAGAATCAGCTGCAATACCACTGCAGTACTGACTTCCTTCTGGACCGTGGCTCCCTATGTGCTGGTTTCCTTTGGAATCCTCTCTGGTGCTGACCCTAGTAACTCTTTGTCCTTCAGCTCCCCTGAAGTTTCTTTCTCCAGGACCAAGCAGGAAGTCAGTCCTCGCATATGGGTCATCAATGTCGATGAAGCCCCAGCGGAGCATTTTCCCAGCTTTCAATGAAAGCCTTTGGGAATGCAGGCACGCATGCGCGGTTCCCTTCCCGCCTAAAGGTGCCATCTTACCTCAGTCTTTCTTTTTCCGAGAAGCCCACCGGACGTGTGTCCTGTCATCCCGGATAAAAATTTGATTTTTTTCGGCGATTCTCGCTATTTTTCTTCTTCGGTTCGACGCCGGTTCCCCTCCCGCAGGGTTCGGTACACCGGTATCGAGCCCGTTTCTTCTTTTTCGGTTTTTGCCCTTCGTGGCTGGTGTGCGCGCCATTTTTTTGCTTTTTCCCTGGAAGGCCGGTCCTTTGACCTCGTGGGGACTCTTTTTTTTCCCCGATGGCTTCCAGCGGTTTTAAAAAGTGTGATCGGTGTAAGAAGTTGATGTCTCTCACCAACACACACGACTGCTGCCTTCGGTGCCTCGGTCCTGATCAGGACCCTAAGACGTGTGGACCATGTGGGAAGATGTCTTCCAAGGCACTGCGAAGTCGCCAGCAGCAGAAAGGCTTTTCTCTGACTCAGCCTCCGGCCGGTCCCAGACCTCGTCTGAGGCCTCGACATCTCGGGATTCGGATCCAGAGCGCTGTTGTGGCTCCCCGGACAGGGGGTCCCCCGACCGGGAACGCAAGAGGAAGAAGCGGCTCATGAGGGCGTCGTCGGAAGAGGTCCCTGGCTCCTCGAGGGCCAGGTCTAAGACCTCCGACCGTCGCCCCGGGCCTGTGGACCAAGAGAAGCCTGCCAAAGTTCCTCGCATGGAGCCGGAGTCTGCTGGACACGTAAGCCCTGTAGTCCTCGAGGACTCTCCTCCCAGAGAGCCGACGTCGGGCCCGGCGCCGCCGGGGCATGAGTCGGTGGCTGCTGCGTCTCCTGAGCTGAGTCTCAGGATGACAGCCTTGGAGTGCAAACTGTCTGCCTTCATGGAGCAGCAGCGGGCACTGATGGCCAGCCTGTCTGGGGCATCTGCCCCAACCACCGGGACATCGACATCGAAGTCGACCCTGGAGACCGAGCCGATACTCAAGACCATGATGGCTCGAGGTCGACCTCAATCGCGGTCTCCCTCGACCTCCCGTTCGGGACCAAGGGCGTCGACGCCGGTGCTCCTGGGCCCCGCGGGGTCGGATCCTGACTCCTCATCGGACGAGTCCGCCTGGGAGATAGAGGATGAGGAGTCCCCCAACACCTTCAAGACTCGGTGCGTCCCGTCGGACTCACCGCAGTCTGAACCGCGGAGTAGATCCCCTCCGGAGGATACCCGGTTCTCGGAGTTTGTCCGGAATATGGCCATCGTGTTGGCTATCCCGGCGGACCCCGAGGAAGAGCCTCGAGCCGAGGAGCTTGAGGCCCTGCAGTACGACTCTCCCCCGAAGGAGGCCTTTACTGTCCCGGTTCCTCCGATGCTGGAATGGCTCCTCTTCCGGATGTGGGAGGCACTGGCCTCGGCGCCAGTTTTAAGCAAGCGGGTCGATTCGATCTTTCAACTCCGGAAGAGCCCTGGCTTTCAGAAGGCGCAGCTACCACACCATTCCATGGTTGTGGAATCGGCCATGCATCGCCTGAAGAGTCAGAAGATGCACTCCGCGGTGCCCCCTGGCAGGGAGGCCCGGAACCTCAATGGTTTTGGTAGAAAGTGCTTCCAGGGCTCGATGCTTGCCGTGTCCAGTCTTACCAGCTGTACATGGGCATGTATTTGCGAGACCTGGCCAAGGAGTTGGCCGGGTTCTCTGCTGGTCTCTCCGGGGAGCCCTTGCAGAGATTCAAGTCCTTGTCTTCGGGGATTCGGGACTGCTCCAAGTTTATGTCCCGCGCCACCTACGATGGCTTCGGGGCTTCGGCCCGAGTTGCGGCAGCCGGCATCGCGGCTCGACGCCAGGCATGGCTGCAGTCATCGGACCTCGAGCCATGGGTTCAGGACAAGTTGGTCGATGTCCCTTGCCGAGGTGAAAACCTTTTTGGCAAGCCCATGGCTGAGAAGGCCGCACAGCTCGAGACCGAGCACCTTACATGGACAAGGCTGTCTAGAAAGACCTCTGCCCCTTCTCACAAACAGAAGGGCTCGGGTAAAAAGCCCTTTTACCTGAGGAAGGGCACTGCCTACAAACAGTACCCACAATATCAGGCTGCCCCTCAGGGTCAGCAAGCCAAGGGGCAGGGTACTGGGCCCCGTAGGCAGAGGACCCCCAAGCCTCCGGCCCCTGCTCCCACTCAGCAGGGTGGGGGCTTTTGACTCTTTCAGCATAGCCTCTCCGTCCCTGCTTGCCCAACCCTGCACAGGAGGTCGCCTCGCTCTGTTTGCCCACCAGTGGCCACTCATCACTGGAGACAGTTGGGTGTTAAGCATAGTCCAGAAGGGCTATGCACAACACTTCCAGCAACTGCCTCCTCTATACTTTCCAGGGGAGCCTCCAAGGCCTCCCCTGCACACAGATCTTCTCCTTCAAGAGCTCCAAGGTCTGTTGGTAGACAGGGCAGTGGAGCCTATGCCTCCCCACTTGCAAGGTCAAGGGTTCTACTCCAGGTATTTCCTGGTACCCAAAATAACCGGTGGTCTTCGACCTATACTGGATCTCAGAAACCTCAACAAGTTCCTGGAGAAGGAAAAGTTCAAGATGCTTACTCTTGGAACTCTTCTGCCCTACCCTCCAGCAGGGCGATTGGCTATGCTCCTTAGATCTAAAGGATGCATATACCCACATCCTTATTCATCCAGACCACAGAAAGAACCTCAGGTTCATTGTGGGAGGAAACCATTATCAGTACAGAGTACTGCCTTTTGGCCTCACCTCCGCTCACAGAGTCTTTACCAAATGCCTGGCAGTGATGGCGGCCTACCTGAGAAATCAGGTAATCTTTGTCTTCCCCTATCTGGACGACTGGCTCATCATGGGTCAGACATGCCAGGATGCCAGACAAGCCACCCTGAGAGCTATTGCTCTTTTTCAAAGCCTGGGGTTTGTAATAAACTTTGCAAAGTCCACTTTGCTCCCCTCCCAAAACTTGGAGTTCATTGGAGCAAGGTTGGACTCGTTGCTGGCCAAGACGTTCTTGCAAAAAGACCGAGCCCAGAGACTGATAAACTTAGCCAACCAGTTTCTCCTCAGGTCGCTGGTCTCTGCCAGACTCTGCCTAAGGCTTCTTGGCCACATGGCTTTGACAGTACATGTGACCCCAATGCCAGGCTCCATATGAGGCCTGCACAGTGGTGCCTGAGGACTCAGTGGTCACAGGCCACAGGCAACCTCAAAGACAGGATAAAGGTGTCCAGACACTTGCTGCACTCCCTCAGATGGTGGCTACACCCACCCAATCTGTTGAAGGGAGTACCTTTTCAGAGTCCTGCGTTCACAGTGGTCTTGACCACGGATGCCTCCCTGCAAGGCTGGGGGGCTCATTGTCTAGGCAAGTGCGCCCAGGGCCTGTGGTCTCCCTTGGAATCTGCACAACAAATCAATCTCCTGGAACTCAGACCTATTCGGTTAGCCCTCAAGGCTTTTTCTCAAACCCTGGCTCATCAGTCTGTCCTAGTTCAAACGGACAACCAGGTAGCCATGTTCTATGTGAACAAGCAGGGCGAAACTGGGTCCAGGAAGCACAGGACCTTTGCTTGTTTGCTCTCAGACACAACATGCTCCTCAAGGCAGTATATCTACCCGGCCAGGAAAACCACCTGGCAGACAGGTTGAGCAGGATTCTGCAACCCCACGAGTGGCAGCTCCGCCCACTTCCTGTTCAGCTGGTATGGTGAGCAGACCTGCTCTGGAGAGCTCCTGCTAGGGAGGACTTTGCTACTCTCTCACTGTGTCTGGATGTCGGGTCCTGGGCCACCTCCAGAGGGAGAGGCCCAGGCCCAGAGGCCTATCAGGCCTGGTAGGCCTCCTTCGGTGCAGACTACTGTGGATGCTGGGACCTGTCTTCAGCCGGTGTCCCAGGAGGGGGGCTCCCCTAAAGGTAGCCCAGGTAGGACTGTACATGATCAGGGTAGAGGGACCCACACGCCCGAAGGATTGGGCCCGCTCCCCTTGGGAGGAGGCTCCTGTCTCCTCCCCAGGCAGGGTGTGGAGGCTGGGTGGAGGCAGGGAGAGGCCCTGGGGAGGCCTTGGTGGCCTGCCTCGTACGGTGCTGGAGGAGGCAGGTTTCCCCCTCCGCCTTGGGTCCTGGAGGAGGTCTCTACCTCCTCCAGTGAGGATGAGGACGGAGGGTCGGGCCTGCCGTCCTTCCAGAAGCCAGCTAGGGCCCCCGACGAGATCGTGGCGGCAGTACGGCGGCTCCAGGGTCTCCAGGAGGAGGCAGCCCAGCTCTCCCACCTGGAGAGCCTGCAGGCCACCATCCCTGGTGAGGAGTGGGTGGCCTATAAAAGCTATGTGAAGGGGGTGCGGCGGGCCTTGAAGACCACGCACCGGTGGATTCAGTACCTGAGGAACCAGGGTTGTGGGTCCCTTACGGAAGTGTATCAAAATCGTGACCGTTGGGCTGCCAGTACGGATGCAGTCCAGGGGGGGCCCCCGGGAGTGGGTATGCCGGTAGGAAAACGACAGTCCCGTTCTCTATTGCCCTTCCAGGGTGAAGTTGAAAGAGGAGCATCACATCTACCATCTATTGCCTTATCTGGGTCAAGAACGTACCTGAAGGTGGCTGGTGATCATGGTCGGATGGCTGTACAATCCACGGGTATTATAGATACGATGCCCTGTCCGGTGCATTCCTCGGTGCCCTCCTCGGCGCAGGATGGTGCCTGGGCGTTTGGGGGCGGGATCCCGGCCCGTCTAGCTTCTTTGGAGCCGGTGATGACAGCCGCGCCGTCGACCCGGCTGAAGACATCGCTTTCCTACAACAATGGCCGGGGCAGTGAGCAGGGTTTCAGCGGAGCTGCTCTTTCCCATCAACAGGCACTTCCAGCTCCTTTTCCTGCTCTCCCGACATCATCGTGCGTTGGTGGGGTGCCCCATGATGGCCGCCAAGGAGTTCCCTGTGACGTCAGGCTCATCACCGTCAGCGCCGATGCAAGGGTTGCTCCGATGAAGGAGGTGTCTGTAGGGCTTCCCCCAGCTCGATCACGCATCCAAGATGGCCGCCGCCAGTTGTGTAACGTCACTTCCGGGTCTTCCCGGAAGTGTGCAGCAAGCCGAGACTCTGCCTTCTCCCTGCCGCAGGAGCAGCGGCGGCGGTCTGAAGAGCCTCTGCCTGGATTCCCCCGACCGTCCTCGGATGGAGAATTTCCTCGGGGTGGCGATTCACAACCGGATATGCTGCAGCAGCGTCGGGGATCTGAAGGCTCCATGCTGGATGATTGCCGAGTTCATTCTCCTGCAGTGAATACCGGAGTTTCAGTGAGGACTTGGGGTGGGGGGGCTGCGGTGCGTATCGACTCCCCTGTCTTGGCTGCTCTTCCTGCTCCTCGACGGTTGCAGGATGGCCGCCCGTCCTTCCCAGAGGTGGCTGTCTGGCGCCGGCGGGGAGCAGGACAGGGGAAGGAACAGGGTAGGGGCTGCTTTTCTTTTTCTGCAGCCCCTGAGGGGAGTCAAGAGAAGGGAAAGAACGTTTGTCATTCTTCTCTGTCGTCTTTGTCAGCGGAGCGGGATGAGGAGGCACCTGCAGTTCTAGCTAGTGTGGCCGAGGGGGGCCTGGCTCGCAGGGGGGCGTCCGCCCTTCCTGCTGGAGCCTTGGCTACCGGCCGTGTGGTTCCGGACCCCTGTGCCACGTCTGGCACTGACAACCAGGTAGGACCTGGGAGGGACAGGGGGCAGGGGGGTGGAGGTTTGGGGGATGCTTTGGGTGGGGGATCTGCCCTGCTGTCTCGGGTAGGTCCTGCCTTGTTGTCGGTAGCCGTAACGGGGGTAGCGGACGGTGGGTCAGGGGAAGGTCTGACGGAGGGAAGGGGGGAGCGGCCGACTGGTCATATCATGGGGAAGGAGGTAGTGGCTGACTCGGAATGGGGGAAGGGTTTGTCCTCAGTAGGGTCAGGGGTGGCGGTGGTCCCCCTGGATCCTGGGAGTGGAGGGGAGCGGGGTCCATTCCCGGTAGTGGTGGCCGAGACCCAGGAGCCTTGCGCTGGGTCGGAAACAAGGGACGGAGGTGTGGGGGGGCTTTCTGGTCACTTGGGTGTTACCGAGAACCAGGTCCATGATGCCCTTAAGTTAGCTTTGGAGACTCCGACAGGCCTTCCTGGGGCCTTTACTGCCTTTCGGCAGCTTGAGGTGGACGCAGGGGCTAATCCGGGGGTTCTCGGTGGCACCCAGGGATCCGGAAGGGAGAGCATCCCTGATTCAGTGTTAGCAGAGCTGACTTTGCCCAGTCCTCAGGTCACCCCATGTGCGGAGGTTGTGGATCCTGCAGACCAGCAGCAGGATCCCCCGCAGGTGGCAGCAGGGGAAGATCAAGGAGGACAGGGGTTGGGAGCTGGGCGGTCGGCTCCCCCCCCCCCCCGTACCTTTGCGGAGGCTCTAAGGGGGTCGGGCACCACTCCTGGGACATCGGGTGGGGCTGGGGAGAGGGGGGTTCCCAGGGGAATGATCCCGTAGGAGGGGGAGGAGGTGGGGGAGGTTTCCGAGGGGTAGGGGGTGAGGTCAGACGGCGCAACGTGGCGCAGATCCGGTGGGCTGGGGAGGGGCCCCCTCCAGCCAGGGAACAGGTCTTGAGGATGGTCCTTGGGCTGGGGTTTCTCCCGGGAGATCTCTATGCCTTCATCCACATGAACAACACCATTGAATATGATGTCAGTTTCATGCTGAGACGGGGGCTGGAGATTTTTTGGGACCGATACCAGCAGCAGAGGGGGCAGGGAGGGTGGGCTGACTTTCGTGTTGTGCCTATCTCTCGCCAGGGGACGGTACCTGTGACCATCCTATCTCGGAATGAGTCGCTCCCAGGGCAGGACATCCAGTTTTGGTTGTCGCGCCATGCGGTGCTCCTCGCACCCCTGGTTAAGGGCGCTGGGCCCCTAGGGGTGTGGGACGGGTCGTGGAAGGGCAGGATCCGTTTGCGTGAGGTGGGAAACGTGGTGCAGCACGTGCCCTCGGCCGGTTTCCTCGGTCGGGATCGCATCTTGTGCTATTACCCCGGGCAACCCCGCAAGTGTCACTGCTGTGGCTCATTTCGCCATTTGAGCATGAACTGTCCGGAGCAGGTCTGCACTCGTTGTGGTGGACGGGGTCATGCCTCGGCCGGGTGTTTGCTTATTCGGTGTAACCTTTGCGGGGAGTTGGGCCACCCCTTTGCCCGCTGCCCCTCCGCATCACACAATGGACCGGGGGGGGATGCCGTCACTCCACCTCGGGCTCCTGTGCGGGAGGAGGTCATGGAAGCCCCTCTCCCTCAGGAGGAGTCCGAGGGCCCTAGGGTGGAGGAGTCCATCGAGCCGAGGGAGCCACCAGGGGGAGGGGATTCGGGTAGGAAGGAGGAGAGGGTTGATGTGGTGGAGGTTAATGTCTCATGACAGGATAGTAGGTTGCGGGTGGTGCCACCTGAGGAATGGACTACGGTCCCTTCCAAGGGTGGCAAGTCCAAAAGGAAGAAACGGGAGACATCCCCGTTGCCGGATGCAGAGCCCGTGTTGGACATCAACCGTTTCGTCTTTTTGGCTGCTGATGCGGCTGAGGCGGATGAGGGCTTGCCTGTGGAGGCAGGGCTTCCTGTGCGGCGCTCGGAGCGGTTAGCGGTGGGGGCGGCCCCTCTTCCTCAGCGGCGGCCTTCCAAAATAACGAAGGCGCGCCGCGGTCAGGGTCCTCCAATCAAGGGGGATACTGGCGCCCGACGGGTGAGGGAGGACGGGTCTTTGCCCCCGCAGTTGGGTGATGGGCCTTCGCAGGAGCCCCCTGCTGACCCGGCCGTCCCGGCCTCCCCCGCGGGTGTGGGCACTGGTCCGTTGTCTCAGTCTTTGTCCAGGGAAGGGGGGGAGGCACCGGTGGTGGACCCCACGGAGGAGATCATTCCTCCGACCCCTGACCTGTCCGTGCCCCCTCGCCCCATGGGAACTGGGTTTGCCCCTGCGACAGCTTTGCCTGGTGGTCTCAGGGACACCAGTACCTCGTGGGGTGACAGGGTCGAGCAGGAGGAGGCGGAGATCCTCGAGGTGGTCGACATGGACCGTGAGGAGTTGCTCCAGCTCGCGGGCTTGTCCTGCAAGAGGGATTCCGGGGATCCTGGGTATGGTGAGAAGAGGAGGAAAGGGTCACTGCACACGAACTAGGCATGGCGTGCACTCCTGCATTCTCGTGCGCCACCATCAACGTGGCTAGCATTTTCTCAGACCAGGCGCGGGCTACGGCCTATGATTTTCTTTCCACGAGTGGGCTGGATGTCATCTTCTTGCAGGAGACCAGGCTCACCTCGCTCGCTAGCCTTCATCGGGCAAAGCGGGAGTGGAGGTGGGGCCCTTCATACTGGTCGCTTGCGGCACAGCCCTACGCAGGAGTGGCGGTTTTGTTCACGTCTAACCGATTTCAGGTGCAGTACATGTGGGAACTGGAGCAGGGCCGGTGTTTGCTCTTAGACGGCTACTGCGGGCCTCATCGGTTTCGTTTCGTGGTGGTCTACGGCCCCCAGTCTAAGTTGGCGCGGAAGACCCTTTTTGGGGTCATCCGCCCCTACTTACACACCTCCCGTTTGGTGGTCCTCGCTGGGGATTTCAACACCACCACCTTTTTGCAGGACCGAGGGGGGGATCGTTGCCCACCCAGTTACGAGGGCCTCTTTTTGGCCGAGATGACCCGGACGGCTGACCTGGTGGATGTTTTCCACCGGGCCTTTCCACGGTCGCCGGGGTTCACCTACCATGGGACCTGTAGGAGTCGTATCGATCGGATATATGTGAGTGCCCGGGTAGAGTGTTCCCCTCCGCAGTTGCAGGCGGTTGACTTTTCGGACCACTGCGTCCTCTCCGTGTCCTTCCTGGCTAACCACGAGGAGCTCAGCAGGGGCCCTGGCCTGTGGAGACTGAATGTGCAGTTGTTGGCAACATCAGAGGTGGTCCAGGAGTTCTTGGCCTTTCTTGCAGACCAGGAGACCCTGTTGGGCGTTTTTCCTTCCTGTGGCGCCTGGTGGGATGAGGTGAAAACGCGTGCCCGCCAACTCTTCCGTTCCCGGGGTACCTCTATGGCTCAATCCCGCTACCTCACCTACACTGTCCTCCGGAGGTCGCTGGATCGTTTGGTATCCCGAGGGGCAGCGCGGGAGGAGGTGGAAGAGGTACGCGTCCAGCTCCGTGGCCTGCTTTATGATCGCCATGCCTCCCTATGCTTTGAGGGGGCGGCCGGTGGGGTCGGCACTCCAGACCCTTTCCTGACTTGCAAGGAGAGGGTTCGGCGTCGGGAGGTCATGGCCCTGCGGGGCGAGGACGGTACCATTCATACCTCCCAGAAGGACCTTTTGCGGATGGTGGGGGAATACTTCTCGGACCTGTTTGGGGATCGCCCCGTGGACCTCACCCATATCCGAGAGTACTTGGGCCTTCCCCCGGTGTATTCGGCTGTGGTTCAGGCACAGGTTGATGCACTTGCTGCTGCTCCGCTTCAGCAGGTGGAGGTGGAGAGGGCGATTCGTGCCATGCCGTTGGGGAAGGTGCCTGGGCGCGATGGGCTCCCTGTGGAGTTCTATCGCACTTTCATTGCCCAGCTGGCCCCCTTCCTGACCTCCCTGTTTCAGGAGATCATGGATACGGGGTTTCTCCCGCGGTCATTTTGCGAGTCTGTCCTGCTGCTGCTCTCCAAGGGGAAGGACGATAGCTCCTTGGACTTTTGGCGGCCGCTCTCTCTTCTGAACGTGGACCGGAAGATCCTGGCCAAGTTTTTGGCCAACCGACCTGTGGAGGTGTCGGGCGTTTTGCTGTCCCCTTCCCAGTATTGTTCCGTTCGGGGGAGAGGGGTTCTGGACGCTGTCGCCACAGTCCGGGAGGTGGTGGAGAGAGGCCGGTCGCTCCAACGGGACCACTGGTTGATCTCCTTGGATCAGTCCAAAGCCTTCGATCGAGTCAGTCACCGGTACCTGTGGGTGGTGCTCCAGCACTTCGGCCTCCCCGCAGGTTTCCTCTTCGTCGTGCAGGCGCTGTACCGAGGGGGGGTGAGCTTCCCGTTTATTAACGGGTGGCTCGGACGGCCGTTTGGTGTCGCCTCGGGGGTGCGGCAGGGGTGCCCTTTGAGCCCCCTGCTGTATGTCTTCTCCCTCGACCCCTTCCTCCGGAGATTGTCCTCAGGTGGGTTACGGGGCCTGGAGGCGCCTGGTGCGCCCCCGGTGTCCGTCGTTGCCTACGCTGACGACATCTCAGTTTACGTGGACGGCACTGAGGGGGTAGAGGCCCTGCGGGAGGCCGTGGAGGAGTACTCGGAGGTAGCCCACTCTGTTGTCAACCACAGCAAGTGCCAGACGCTGTGGTTGGGCCCCTCGGAGGCCTCCCCGCCTTCCTGCGCCCCCTTTCCTCCTCCTGTGAGGGAGGTCCGCGTTTTGGGCCTCGTCTTCGGGTCGGAGGACTGTGCGGAGGCCATTTGGGACCGTTGTCTTGAGACTGCACGGTGTAGGGTGCTGCGGTGGAGGGGGTGGAGGTGTACGTACGAGGAGAAGATCAAACTCCTCGGGACGTTTCTGCTTCCTCTCTTTCTGCACGTGGCCACGGTCTGCGTCCTTCCGTCGTCCCGTCAGGCGTCTGTCTGTGCCGTCTTTTTCTGTTTCCTGTGGGGTAACCGCCTGAACCCCGTCCAGCGCAACATTGTTTGCCTGGATCGGGCAGAGGGCGGTTTGGGTATGTTGCACCCCCTTGTCTTCCTGTCAGTCTTGTCTATGGCGTTCCACTTGGGTAGGATGCGGGAAGGGGGTGGGGTCTGGTGGGTGGCCTCCTATCGGGAATGGTTCTCCCGCTTCTGGGAGCAGTGGGAGGGGGCGTCCTCGGTCCCACGTGTGCGCCGGAGCGGGGAACAGGCCCATCGTACGTATTTGCGATGGTGGGGCTCATTCGGCGGTGGGGGGTGACCGACCCGCTCGGCCAGTCCTTGGGGCGGAAAGGATTGTACCGGATGGTACTCGCCTCCCACTTTCAACCACGGTGGGCCCTGCGGGACTGTCCAGCGGATGTGATGCAGCGGGGCCTTCGGCTGTTGAACTCCCCTCGGCTACCGAAGAAGGTTCGGGATGTGGCCTGGTTGTCTTTCCACGGGCGTTTGTACGTGAGGGACAACCTCAAGTACAGGTCACAGGCCGAGCGGGTCTGTCTGAGGGCCGGTTGTGAAGGGCAGACAGAGACCATGGACCATTTCCTCCGGCAGTGCCCCTTCAACGTGGAGGCCTGCCGGTTGGTGTCCGCTGCTCTTCACCTGCGCGACCTTTCCCTCCTCACGTATGCGGAGTGGGTGTACGGGCCTGGTCCTTTCCTCTAAGGCAGGACTCCGGGACCCTCTACCTCGTCACGGCCGTAGTCCGCTACCACCTGTGGCAAGCGCGCTGTCATGTCTCGACCCGGGGTTGGTCCTGCCCCTCGACGAGGTGGTGCGGGACATTCTGGAGGAAGTGTCCAGTATGGCGCAACGTGAAAGGCGGGTGGTGGAGGCTCATCGTTGGGAGCGTCTGTGGCGTCACCTCACCCTTCGCCCCCCGTGAGGGGGAGGGGTTTTCCCTGGGGTTCTCGTCCCTGTAGGACTTTGAGGTTTGTTTTGTATCCCTGGGGGGAGGGGTGTGATAGGAGGGGTTGGTTTGCCTTCCCTGGGGTTTACTTCTCGGTATGATTTTGGGGTGTTTTTCTCCCGGGAGGGGAGTGGGGGGTGAGCTGGTGCTCCATGAGGGGTTTGACCGGTTGTCCGCTTTCCCTTTCTCCTTAGAGGGGTGGCCGTCCCAATTTTTTGTTATTCGTGTTTATGTTTGTTCTTTTTGTGTTCTGGGCATCCCGCTCCGTTGTCTGGAGTGCAGGGCAGCACAAGGGTTATGTTTTTCTTTTGTATTTAGCTTTTGATATGTATGATTAGTTATGATTTGTTTTGGTGGGACTGTGTTGGGGATGGGCTAAAGGGGCCCTTATGTTTTCATTTGGTTTGGGGGGAGGGGGTGGGGAAGTTTGTTTTTGGGGTGTTTGTTTTGATGGGATGGATCTGAAGGGGGAGGGATGGGGATAGGGGGCTCTGTTTCTGGAGGGTTGGGGGGAGGGAGTCTGAGAGTCAGACAGAATGGACATTTGGACTGGTGGGGGTGTTGTGCGGGGCAGGGGTTCAGGGATTGCAAGACGAACAATGTGTGGACTACGCTGGGGTGTTCTTGCAGGGGGAGGTTGGGTCGGGTATGGACATTGGACTGAGGGGGGGGAGGGGACATGGACATTGTCAAGGACTTTTTGGGGGTTGTTGTTGGGAGGAGGGCACGTGTGTTGATTGCTGGGGTTGGTGGTGGGTTTGGGGAGGTGGGTCACGGGGGGTTTTGTGATACCTGTTTTGTGCTATGTCGGGGGGGGTGGGGGTTTTGGGGGGGGGTGGGACTTGGTTGGGGTGATTGTATTTGCTTTTTGTTTGTTTTTCTGTTGCATGTGTTAATAAACAAAATTTCCATCCTTTGGTAGTTCAAAAGATTTTCATGAAATGGGGACTTCCATCCATAGACTTGTTTGCCAGTCCTCTGAACAAACAGCTGCCAAACATCTGCTCCAGGCAACCGCATCCTCTGTGGGTAGCAGCAGATGCTTTTCTGATTCCCTGGTCTCAGGGCCTCCTGTATGCGTTTCCTCCCACGCCCTTGGTGGCCCGAACTCTGTTCAAGATTCTTCAGGACGAGGCCTCAGTCCTGCTGGTGGCTCCCAGGTGGCCCAGACAGCCCTGGTTTCCACTTCTCCTTCAATTGGCAGTGGAGCCCCTTCTGCCTCTGGGGTTGCAACCCGACCTTCTCTCTCAGGGTCAGGGTACCCTTCTGCACCCCAATCTCAAAGCTCTAAATTTGATGGCCTGGAGGCTGCAAGGGTAGTTTTGGCTCCCTGGAGCCTACCTCAGGAGGTAGAGGAAGTTCTCCTGGCCTCTAGGAAACAATTTATTTATTTATTTTATTTATTTAACTGCATTTATATACCGCTTTTCACCGGGTCAAAGCGGTGTAACATATAACAAAAGGGGGGGGAGGCAATAATTTAAAGGGTAGGGCCTTCACCAGGGGGCAACATTTATAGATTTGGGGTGGACATAGACATGTACGCTTCTGCTGTATCTAACAATTCACTAGGAAAACCTATGCTCTTAAATGGAAAAGGTTTTCAGTGTGGTGTCAGTTACGTACAGAGGATCCTTTCTCCTGTACTGTGCCAGTAGTGCTTCAGTACTTACTGCACTTATCCAATCAAGGTCTTAAGTCCAATTCTGTTCGGGTCCACCTCTCAGCTCTAGCAGCTCACCACTCACTGGTGGAAGGACATTCTCTGTCGGTTCACCCCCTGGTGTCCCGGTTTCTCAGAGGCTTGCTCTTGCTCAAGCCTCCAATCCATCCTCCTACCCCTGAGTGGGAGTTGAATGTGGTCTTGCAGCAACTGATGCCCACCTTTTGAGCCGATGGCTACTTGTCCACTACGCTTCCTGTCCTGGAAGACACTCTTCCTGATAGCCCTTACCTTGGCTAGGCGAGTGAGTGAGCTTCAGACCCTGGTCTGTGATATGCCTTACACCAGAATTTATAGGAAAAGGGTAGTCCTCAGGACTCATCCAAAGTTCCTCCCAAAGGTTGTCTCCTCTTTCCACCTCAACCAGGAGGTGGTTCTTCCAACATTCTTCCCTAGGCCTCATGCAAGCCAGGCTGAAGCAGTCCTGCATACTCTGGACTGTAGGAGGGCCTTATCCTTCTACCTTGACCGTACGCAAGGGCACAGAAGGGCTACTCGGCTCTTCATATCTTTTGACCCTAATAATTTAGGGTTAGCTGTGTCCAAGCGTACCTTGTCCATCTGGGTGGCTGACTGTATCACCTGGGTTTACAAGGCGACTGACCTTCCTTTGGAGGGTCGGGTCACAGCCCACCGTGTCAGGGCAATGGCTGCCTCAGTGGCTCATCTCCGCTCTGTACCGTTGGTAGACATCTGCAGGGCTGCAACTTGGTCTTCAAGCCAGACTTTTGCGGCCCATTACTGTCTGGAGAGGGAGTCCCGTTGGGACAGTGCTTTTGGCCAGGCAGTACTCCGGAATCTCTTTGAGGTATAGGCAACTCCTGCCCTCCCACCCTCTGTTGGGCTACCGGTGGAGGTTGTGTCAGTGAAAAGCCTTTCTTTGATGCTGGGATTAGAGGGAGTTCTCTTGTTCAGCCTGGGTTCTTGGTAGCCCAGAGCTAGGGAGTCACCCATATGTGAGGACTGACTTCCTGCTTGGTCCTGGAGAAAGAGTAGTTACTCACCTGTAACAGGTGTTCTCCAGGAGCAGCAGGAATCAGTCCTCACAACCCTCCCTCCTCCCCTGGGAGTTGCAGTTGTACATAGTTTATTTTTCATTTTTGTGTGCTGTTCTTAGCTATGTCATTTGACTGAGGTAAGAGGCACCTTAGGTGGGAAGGGAACCGCGCATGCGTGCCTGCATTCCCAAAGGCTTTCATGGAAAGCTGGGGAAATGCTCCGCTGGGGCTTCATCGGCGTCGATGACCCATATGTGAGGACTGATTCCTGCTGCTCCTGGAGAACCCCTGTTACAGGTGAGTAACTACTCTTTCTCCTTCTGCACCCCTGGTGGTCCTCTCGCCTTCCGTTTCTCTGGTGGTCTCTTCCCACTCTTCTAATCCCCTGGGCTTATATGAGTGTGCCTGAACTATTGGGCCGTGCTCCTTCCCCAGGTGCTTCTCATTAACTTCACAGTTTGCCTCAGAGCTTGGGCGTGGTCTGTACCCAGCAACTATGTGTGTTTTTTTTCTCTTTGCCTGCAGTCTGAAAACCACTGCTTTCTGGCCTGTCTCTTTCCTTAAAGGTAAAAGCCTGTTTTTCTTTCCAGTTCCATAGGCTCAGATACACTTTTCCCATCACAGGTCCTACACTGAGACTCTGCGTGTTATTTAATAAAGGTTTTTCCATTGTAAGTCACCTTGCTCCAGACGTTTGTGAACAAATGAAATGTCTGCCATCGAGTCAATGCTGACTCCTGATGACCCATCCCTTAGGTTTTCTTGGCAAGGTGTGACCAGAAGTATATTGCCAGACCTTTCTTCCATGTAGTGAGTTTATAGCACCTGGTATTCCAAGGTGTTCTCCCATCAACGTACTAACCAGGACCAACACTGCTTAGTGTTAGAGATCAGCCAAGAGCAGGTTCATTCAGGACAGCTGAAGACTCAAAAAAAGCCTGGTCAAATTTGACAAACAGAGGGTACTGTAAAAAGAGTTGGAAACGGTTACTTATCTCATTGGTGGCTGTATATTTCTGGTGGAAGAAAGGTATCCACTGGAAACTATGCAGGCACTAACAATACTGTATCTAAAGTGGAGGAGTGGCCTAGTGGTTGGGGCAAAGTACTTCAGGCCGGAAGGTCGGTGGTTCAAACCCCACTAGAGGACAGCAACCTTGGGCTGGAAGGACTGGGGTTTCTAGTCCCACAGGTGCTCCTTGTGGTCTTGGGCAAGCCACGTAACCCTCCATAGCCCATGTTCCCTGTAAAATAGTTATCTCCAAGTTATAATGCCCTGTTCAATGTAATTTCAGTTTGTTCAATGTAAACCGCACTGATACAGAATAGCGCAGTATATAAGAGAATGTAAATAAATAAATGAATAAATATCACTAGGATCATGGCCCTAAGAAAATTATAGAGAGTGAAGAGGTTGTGATCACTATTCCAACCAATAAAAAGCAATGCAGGAAAACTAGATATAGAGGTAAAGGAGAAAAACACAATAATGATCTTGATAATAGAAGTGTCAGTGGCAAGTGATTATTCTTACTTCGTGTCAGAGACCAGAAAATATGACAGAAAGATACATAAATATTCTCTATCGCACAGGGTATACTTTGTTAAATTGCCTATAGCCATTGCAGCTGATATTCAGCAGGATGGGTAGTATGCAGATCTCTCTCATGCATATTCATTGTGCATATCTTGAAAACCCGACTGGCTGGGGAACCCCCAGAACAGGTTTGGGAACCACAGCATTAGACAGTGTTGTTGAATATGTGGATACAAGTGGAACTTCCAAAGTACACATTCCAAATTATACCAGTTTTTCGTCTGGCATTGCTGGATGTATAATCCAAGGCTTGACAACCTCCAGGTGCCAAGTCACTATGTTGACGGAAACTCTGATCTGGCACCTGGAGTTCACAACACATCAGGGTAGAGGAGCAGAAGGGCAGCAAATGGCCATGATCGCAGCCGAGACTGCCACTGTCTGCCCACGGGGATCCCATCTCCTGCAGGGCAGAAGTCCGCAAAAGCTAAAGAAATTTAAAGAGGCAGCAGACTTGATTTAATAAAAAAAAGGGGAAATAGAGTGCAGGAGTTGAGAGCAAGAGGGGAGAGATTTCTGGGAATGGAAACAAAGAGTTGAAGGTGGAAGAGGGAGAACAGGAAAGGGGCTGGAGTGGAGGGGAGTGAAGAGTACAAGAAGTTGGGTGAAGCACCACACCACACATGCAAACGCAGGCACCCCACCTCCACACACACACACACACACACATGCATTGTTTTGTCTTGGCCCCTCTCTATGAAACAACCTCCCCCCCCCCCGACCTCCTTCACCAGGTACATCACTCAAAACCCACCTTTTCAAAAAAGCCTTCAATATTACCCCCCCCCCAATTGCTCCCCCTTTTCTGTTCTCTTTTTCTCCTCTACTCGTTTTGTATGTATGCTCCTTGCCTTTTCTATTGTTTATTGGAGTTCCTTTTTAACTTTTAAATGAACTATGTTTTTATATTGTAAACTACTCTGGTGCCCCCATGAAGCGTGGTATATGAAGTTTTAATAAACATAAACATAGCTTAAAGCAGTAATTTTCAACCCAGTCCTCAGGGCACACTTAGGCCAGTTGGGTTTTCAGAATTTCTGCAATGAATATGCATGAGATAGATTTGCATGTACTGCCTTCATTGTATACAAATCTATCTCATGCATATTCATTGTGGGAATCCTGAAAACTTGATTGGCCTACATGTGCCCGGAGGTCTGGGTTGAGAATCACTGGCTTAAAGGTCCAGTGGTGGTGATGGTAATAAAGGAAGAGGAGTGGGCCACTGCCTTCTGTTGGCACTGTGCAGTAGCCCATAAAGAACCTGATTTATTAAACTTGTTCTAATAGAAGATGGGAAAACAGTCTTAGTACATTAGGCTCTAAAATATAAAACTGTAAATGCAGTACACCTTTTTTTTGGGGGGGGGGGGGGTGCGGGAGAATCCATGGGACCTAGGCTTTGGTATCTGGCTCCTTGATTTAAAGAAAATTTGTCAAGGCCTCGTATAATCTATAAGTGCAGTAGTTCAAAGTTGCTCCTTCCATATCGTCCTGCTAGACCAGTCCAGACAAGTGGGTTGTGTTCCCCTTCCAACAGATTGATGGAGACAAAGAACCAGTGAAAAGCCCAGGTTTCAATGGCATCACTCTCATGCCTCTATCTGCTTCAGCCACCAGAAGTCCCTCAGTATTTCTTTTTCTCCAGCAGAAAGTAGATGGATTTTCTCCTCTCTGAAGAAAATCTGAAGATTGAGAGGAAAAGAGATTGATAAACGCTCGTGAACAACCACTTCAGGTGCTAAAGGGGTGACTCACTTGAGCACGAGAGACTGAATGAATTAGTGGAGAGACTGAATGAATTCTTTGCTTCGGTCTTTACTGAAGAAGACGTAAGGAAGTTACCCATGAGTGAAATGGTATTTTAAAGTGATGCATCAGAAGAATTGAAAGAAATATTGATAAACTGAGATGTATTACAACTATTTGATAAACTAAAGAGTAGCAAATCAGCTAGACCAGATGGTATACATCCAAGGATGTTGAAAGAACTGAAATATGAGATTGCAGACCTACTATTAGTAATCTGTGAACTATCATTAAAATCATCTGTAATACCTGAAGATTGGCGAATGGCCAATGTAACACCAATTTTTAAAAAGGTTTCCAGGAGTGATCCGGGAAACTACAGACCAGTGAGCCTGACATCAGTACCGGGCAAAATGGTAGAAACCATTATAATATAGAACAAAATTACTGAACATGTAGATAGTCATGTTTGGCTTTAGCGCAGGAAGGTCTTGTCTTACTAATCTGTTATATTTTTTTGAAGGTGTGAATAAACAGGTAGACAAAGGTGAGCTGGTCGATATAGTGTATCCGGATTTTCAGAAAACCTTTGACAAGATCCCTCATAAGAGACTCTTGGGGGTATGTTTACTAAACCGTCTTAACGTCGCAGCGGTGGCATTATCGCGCGCTGTCACTTAGAGGTATGTTTAATAAAGGGTGCTATTTGCGCTGCTGTCATGTTATTGGGCGATAAGGCACGTTATCACACGATAATGGTGCTTTACTGGGCGCAAAGGTACCTTAGCGTGCGATAACGCGCGCAGCGGCGCAAATGAGCGCTGAAGGCGGAGAAAGGCTCCCGGAGGGCGGAGGAAGGCTCCCCAGGGGCGGAGAGAGAGGGTCAGTGGGTGGAGAGTGGGAGGGGAGAGGCTCCCTGCACACTAACGCTGTGGATTCCGGGGCTGAAAACTAACGCCAGTGAAACCCTGGCGTTAGAGCAGATTTAAAGGGAAGAGAAACCATTTACATCAGCAATGTACAGCAAAGCCAGGGAAACCTACAAAAAGTGATAAGTGTGATACATGTGCACGGAACAAAAGGGCAAATAAACATTGAAAAGGACCTGAACAAAATGGAAAAAAAACATAACCAAGCTAGCCAATAGTGATATTAATGGGAAACAGCAACAAACACTACCGAGAAAGCTCCAAAAAAAAGATATTAGTTTTGGAAGGGTCTATGCTCTATTAGTTTTGGAAGGGTCTATGCTCTGTCCCCATACAAGGTGAATGATCCCACAGTGAAATAGCGCTGATCAGGGTTTCCCCTTGTTATTGGACATGTTTCCTATGGCATTCACATGTTCCACAACAGCAGGGTGGGCATGTCGGAACGGGCAACTAGACAGATCTTGGAAAAGGGGATACAGAGGGCTGCAGGCAGCACATGCTGTGGTGCAGCAGAGCCACAGTGCGGACTAGGGTGATGCCCAGGTGGCCCATAGGAATGCTGAAACAGTAGAGCAGCCAGACAGCAACTGATGAGGGCCCAACATGGGCATGAGTGTGTTTCCCACAGTGTCACGGGATAGTACCCAGCAGGTACCCCCAAGGGCACAGAACATTGGCAGGCGGTGCTGGGGGGAAGCGTGGACATCTATGCAGGCACCCCTACCCCAGAACCCGCACCATCAGCAGAAGGGCATGTCAGCATGGTGGCAGAGGGATACTGGTGGTAGAGGGGGCAGTGGCAGCTGCCCACAGCAGACCATGGCCTAGCCCTATGTAGGTGGGTGCCATGCACTGCAACAGACAGGCCCTGTCTGACGAACAGTCATGGTATCCCCAGGGAATGCACTGTCCCTGTGGCAACACGGTGGTGCAGTAGACACAGCCAGTGTGTTCTGGAGCAGAAAGTCTCAGGTTCGAGTCCCAGCTGTGGTTCCTGCCAATCCAGTCCCCATATTTTACCCACTACTAAACCGTGGTAATAAAAGAGGGAACCTTTATTGCAGATAACAGCAACATGCCTCAAACGCCTATATTTTACCCTACAGAGCACAGACACCATAGACATGTGCAATACCTAGAGCAGTGTTTCCCAAATGCAGTCCTGGTGGGCTAAACACCATTCAGGTTTCATGCTGTCTCCAATAAAGATGCCTGTGCTGCATTTGTATGTGCCGCCCCCATGGTATGCAAATGTATCTCATGCATATTCATTAGAGACAGCATGAAAACCCAAACAGTGTTTGGCCCACCAGGACTGGAGTTGGGAACCTCTGCCCTAGAGCAGCGGCCAACAGGGGCAGAAACACCCGCACCCACAGGCTCCACTATCCAAAGCCTCATGGAGAGTCAGGCTGTTGGGCCCTGCGTGCAGCAACATTTCCAAATACTAGCACTTGCATACCTTAGCAATGCCGCCCTAAACCTGGGAATACGTTACACATATATCAAAAGGTTGCTATGATTAATGGCAGATAGCAATTCCTAAGTTAAGCACCATTTGCTGATAGAGCTGCATCATAGCAACCTTTCTGATATCTGTGGAGTGTGTTTCAGTTTTGGTTTCTGACAGTGTTTACCACCCCTGGGAGTGACACCAACTGTATTGCGTACCATAGCCATGCCTGCACTGTGCCCAGGACTGGTGTGGTGGCCAGGGCTGCCAAAAGCCATTATAGTTGCACAATGCTGGCATAGGTAGGGGAGTGTGTGTCTGTCCAGCCAGTGTGTGGTGGCTGCCAACACCTTACTCAGCCCACACTGCTTGCACTGTTTCCAGTGTTAGCCTGCCAATGTGTATAATGAGGAGCAAGGTACTGTGGGTATGACCCGGACAGGATGCATCTGCACAGGGCATAGGGCAATGGGTGGGACATTGTAGTGCCCGGCCACCACCTGCATGGACAGGGTGGCCACAGCATGTCCTGCTGGGAGGTCACTCTCACCCTGACTGAGCAGTGACCATGGCATGGCTAGGTTCCCCCATAGTGCTATATTGTATTTCTCTCAAGTGATATATATGGTTTCTCTTTTCTGGGGGCCTAATCACTGACTTATCTGCTTGGTGGGTGTACTCACATCCCAGTTTTGGGTGCACACATCTCCTCCAGGACCATGCACTATGGATTAGCTAGCAGACTGTCTGCAGTTAGTATGTGTATGGCTGGAACATCTTGCAGGGTGCAGCGGCTGGAGACTCACTGTGCTTGCTGCTGGAGAATGTCAGATAGTGGTGGGGAGCAGCTGAGCATTTCCAGGCCTACTGTCTGTCTGCTATTGCTTTATGGATGTGTACAGATCTGCATTGACGGCCTTGTAGGATGTTGGTTCCCCAACAGGACTGGGGTTGATGGTCCCCTCTACTGCCACCATTGCAGGGATGTAGAATGTGGATCTGTTGGTGGGAGATCCTGTTCTGCCCCCACCCTGAGCCCCAGAGAGCAGGTTGGGTGGTACTACATAATCTGCCTATGGGTCCAAACACCACCCCTGTCAATTAAATCATGTGACCATGGCACCCACACATGATATGTACTATTCTGAGTGCAATATAGTCCACAAGGGCTAGACGTGACTGGGAAATAGAGATGGACACAGGTGTATCCTAGGTGTGTCTGCAAGGACTACCTATCACAGACTGGCACTGATGGTGACCTGCAGCATAGCCAGCTCAGCTCACCAGGTGCTGTGGACATGGTGCTGGATGCCCCACCTCACCCTCAGGGTGAGCACAGTACCCGCACAATGTGACGGTCTGTAGCTACTCTGTGCCAGTAACACACACGGTCAGTTCCCCCTACCAGGCCGAGGTGCTGTGTGAGTGCATACCCCATCTTGTGATCATCTGTAGACTGCTGATCTGCATGTGCAGTGCATCATGGGTACGGGTGGGTAACCCTATCTTGGTAACCACAACAGACAGTTTGTGTGGTGACCTGCAGTCCCTCTGTAGCCAGCCAGGGGTGTGTTAGCAGCAATAGAGATGTAGCCCACTGGTTACTTCACTGCTTGTGGAGCCAGAGGCCATGGGTTTGATCCCACAGTAGAGTTATTTGATAGGGCTGTCCAAGGCATTGTCTATTTTTAATGTAAATTAGTACTGCCAGCAAAAACACCCTCACAGTGCTGTAACCTTAAGCTGCCTCATAAGGCGCCCCATAAAGTGCCTTATAAGGCGCCCTATAAGGTGCTCTATAAAGCGCCTTATAAGGCGTCCTATAGGGGACATTATAGGGTGCCTTGGCGGACAGTGCACTTTATAATGTGCCCTCTGGAGTGCCTTATAGGGCGCCTTATGCGGCGCCTTAGGTTACGGCATTGTGAAGGTGTGTTTTCTGGAAGCACTAATTAAAATAAAACTAAAATGCCTCACAAAGCACTGCTTAAACATAAAGGGTAATGCCTCAGCCAGCCTTATTCATTAAGCACACTGGGGGATCAAACCTATGACCCCTGTACCATCAGTCAGTGTATTAACCACTGTGCTACACCTCTGCTGCTCTGTTTGCATGTCAGCGCGCCTACTTAAGATTAAGACGCGTTAATGTGCATAGCTCAATCCATTGCCCGATAATGTGCACAGCGCTTGTTATCACGCGATAATCCCGGTTTGCTATGTTTAGACCGGAACGCCCACTCCTTTTATGGCATCCTGCACACTATCTCCGGGCGCACGTTAAGACTGCTTAGTAAACATACCCCTTAGTGCGTGATAACGCGACTGTGACATTAAGGGACACTAACGCTGTGAAATCCGGCTCTGAAGGGTGGAGTAACGCTTCCCAGAGAGCGAAGAGAAGGGTTCAGTGGGCGGAGAGTGGGAGAGGAGAGGCTCCAGACACACTAACGCTGTGAAATCTTTGTCTGAACACTAACGCCAGTGAAACCCTCGCGTTAAGGCACATTTGCAGGAAAGAGAAACCATTTCAGTCAGCAATGTACAGCAAAGCCAGGGAAACCCAAAAATGTGATAGTAGTGATACATGTGCACAGAACAAAAAGGCAAATAAACATAGAAAATGACCTGAACCACATTTAAAATCCCAATAACCAAGCTGGCCAAAAGTGATATTAATGATAAACATAAAGCAACTCCACTGACAAAGCTCAAAAAATAAGATATCATGTTTGGAAGGGTCTATTCTCTTTCCCACTACAAAGTGAATGATCCCACATTGAAGTAGTGCTGATCAGGGTTTATTCAGTCTATATTGGGCAGGTTTGTTATGGTGTGCACATGTGCAGTAACAGCAGAGTGGGCACGTAGGAAAGGGCAACTGTTCTGATGCTGTAAATGGGATATAGAGGGCTGTAGGTGGCACATGCTGTGGTCCAGCTGGGGCACAGTGTGTGTTAGGCAGATGCCTAGGTGGCACATAGGGATGCAGAAACTGTAAAGCAGCAAGACAGCAACTGACGAGGGTCCAACATGGGCACGAGTGTGTGTCCCACAGTGTCACAGGGGAGATTATCCAGCAGGTACCCCCAAGGGCACATAATATTGGCAGGTGGTGTGGGGGAGGGGGGGAAGCGCGCATGTCCATGTAGGCACCCCTACCCGAGAACCCACACCATAGGCAGCTGCCTACCGGCATACTGGATGGCCTCGGACTGCGCACCACAAGCACCACCGGCATAATGGCATGGCAGCATGGTGCTGGAGGGGTGCTGGTGGCGAAGGGGGCAGTGGCATCTGCCCACAGCAGACCATGGCCTAGCCCCGTTTAGGTGTGTGCCGTGCACTGCAACAGACAGGGTCTGTCTGACGAACAGTCATGGTATCCCCAGGGAATGAACTGTCTCTGTGGCAACAGTGTGGTGCAGTACACACAGCTAGTGTGTTCATGAGCAGGAAGGTCACAGGTTCAAGTCCCAGCTGTGGCTCCTGCCAACCCAGTCCCCATATTTTACCCAGTACTAAACCGTGGTAATAAAGACGGAACCTTTTTTGCAGATAACATAAACATGCCTGAAATGCCTATATTTTACCCTATAGAGCACAATCACCATAAACATGTGCAATACCTAGAGCAGAGTTTCCCAACTGCAGTCCTGGAGGCCCAAACACCATTCAGGTTTCATGCTGTCTCTAGTAAATATGCCTGTGCTGCATTTGTATGCGCCGCCCCCATGGTATGCAAATGTATCTCATGCATATTCTTTAGGGACAGCATGAAAACCCGAACAGTGTTTGGCCCACCAAGACCGGAGTTGGGAACCTCTGCCCTAAAGCAGCAGCCAACAGGGGTATAAACACCCACACCCACAGGCTCCACTATCCAAAGCCTCGTGGAGAATCAGGCTGTTAGGCCCTGCGCGCAGCATCATCTCGCAATACTAGCACTTGCATACCTTAGCAATGCCGCCCTAAACTTGGGAATACGTTACACATGTATCAAAAGGTTGCTATGATTAATGGCAAATAGCAATTCCTAAGTTAATCACCATTTGCTGATAGAGCCGCATCATAGCAACCTTTCTGATATCTGTGGAGTGTGTTTCAGTTTTGGTTTCTGACAGTGTTTACCACCCCAGGGATTGACCCCAACAGTATTACGTACCATAGCCATGCCTGCACTGTGCACGGACTGGTGTGGTGGCCAGGGCTGCCAAAAGCCTCTATATTTGCACAATGATGGCATAGGTGTGGGAGTGTGTGTCTGTCTATCCAGTGTGTTGTGGCTGCCTACACCTTACTCAGCCCATACTGCTTGCACTGTTTTCAATGTTATCCTGCCAATGTGCATAATGAGGAGCAAGGTATTGTGGGTATGGCCCGGAGAGGGTGGCCTGGGCAGGATGCATCTGCACAGGGCATAGGGCAATGGCTGGGACATTGTAGTGCCCGGCCACCGCCTGCACAGTCAGGGTGGCCACTGCATGTCCTGCTGGGAGGTCACTCTCACACTGACTGTTCAGTGACCACTGCATGGCTAGGTTCCCCCATAGTGCTATATAGCATTTCTTTAAAGTGATATTTTTGGGTTATCTTGTCCGGGGCTCATTCAGTTATTTATCTGCTTGGTGGGTGTGTTGGTGTGTGTGCGCGTGCACGCTCATATCCCAGTTTTGGGAGCACACATCTCCAGGAACATGCACTATGGACTAGCTAGCATACTGTCTGCAGTTAGTATGTGTATGGCTGGAACACCGTGCAGGGTGCAGTGGCTGGAGAATGTCAGATAGTGGTGGGGGGCAGTTGAGCCTTTCCAGGCCTACTGTCTGTCTGCTTGCTATTGCCTTATGGATGCGTACAGATCTGCATTGACTGCCCTGTAGGTTCCTGTTCCCTAGCGGGACCGTGGTTGATGGTTCCCTCTACTGCCACCATTGCAGGGATGTAGAATGTGGATCTGTTGGTGGGAGATCCTGTCCCCCACCCTGAGCCCTAGAGGGCAGGTTGGGTGGTGCTACATAATCTGCCTATGGGTCCAAACACCCCCTTCACTTAAATCATGTGACCATGGCACCCACACAGGATATACACTATTCTGGGTGCATCACAGTCCACAAGGGCTAGACGTGACTGGGAAATATGGATGGACACAGGTGTATCCTAGGTGTGTCTGCAAGGACTACCTATCACACACTGACACTGATGGTAACCTGCAGCATAGCCTATCTCAGCTACGCCAGGTGCTGCGGACCCGGTGCTGGGCGCCCCACCTTGCCCTCAGGGTGAGCACAGTACCCACATAATGTGACTGACTGTAGCTACTCTGTGCCAGTAACACACACGGTCAGTTTCCCCTACCAGGCAGAGGTGCTGTGGGGGGGCATACCCCATCTTGTGATCATCTGTAAACTGCTGATCTGCATGTGCAGTGCATCATGGGTACGGGTGGGTTAACCCTATCTGATAACCAAGTTTGTGTGGTGACCTGCAGTCCTGTAGCCAGCCAGGGGTTTGTTAGGAGATATAGCCCACTGGTTACTTCACTGATTGTGGAGACAGAGATCATGGGTTGATCCCACAGTGGTGTTATTTGATCGGGCTGTTTGAGGCATTTCCTTTTTTAATTTAAATTAGTGCTGCCAGCAAAAACACCCTCACAGTGCTGTAACCTTAAGGTGCCTCATAAGGCGCCCTATAAAGCACCCTATAAGGCACCCTATAAAGCGCCCTATAAGGTGCCTTATAAGGCGCCCTATAGGGAAACATTATAAGATGCCTTGGCGGACAGTGCACTTTATAATGTGCCCTCTGGAGTGCCTTATAGGGCGCCTTATGCGGCACCTTAGGTTACGGCACTGTGAGGGTGTGTTTGCTGGCAGTACTAATTTAAATTAAAAAAGAAAATGCTTCAGACAGCACTGATTTAAAGTAAAGGGTAATGCCTCAGACAGCCTTATTCATTAAGCCCACTGGGGGATTAAACTCATGACCCCTGTTTCATCAGTCAATGTATTAACCATTGTGCTACACCTCTGTTGCTGTGTTTGCAGGTCAACGTGCCTAATTAAGGCTAACGCGCGATCTCCAGGAACAAGCAGGAATGAGTCTTCCACATATGGGTACGTCGGTACCGACGGAGCCTGCACGGGAATGCTCCCCAGCATCCAATCAGAAAGCTTTTGGGAGCATCCCTCGCGCCCTGCGCGCTGACTTCCCGCCTTTCCCACTGCCTCTCCTCAGTTTCGTTTTTCCGCGCAGAGCTGACAGGACGTCCTCCTGTCACCGCAGAAACTTTTTTCTTTAAAATTCTTATTTCTTGTTTTCTTGTGGTCGCGGCTGTTCTTCCCACTGATACCGGTACCGCCGGGTGCTTTATTCTTTCTTTTTTTCTAAAATTAGAAACATTTTTTCTCCTCAGTTTTTGTCTTAACTTTTTTGGGCCTACCAGGCCTCTCCAACATGGAGCTGCCTTCTCCTAAGAAGTGCCTTCATTGTGGAAACATAGCGTTTTCTTTTTAGACTCCAAGTCTTGGTGTCTAACTGTTTGGGTCCTGACCCTTTTTTCTTTCCCCTGAAACCGTCAGGCTGTACAATTGGGAGAAGACCTTCTCTTTTTCGAGTTTCACTCGATGCCGTTTTTCCTCCTGAAGTGGAGGACAACCGGTTTTTTCTTCTCTCCAGGATCAGGTAACCCACAAACAGTCTGTTAAGACTAGCCAATTATTGAAGGGGAAGTCTCATGCACAGCATGATGACGGCTCCAGCCTTGCCCTCAAGATCCCATTGGCAATAAAACCCCGGCGGGAGTCTTCGGGCTCCAAAGCCATACATGGGGTTTCAGGTTGTTCCTGGGGCTCACCCCTCACAGAACATACCTGAGCCGTGCCAGGGGGTGGTATCCGCTTCGAGCTGGTACCCGATAACCCGGCACCGGCACCGGTGTCAAGTGCTGCACTCTTCACCAGGGATCGTCATCTGGTGTCCTCGGTACCTTCGGGGCCGACGATGCGACCCAGATTGGCTTTCCTGTATCTCCGCATGCTCGGTGTTGGTACTGGCTTCGAGCGGTACCGATTACCCCGGCATTGGCATCGGTGTCGAGTGTTCCACTCTTCACCAGGGATCGTCATCTGCTATCCTCGGTACCTTCGGTACCGATCGATAACACATTGACTTTCCTGTATCGGCATCGCCGATACCACCACCTGTGTCGGTACCTTCTAGGCATGCATCGATGACCTGCTCCCTCGATGCCCAGTCTGGAATCGCTATCCAGTCTAGATGACTTTGGTACCGACGCGTTTGGGAACCGACCCATATCGTTCCCGATTATGCAGTACCCGAGGATATTTACCAAGCCTCTCGGGTTACCTCGGTACCGCTTTCAGCAGCCTCCGATACCTGCTGCGATGGCATTACCGTGTCCGATACCGCTATCGGTATCGATGTCGATTCCTGCAGTTCCATCGGTGCATCGATCCTTTCTATGCCCTAGCTTGGAATCGATACCGGGAACCGATGATGCAGTACTAACTGCCCTCGAATCAGAACTGTCAGTATTGTTCTCCATCTCTAGTAGGATTCTTTTTTCTGCACACAGTCCAGTATGTCTTCTGGTGCTCAAGCTGCTTCTGCAACCTCAGCCTACCAGGATAGTTCCTATTGGAGATCCTTCTTTTCAGAAATTTCTCCTTGACATGGCAACCTTTCTTGCCATTCCTATTCCTGGCTCTACTCTTAACCAAGATCCTGCAGAAAAGGAAAATATAATGCTTCCTTTACATCATTCTCTGCAGGACCTTCTTCTGAGGATTTGGGAATCACCTTTAAGGGTTCCTTTCGCCTTCTACAGCCATGAATGTTCTGTATCAGGTGCCTCCCTCTCCGGGCGTTCAGAAAAACCAACTTCCACATCATTCCCATTGTAGTGGAATCAGCAATGAGGAAGGTAAGAAGCAAGAAGAAGCATTCTTCTTATCCGCCAGGTCGTGCATCTAAAGCACTTGATGCCTTTGGACGTCAAACCTTCCAAACTTCTATGCTGGCTTCAAGAAATTATCTCATATATTTTTTATATGAGCCTGAC
This sequence comes from Ichthyophis bannanicus, assembly GCA_033557465.1. Taxonomy (NCBI): domain Eukaryota; kingdom Metazoa; phylum Chordata; class Amphibia; order Gymnophiona; family Ichthyophiidae; genus Ichthyophis; species Ichthyophis bannanicus. Next base: position 125,726,164 of record CM066039.1, on the reverse strand, counting down.
ACTTCAGGAGGTCACAGAGAAATTATCTCTTTTGTCCCCTTTTTTGTCAGAGCCTAAGGCCACTGACTATTCCTTGCTTCTTAATCATAGCAGGAATATCTCTTGGTTTCTTTCTCGTGCTTCCCTAGACTCTTTGAGTCTGTTAGCAGATCCTCTGCTATTGCCATTGGAGCACGTCGTAAAGCCTGGCTGCAAGCTTCAGACTTGAGCAGATGGGCACAACATACACTGGGTAACTCTCCTTGTACTGGAGAAAATTTCTTCAATAAAGAGGCTTTACGTCAGGTTGCTCATTGCTCCACTGACTTCCCTGGTTCTGGAAACCATCCTAAGCCTTCTTTTAACCCAGGACGTAGGAAATGTCCTGCCAAAGTTCTCTTCCTAAGAAAAGAAAGTTTCACCCTTCTTCTGCCCATCCTCCAGATGTACCCAAACAAGGGACATCTCATTCCTAGTCTGAAGTCTCCAGATTCTAGCCAGTCTGATCATAACCAGCAACCATAGGTTTTGGTATGTTGCTATCTACAGCTACTGCTTCTTAGCAGAAGTTTTTATTCCCAAACCCTACACTGGTTTTTTTCCCTTTCAGTATGCTAACTGTTAGGATTACTTTTGTCCATGGGTTACAGAATTCTCCCCTTCTTACTACTACGAAGGGAGGTTACAACTATCCCATGATAGTTTCTGTCCCCACATGGACATCTTTTCCTTCAGCTGACTTGCCATATGGTAAGTCACTTTCCAACCCCCTCTCTTCCAGGGTTTTCCCCTGCTTGGGTTGGTACCATACTGAAACACTTCTCTTTCTTCCAGTGTAGACCTTTTGTATCCTTCAATGCATGCTCTGAACAACTCATCAGACAGGGACGGGAATATCGCCCTTCCGCTCCCTTTAGGGCCTGGTTTTCTCTCTGTTTTTTACAGGAGATCCCCTCTGCTGTTTTGTTTCAGAGGACTGCTATGTATGCAGTGAGTTCCAGTGATTACTAGTAAAAATTTTTTCAAAAACTCATTGCAAAGCTACTTTCAACTATCTTGCATAGTACTACTCACTGCAGGGTATCTTCTTCTAGCCATATCCTTTCCTAGGATTGTGGCAACACACCTGACTTCTGTCCACAAGTATGCTTTTAGTAATTCTTCGCTGCACAATGCCTCTCTGCAATCTCCAGGAGAAGCTTTCTACTAATGGGCCCTTGCTACAGAAAAAAAAGCATTGGACTTTGGTTCCCTCTGAGGGTTTTTTCCCATGTAGTAGAAAAAGGGTTTATATAATCATTCACATGGACGTGAATGTCCAAGGAGTTCCCAATCTTGCATGGAATCTACCCCTTTTTTTCCTTGCAAGCTTGGCCTTTATGTTTTTTCCATGCTCCACGTGGACAAAGCATACTCTTTTTGCTGTACATGATACCCCTGTGTCCCTTGGCTGGGTCCTTCCTGTCTGTATCTTAGGTCTATGCAGGTTTTTTTTTGTTCCTTTGGAAATGTCAGAGGTCCTAAAGTACTCCTGACGTGCTCTTGACAGACGGCGCTTATTAACCCCTCTGTTTTTTTCACGCAACCATAAACCGTTATGTCACTGAACCACATTATCCTGCACCGCAGAAATAGAATTCTCTAATATTATCTTCAGGTGGGTTTTTTACCCCCTCATTATTAGATGAATCTTTTCCCCCTCACATTCCCCCATGTGAAGTGTTCTTTGTGGGGCTCAGTTGCAGCATGGTATCCTCAGACCTTATATTCATGTAATGTATAATGTCCTATACATACATCTTTCTGTAGTCTGTGTGGGGCATAAGTCATGCCCTCTATAGATATATAGATCTTATATTCAGATATATATATATATATATATATATATATATATATAATATATATATAATAGTATATATATATATATCGGTGCCCATTGGGAGATGTCCATAAGGACGCTAAATATTACCTGCTATCTCCCGAAACTGTCTGTGCTATAAAGCTTTTCCCGTCTTAAGGGGTCCAGACAGTCCACCTCCGCCTATTCTCATACTGCCTCAGTCAGTGGGAGCGTTTAAAAACACACAATTATTGCTGTGATGTCAACAGCTTCTATTTTTGTTATAGATCTCCCTGTCTATGAAGTATCAAAACTTCAATGTCTTCCTATCTCTTACCAGGCTAGGAAAGGACAATGATAGAATTTTGGGCACATGCCTCTTGGCTTCTCACCACCACCCAAAATATTGTCTATTAGACAACTTTTTGTGTGGTGGTGAAGAATTGAGGGAGGCATGTGGACACATTCTGTCCTACCCTTTTGATGTCTAGGACATCTGCAACCTGCCCACTCACAATCTAAAATGACCAGCGTTGTGTAAAGGCACGGGTCTCCAAATTCCAGCCCTAGAGTGCCAAAACCAGTCAGGTTGGCCAGGATAGCGCTAATGAATATATATCTCATGCATATTAATTAGGGCTATGCCTGAACACCTGACTGGCCTAGGGGCTCCAGGAGGATCTGGTCAAGAACGCACTGCGTTGGACGGTCCGAACGCCGGTAACATTTAAGGACGATGTTAGTAAACTATACCCCTTGGTGAAATTAAAAAGTTTATGGGATTGGAGGCAGTGTTAAGTACTGTGGATCAGGAAACTGGCTAAAAGATGGAAAACAGAGGGTAGGGGCTAAATGGCTTATTTCCCCAATGGGAACATATTCGATATATGACATTTGCAGATGGCACAAAATTATTTAAGAGGATTGTGAAAAATTGCAAGAGGAAGGACCTTGATAAGATTGGAAGAGTGGACGCCTTTAGATAATAGATGAAAGTTCATGTGGACAAGTGCAAATGTTATGCAGCTAGGAAAGAAACCAAGCCAAACTTATGTTTACACGATGCAAGGTTCCACAATAGGAATCACCACCCACGAAAAAAATGTAGGCGTGGAAAGCGCATTAAAACGCCTCTAAAGTGGCAGCAGCGGGCCAAGAAGGCAAATAGAAATGTTAGGAATAATAAGGAAAGGAATGGAGAATAAAACAAAGGATATTATAATGCCTCTATACTCGTTCCATGGTGCAACCCCACCTTGAATATGGTGTGCAATTCCGATCACCGTTATCTTAAAAAGGATATAGCGGAATTAGCAAAGGTACAGAGAAGAGCCACCAAAAAATGGTAAAGGAATGGAAGGATACCCTTAAAAGGAGGAGAGGCTTAAAAGGTAGATAGGGCTCTTCATCCTGGAACAAAGAGGGTGCTGAGGGGAGATATGATAGAAGTCTATAAATTAATGAATGAAGTGGAACAGGTAAATGTAGATTGATTGTTTATGCCATCAGAATGTAGAAAGACATAGGGGACATGCAATGAAGCTTACAGTGTAATCCGTTTAAGAACTTCATAAGAGAGGTATTTTTTTCACTCAAAGTGTAATCAAACATCTGGAATTTGATACTGGAGGATGTAGTAAAGAAGCTGTTAGTGTAGCTGGCTTTAAAAAAATTCCTGGAGGAAAGGTCCATAAACCATTTATTAATGAGGACCCATGAAATCCACTGCTTGTCCCAATACAAAGCATTGTGGCAACCTGTGTATCTTTTTTTGGGAAAACTGCCAGGTACTTGTGACATGGATTGGCCACAGTTGGAAACAGGATACTGGGCTTGATGGACCTGTGGTCTGACCCAGTATGGCATTTTCTTATGTTCTTATCACGTGTAAAGCTACACTAGGACCCCTTCCTGGTCTTTTCGTAGACATAGGAAGATGGACAAAGTGATTCAGCTCCATGCCCTTATCCTGATAAGGGCCCTTTGAGCAATGCCACAAAATTGGAAGAATTCTGGAAGAGTACAGCAAGCCTCACACAACCTCAGCATCCCCTCAATGCCCCCCTGCTCATTCCCGAAGATTGCCAAAGGCTCTCAAAGGGGATCTACCTGCCAGCCCACCTATTCACACAGTGCTGATAAAATAAAAACCCTAGCCAGTCAAGCAGTTTCAGGGGAGTAGAGCTGAGCCGGCATGGATCCGATGCCTGTGCTGTCAGGGGGGGGTGAGTACCAAGGGGGGCCTTGTCATTGTCCCCTGTTTGAGGGTTCCCGGTTCCATCTCTGACGAGGATGCAATTCAGGGTGGACTTCTAAGCAACCAATTGGCGCTGGGTGGGGGTTTCCCTGCTGTTTTCTGTATGGCATTAGTAACATTTTTGCCTCTTGTTTCGCCTGAGGGTCGCACAGTCCTAAGGCGTTATTCTGTCCAGGTGTCCTGCAACCCGTGCTCGTTTCCCCCTAGCCCCTTTATAATGTGTGTTATTTAAAAGCGCAGTTATTGCATGCTGGCAGGCCAATGCAGCCTTCTAAGCGCGTGCTCTTGTGAAACCCCATAATTGTCTCTGACTTCATCTCAGTAACGTTCTTTGACCTGTGACCAAGTGAGGAGCCTCATCCTTGGGATTCTGGACTCTGCCCACTTTCCGGATGGCAGCCGATTCGTGAGTTGCCACTGAAAGGCACGCCTTTCCCCCTCTCAACTGGGGGACACAGTCCACCCTGACTACCTCAGGGCATGAGGTGCAGGATGGCGCTAAGAGTAAGGCTGTTCAGCCAGCTGGAGGCTCTGCGAGACCATGCTGTGAGGCCACTCTTCATTCGCGAGGGGGTGTGTGGCAACTATGCCTCCTGGTATTGGTGAGCCCTTTTCCGAGAGAAGCGCTTCCTGCATTCCAGATTGTACTCCCTGTAATTCTTTTCCTTTTTGCAACAGCCTGGTGGTCCTTCTGGTATGGTAAGTTAGACACTGCCAGCCTCTAGATGCCCCTCCGTTTGCAGTCTTGTGCCATGCCAGGCTGAAAGTAGAAGGTCATGTTCGAATTGGCCCTGGACACTTCCTGAAGATGAGGAAACAGTGGGGAGCTATTTGAGATGTGACTATGCCTTAGCCCCAGATGAATTGGTTTTGGGATCTGATATGGATGAGGATAGATATATTGTAACATAGTATATGAGGGCAGATAAAGACCAGTATGGTCCATTCCTAGTCTGCCAACAAGGCGGGCAAGAGTAGGTGCACTTGCCGCTGTCATGCAGGTACACCTCTCCCCATAACCTTTGTTTAGGGGTGTACCCACCGCTCCATGTAGGTTTACCCCTATTTGTTCAGATATAAGAGATAGTATTGATTTTATTTTGATTTTATCCTGTTGCTATAAAGGAATCCAGTAATGTCTGTCCCATGCCATCTTGAATTCATGTCACTGTGTTTCGCCCCACCACTTCCAGCGGGAGGGACCATTCGAAGATCCTCCACCATCCTTTCAGTGAAAAAGTATTTCCTGACATTGCCTTTCCAGTTTAACCCCTTGCAGCTTCATGTTATGCCCTCTAATTTGACAGCTTCCCCGTCTTTGGAAGATGTTTGTTTGTCCATTAATACTCATGTTAAGTATTTAAAGGTCTGAATCATATCTTCCCCCCTGTACCTCCTCATCCTCCAGAGTGTACATATTTAGTGCTTCAAGTCCTCTTCTCATAAGTTCTTCTGACGCAGGCTCCAAATAATTTTGGTCGCATCCACCTGAAAACCGCTTCCAGCCTTTTTATATCCTTTGCGAGATATGGTCTCCAAAGCTGAAACACAAGATTCCAAGTGAGGGCCTCACCAAGCGACTTGTACAAGTGGTATTAGGTACCTCTTCCTTTCCTACTGGGTAATTCCTCTCTGTATGCAAACCCAGCATCCTTCTTGGCTTTTGCCACCTGCCTGTCCCACACTGTTGTTTGCCACTTGAGGATTCATCAGAAACAGTCACACCGATGGTCTTTCTCCTGGTCTGTGCACATCAATCTCTCGCCCCCTATCGCCTACAATTCCCTTGGATTTCTGCTTCCCAAGTGCATTTACACTGCACTTCTTTCACATTAAATCCTTAACTGCCAAGCATTAGGACCAGCTTTTGTAGATCGTTCCTCATGTTCCCCACATCCTGAGGGGAGTCCACTCTGTTGCAAAATGTTAGTGTCATCGCAAAAAGACAGACTTTTCCATTCAGCCCTTCAGCAATATCACTCACAAAAAATATTGAACAGATACCCGGTCCCCAAGATCCGAACCCTGGGCCACAACCGCTAATCACTCTTCCTTGTCATCCTGAGTAAGTTTCTGTTTAACCATCAACCCTCTGTTGGTCTGTCAGTCAACCAATTCTGAATCCAGGTTTCCCCATCTTGGGACCCATCCCCAAGCTGTTGAGTATTAATTGATAAGCCTCCTATTGGAGGAACAGGTAAGTCAAAGGGCTTTGTTGAAATCTAGGTAGATCACATTCCATGCGCATGCCCTTGATCTAGTGTCTCTGGTCACGCCATCCAGATCAAAGAACTCAGATCAGATTTGTTTGGCAAGATCGCTACCTTTGGTTAAAACTATGTTGGTTTCGAAGGAAGTCCACTTATCTCCGCTCTTTCAGGAGCACCTCCATTACTTTTTTGTCCCGCCACCAAGGTAAGGCTTTTACTGGCCTGTAGTTTTGTCCACTGAACTCTTTCTTCTTAGTACCGGACCCTTTTTGTGGAGAGGTACCACATCAGCCCTTCTCCAATCCTGTGGAACTTCTGTCTTCAAGGATCTATTAAAAACATCCTTTAAAGGCCCTGCAAGAACTTCTCTGAGCTCTTTCAGTATCCTGGGGTATATCCCATCTGGTCCCATAGACTTGTCCACTTTCAGTTTTGCAAGCTGTTCTAACACATCATCTTTTGTGAATGGTGTGGTATCTACTCCATTCCCATTTGTATATTTGTCAATCACGGGTGGTCCTTATCCAGGATTTTCTCTAGTGAAAACAGAGCAGAAGTATTTGTTTAGTATTGTCGCTTTTTCAATGTCACTTTCCACGAATCTGTTCCCAGCAACTTTTGAGTCCTGCAATTTCCACCTCTGATTTTCCTTCTCTCCTGAATATACCTGAAAAAAATCTTGTCGCCACACTTCACATCTTTAGCCATCTTTTCTTCTGCCTTTGATTTTGCTATCCTTATTTCTCTTTTTGTCTCTTTTAGTTGATCTTGTGTTCTTTTCTGTGTTCCTCTGTTTGCGAGCTTCTGAATTTTGTGAAAGCCTTTATTTGTGCAGCAACTTCTTTGGAGAACCAAATAGGTTTCCTTTTCCTCTTGTTTTTATTTACTTTCCTTACGTATGTATCTGTTGCATCTTTTATTGCTTTTAGTTAGCCCATTACAATTCGACTTCCCTTAACCCCTCCCACCCTACTAACTCCTCCTTCAGGTACTTGGCCATTTTACTGAAGTCAGCGTTTCTGAAGTCTAAGACTTTGAGTTTGCTTGATTGGATTCCATCTTGGCTTTTATCTCAAACCACACTGTGTGATGATCGCTGCTGCTCACATGGGCACCCACCTGGATATTCGACATGCTACCTCCGTTGGTGAGCACTAAATCCAGCACAGAGCTCTTCCTGGTTTGTTTAAGTAACGCATCTTGGAAGGCATCCACAATTTTTTTATGTCTTTCCAGATTTGCAGAAGGAACACTCCAATCCACATCGGGTAGATTAAAGTCACCCAATATGATCACTTCCCCCTTCATGGCTATCTTTGCAATATCAGCAATCAATTCGCTATCCATTTCTTCAGTGATGCACTGCACATGCAGATCAGCAGTCTACAGATGATCACAAGATGGGGTATGCGCTCACACAGCACCTCGGCCTGGTAGGGGGAACTGACCGTGTGTGTTACTGGCACAGAGTAGCTACAGACCGTCACATGTGCAGGTACTGTGCTCACCCTGAGGGTGAGGTGGGGCGCCCAGCACCAAGTTCACAGCACCTGGCTTAGCTGAGATAGGAGGCCTCTAGACCACACCAGTATGGATGACAGTGCCATCTTCTCTTTCCAACACAATCCAGAGCGCTTCTTCTTTTCCCCATGTCCCCTGCATTTCAGCAGCTTTAATATTGCTTTTGACATAAAGGGCTACTCATTCTCCTTTTCTACCCTCTCTATCTCTTCTAAATAGATTATAGCCAGCTATGGCTATATCCCAGTTTATGTGATTTATTAAACCATGTTTCTGTTATGGCCACAATGTCCAAGTGCATTTCCACCATTAGGGCTTCCAGATTAGGAACTTTGTTGGCTAGGCTTTGTGCCTTTGTACTCATTGCTTACCTTCAGAAGACTATGCAGAGGCCGGCATAATCCCCCTGTTCCAGAAGGAAGAGCTGGCAGCATTGATTTCCAGGGTCTTGTCCACCTTGATCTTGATAGATGCGTACGGCATGAAGCAGGAACCAAAGGTACACTCACTTCTTCAAGGTGTGTGGAAATCCATTACTGCTTTCCCATTCCCAGAGGTGATCAAAGATTGATCTGATCTGATTGGGATTCACCTGACTCTCTGCCTAAAGGATTAAGGGTCTATAAGAAGATCTACACTCTCCCGGAAGAGGAATGTGACAAGTGGTTTGACATTCCCAGGGTGTATGCACAAGTCATGGCGGTTACCAGAAGGACTACCATTCCTGTGAAAGGCAGATCAGCGTTAAAGGATGTTCTTGACCACAAGGTTGATTCCTTGCTGAAGCCAGTGTGCGTGGCTGCAGCTATTTTACAGCTGGGGGTATGTACCAGCTTGATGCCTCGAGCCCTGCTCCAGTGGATTCAATCTCTACCGCCTGATGATACTACTTTCCTCTTGGAGTTGGCTGCAGCCTTCCTTTCTGATGCCATGTATGACCAGGTACATTTGGTGGCCAGGGATGGTGTGTCACAGAGTTGGATTTGGCTCCAGCACTGGGTGGCAGACTCTTCCTCCAAAGCCCAGTTGGCTGAACTGGCCTTAAGGGGAAGCTCCTGTTTGGAACAGATTTTGAAAAGCTGGTGAAGGACCTAGGCGAGACAAAATCTTACCACCTCCTGGAAGACAGATCCAGGGGTCTGTGAAGTGCGCTAATGCCTTTCTCGACAGCCTTTGCCCATCTACCCAAGGTGCGCTGGCTGGATTCCTGGGGGTCTCAGGATTATCGTTACTACTGACCTTAAAAAATAAAAGAAACAAAACCTTCTTCCCTTATGCTTCAGGGTCTCGGGTTTGTTCTTAGTCCTTTTGTGGCTCAGGGACTCCTTTTGTGCCTATTCCCTGATAACACGGATCACTGGGTGCTAGATACCATTCAGTTCGGCTGTGTCCTGGAATGCAAAGATCCAATTCCTGATTCCTTCATCATTTTCTCTTGTAGGTGTGCGATCAAAGGTGCTGCAGTACGGACCACCTTGGACAAGTTGATTTGCTTTAAGACAGTGGTGCTTGTTCCCCTAGATGAGCAGGGCAAGAGCAGATACTCCATCTACTTCATGTTGCCAAGGATGATGGTTCCTTACGACCTATTCTGGACTTCAAAGCAGTCAATGAGCACTTGCGCATCCTGCGCTTTCGGATGGAAACCTTGCATTCCGTGATTCAAGCAGTGCGCCAAGGGGAATTCTTGGCTTCTCTGGATCTGTCCGAGGTGTATTTTCATATCCCGATCCAGGTGGATCAGCTGATGTATCTGCGTTTTGCCGTGCTTGGCTCTCACTATCAGTTTGCCACTCTTTCTTTTGGGCTCTCCACTGCCCCAGGGACTTTCTCCAAGGTCATGATGGTGACAGTTGTAGCACCGAGGGATCTGTGTCCATCCCTATTTGGACAATTGGCTCATCCAAGCCCTTTCTCTGTCAGAAGCGTCTCGGGGGAAATCCCGAATGGTGTCCTTTTTGGAAAGCCTCAACTGGGTGATCAATCAGGAAAAGAGCCAGCTTTTGCTTCTCCAATCCTTGGGGTTGCTGGGGGAAGTTTTAACACTTGAGTGGGCAGAGTTTTCCTGACAGAGGAGAATGTCAGAAGACTTTTGAATTGTCTGGTGATGTTCTATGCACAGCAGGCCCCCAGAGTCTGGGATCATGGCGGTGACCATAGAGATGGTCCCATGGGCACATACCCACATGCGGCCACTCCAGCAGTCCCTTTTGACTCGATGGTCCCCGAGTTCTCAGGAGTTCGAGCGCAGGCTTCCACTCACGTTGAGGGTGAGGGCCAGCCTGTGGTGGTGGCGGCAGTCCTGTCATCTGAGAAAGGACATACCACTGGATGATTTCTCCTGGATCCGGCTGACAATGGATGCCAATCTCTCGGGCTGGGGAGCCCATTCCTGAGTCCGTACGGCCCAGGGTTATTGAAAGCGCAGTAAAGCAGTGTAGTACATCAACTGCCTCGAGACAGGAGCCTTCAGGTTGGCTCTTCTGTGTTTCAGGCCCCTGGTCAAGGGCCGGGCGGTTCGATTGGTTTCACATAATGCCAAGGCGATGGCTTATATCAGTCAGCAGGATGGCACAAGAAGCGCCGGAGTGACCCTGGAGATGGATCTCCTGTTTACCTGGGTGGAGAAGAACCTCGTAGCCTTGTTGGCTCAGCACATTGCCAGAGTGGACAGTGTGAAAGCGGACTTCCTCATCCAGCACTCTCTAAATTCCTTTGAGTGGTGGGAGGCATTTCAGTTGATTCTGCGCCGCTGGGGTCACCCTGAAATGGATCTGATGGCGACCCACTCCAATGCCAAGCATGCTGCTTCTTCAGTCGCCACATGGAGATGAGGTCCGAGGGCATAAATGCTCTGACCTAGCCTTGGTCCAGTCAACGGCTGCTGCTCATGTTTCCTTCTTGTCCTCTGGTGGGTGTGGGATTCGGCATATAGAGTGCCACCTGGGCAGGATTGTTCTAGTAGCACCGGATTGGTCATGGAGAGCATGGTTCAAAGACCTGATGTGACTCCTGCAGGTGTCTCGGCTGCCTCTTTCTCGGGGGGCTATAGCGGCAGGGCCTGATTGTTCTGGAGAACCTGGCTTCCTTCTTGCTTACAGCATGGCTTTTGACTGGAGACTGCTAGGACGTAAAGACTATTCTCCAGCAGTACTCTCTTCTATACTTGATGCCCAGAGGAGGGCTATTAAGCTAGCTTATGTACGGATATGTTGCCTTCTTGAGCGCTGGTGCAGCACATAGCACTTGGCTTTTGAGACAGCCAAGGTCTCCTCCCTGTTGGGCTTTCTGCAGGATGAGGACAACAGAGGAGAGGAGATCCTCTGCAGACAGCAAAACAGTCATCAGTAGAGCAGAGAAGAACCACAGCCACACCAAGGATATCTTCACAGTCACCAAACTTTATTTGTGAAGATATCCCTGGTGTGGCTGTGGTTCTTCTCTGCTCTTTTGGTGTACTTTCTGCAGGATGGCCTAGAAAAGGACCTCTCACTTAGCTCCCTGAAGGTGCCGGTGGCAGCTCTGACCTGTTTTCCATGATCCGGTGGCCTTGCATCCGGACGCCTCCTCTTTTCTCCAGGGAATTCGGCATCTGCGTCCTCCCCTTCGGTCTGTGATCCCTTCCTGGGATCTGTGTCCTGTTATTCAGGGCCCTGATGGCGGCTTCTCTTGAGTTTGTTGAAGCGCATTGCCTTAAAGGCTTGACGCTCAAGACCGTCTTCTTGGTCGCGATTTGTTCTGCAAGGTGGATCTCTGAGCTGCAGACTCTATCTGGCTGAGATCCTTATCTCTCTTTTTCAAAGGAGGCTGTTTTCCATTCGCCTGTGCCTGCTCTCCTTCTTTAAGGAGGCAGTGTCGGGGGATAGGATCTTCACCTTGTGGATGTCTGGAGAGTGACTGTCTGGTTTTTGGAGGTTATGACTTCCTCTCATGTGTCAGACCATCTCTTTGCGCTGTTTGCTGGCCCACGCAAGTGTGAAACAGCAGCTAGGTTGACTTTGGGGCACTGGATTAAGGAGGCTGCTGCCTCTGTGTATCTGTTGTGGAACCAGCTGGTTCTGGAGGGTCTCATGCCCAGGGTTGCGTCCTCAGTGGAGCAGAGCTCGATAGCCTCTGCAGACTTTGTTGGGCGTCAACATGGGTTTCACCTTCCACTTTCGTGAAGCATTACTGCATGGATATCCCCACATGTGCGGACACAGCCTTTGGCTCAAGAAGTTTGCGAGCTACTGTTTCTTCTTTCCGCCCAGTGGTATTGTAGCTTTGGTACATCCCACTTGTCTAGACTGGTCTAGCAGGATGATATGGAAGGTGACATTTTACTTACCAATTAATGTCCTTTCCTTGAGTCCTGCTTGACCAGTCCAAGGCCCGTACCTGAAACTGTGTTACACTGCTCTTCTGCTGCGGTACCCCTGGGTGTGCTATGATTTTAATACTAGACGCTGCAGGTTCATCTTCTACAGCCAGCCTTCTGTTTATGCTTCCTGTACATAGATCTCAACTGTTGCCCATGATTGAGGTTGTTTTAGGCTTGCCATGTTTTCTCCCATATGTTTTGGAACGAATACTGAAGGACCTCTGGTGGCTGGCTGAAGCGATAGAGGCATGCAAGTGATGTCACTGAAACCTGGGCTTTTTCATTGGTTCTTTATCTCCACCAATCTGCTGGTAGGGGAACCACCCCATTTGTCTGGATTGGTCTAGCAGAACTGAGGTAAAGGACATTAACTGGTAAGTAAAATGTCACTTATGCAGTTAGAGTATCAGGGGCTGATATTGATATGCCCCTGGAACATTCCAAGCCCTCTCCCCTTTTTGTACATACAATTTATATGTGCAGAACTATACATGTAGCATCCCTGATTGTTTTTTTTTAAAAGTACTTACATGTTTGGCATCAGTGCTGAATACAGATGCTTTTGAATATTGCCCTGATCACATCCAATGAAATTCCAGAAAGAGTGGTCTTTGGCACAATGCAAGTCCTATGGTGAGCGTTATCAGTAAATTTGAGAGAATGAAATCTTACCCAACATACCTTGACTTAGGAGTGAGATTCATTAAGCTTAGGAGTGAGGATTGTGATGGTATGCACAAAACTAATTCATTTGAAGACATTACCCCAGAAATATTTGCATAAGAATCTGGAGCAGCCTTGAGTGTGGGAATCATTCATTTGTTTGCCTAATTCAATCCTCCTCGTTGACGGAGAAAGCAAAATTGCTTACCTGTAACAAGTGTTCTCAGTAGCAGAAAATTAATCAGGTGCACAGTTGCTCCTACCTTTTCAAGAGTTGTTTTGAGCCCTATTTTAATTGAACAGACTGAGAGGATTGATATGCAAGGGGAAGGGCCACACATGCTCAGAATTTTCCATTGGTTCTGAGCTATGGAGAGTTTTTCTGTCACAGTGCCATCAATGATATCACCCACTCATGTGTCTAATTAATCCTACTATCAATAGAGTAAAGCTAAGCAACTTTGCTTTACTGCATTTTATTAATTTTACTGTTTACTATGTATTTTCTAGTTCTCCAGGAACAAGCAGGAAGACAGTCCTCACTTATGGGTGACGTCGGCACCGACAGAGACGCGCGGAGCAATTCCCTAGTTTTCAAAGAAAGCCTTTGGGATTGCTACCACGCATGCGTGGTCCTCTTCCCACCCATGGGTGCCATCTTGCTCAGTCTCCCTTTTTCCGCAGAGCCCATCAGACGCACGTCCTCGTCCCTCGAAAAAAGTTTTGTTTTTTCGCCTTACAGGCTTCTCTATTTTCCAGTTGCACCGGTCCTCTACCCTTCCATCCCCTGCTCTATTTTTTTAGAACTATCGGGGATACTATTTTCTTCTCATTTTTTTCGGTACAGGTTTCGTGTCCTTTTTTCTTCTTTAACCACTGGCCGCGTGGGTCTTCGACTTCGAAGGGGCCATTTTTGCCCCCATGGCCACCGGATTCAAAAAATGCGATAGATGCTCTAGGAACATATCACTTACAAACACTCATGACTGTTGTCTGCGGTGCCTCAGAGCCGACCATGATCCGGAGCTCTGTTCGCTCTTCAAGAAAATGTCCTCTAAGACCCTGCTCAGCCGTAAGCAGAAGTCCGAAGACATTTTCCGAAAGGCCGCCTCGGAGTCCCCAGTGGCACCATCGGTCGTCTCTCCCCCAGTGGGGTCCTTCCCTGCGGCCCCGCACTCTCAGCGGCACTCCAACCAGGGTTTCCCCGAGGTGGAGCAGCACAAAAAGAAGAAGACCTCGAAGTCGCTGTTGAGGGCTCCCGACAAGCGCGAGCGCTCCCGCGCATGGTCGCTTAGCCCCCTTCGGTATTCCTGAGAGTCGGACAGGGAGCAGCCCTGCAAGGTACCCACCATGGAAGTGGAGGCCTCCGGCGAAGGCGCCTGGTCTCCTGAGGGTCATCCCAGTGAGGACCCCCTCTCCTCTTTGACGCCCGATCCGGTGACCCTGGGATTGGCGTCACAGGGTCCCACGCCCGGGTTGGAGTCCCGCATGCTGGCGCTAGAACGCAGCATTTCTGTGTTCATTGCTTCCCAGCAGGTGCTTACGGCCATCTTTGCTGACTCACACCCAGAGACCTTGGGTCCCTCACGTGGGACACCGAAATCTGTCCAGGAAACCCCTGAGAGCCATGGGCCTCGTGAGGGTCCTCGACATTGGTGTCGCTTGCCCTCCTGTTCCTCAGAAGCAAGATCGTCCAGGGCCTCTGGCACCAAGCGGGCACCGGCCATTGGACAGGGCGATCTGCCCGGCTCGGACTCCTCGACCGATTTCTCGGAGTGGGAGTCCGATGGGGACACCTCCCTGGAAACCCGTACCCACCGGGATCTTCCATCGGACCCCTCACTGCCCGCATTCCAGCTGCGCTCGCCACCCGAAGACACCTCCTTCCTGGTGTTCATTCGGGACATGGCACGGGCCCTTAACCTGGTCACTCAGGCTGAGTCCCCACCCAAGGAATCCCTCACTGTGCCTGTACCTCCTATTCTATCTCGGCTGCTGTTCCGCATGTGGGAGGCCCTGGCTTCGGTCCCCATCGTAAGCAAGTGCCTTGACACGATGTACAAGGTACAACGTGGGCCAGGCTTCCGAAAGACCCAATCCCACACACCTCAGTGGTGGTGGAATTGGCCATGAGGAAGCAAAAGAGCCCAAAATCGCACTCGTCAGTACCACCTGGCCGAGAGTTTGAGAGCCCTTAAGGCCCCATGCTGTCTTGTCGCATCCAGGCATACCAACTGTACATCGGTATGTTCCTGCACGATTTTGCTAAGGAACTCGGGGGTTTCTCCGCGAGCCTCGAGAGAAAGCCCCTCAATAGGTTCGGCACCCTGTTAAAGTCCGTCGCTGACTGATTTAAGTACGTCTCCCGAGCCTCCTATGATGACTTCAAGACATCGGCTCGGGTGGCGGCTGCGGGCATTGGGGCTCGCTGCCAGGCATGGCTCCAATCCTCGGATTTGGAGCAATGGGTGCAGGAGAAACTCCTGGATGTGCCCTGCCTCGGCAAGCAGCTCTTCGGCAAGCCGATGGAGGAGAAGGCCGCGGAAATAGAGACGGAGTTCGTCCCCAGAACCCGTCTCTCCCGCAAAACCTCCACCCTGCCTCGGAAGAAGCAGCAACCAAGAAGCCCTTCTTCCCTAGAAAGGGCCACCAGTATCGGGGCTATCCGCCATATCCAGCTACCCCCCATACTGACCACTCCGGTGCAGGGAAAATCTGGCCAGCGGCATCATAAGACGAAAGGACCGAAGGTCCAGACGCCAGCTCCCCCACAACCCACTCGGGTTTTGACGCCATCAGAATAGCCCCTCGCCCTCCGGCAACGCAGCAGCCAGTGGGGGGACACCTGTCTCACTTCGTCCCATCGTGGTCTTCCATCACCTCGGACACTTGGGTTCTGCAAGTCGTCCGAGACGGCTATCGCCTTCACTTCGATAGGCTTCCACCTTTCTCCCCGGCAGAGCCTCCTCGACTCCCCGCGCACCAGCTTCTGCTGCAGCAGGAATTGCACTCTCTCCTCGCCCAATGGGCAGTCGAGAAGGTCCCTTCACACCTTCAAGGTTGGGGCTTCTATTCCCGGTACTTCCTCGTCCCGAAAAAGACGGGGGGTCTGCGGCCCATCCTCGACCTCCACAGGTTAAACAAGTTTCTGGTGCGGGAGAAATTCAAGATGTTATCTCTTGGTGTTCTGCTGCCCTTCCTCCGGCAGGGCGACTTGGCTATGCTCCTTGGATCTAAAGGACGCTTATGCCCACATCTTAATCCACCCCCAACACAGGCAATATCTGCGTTTCAGGGTGCAGGGAGAGCACTTCCAGTACAAGTTGCTCCCCTTCGACCTCGTTTCTGCCCCGCGAGTCTTCACAAAGTGCATCATCGTGGTTGCCGCTTACCTTCGGCGTATGGGCACACCGGTATTTCCCTACCTCGACGACTGGCTCGTACCGGCTCCTCAGTCGAGGAGGCTCGGCGAGTGATGTTGCGCGCTGTCCTCCTCTTGGAGAGCTTAGGGTTCTTTGTCAACTACCCAAAGTCTCACCTCGAGCCGGTGCAGGCTCTCGAGTTTATCGGGGTGCGTCTCAATACTCAGCAGGCGACTGCCTTCTTACCAGTGGATCGTGCCACCTGCATCCGAGCTCTGTGGGCTCACGTCCAAAGCACTCACCAGGTCACCGCTCAGACCATGCTATGTCTCCTGGGCCACATGGCCTCGACCGTGCATGTGGTTCCCCACGCTCGCCTGCACATGCGGTTAGCTCAGTGGTGTCTCAGTGCCCAATGGAGCCAGTCCCTCAGACACCTCAGGGACCCCGTCAGGGTTCTTCCCAACCTCCGCTTGTCCCTGAGCAGGTGGAAAAATCCCCGTAACCTTCTGAGGAGATTGCCCTTTCAGGCCCCACAGCACGATGCGGTACGGTACTGACAACAAACACTTCCCTTTTGCTTTCCAAGCCTCCCATCCGTCCTCCGGTGGAATGGGACCTGAATGTGGTACTCACACAGCTCACCTGTCCACCCTTCAAGCCAATGGCGACGTGTTCGCTCCGGCACTTGTTCTGGAAGGTAGCCTTCCTGGTGGCGCTGACCTCGGCCCACCGAATCAGTGAGCTCCAGGCTCTCATGGCTGACGCCCCTTACACCAGGTTTTATTGGAACAGGGTGGTCCTCCGTACCCACCCTAAAATCCTGTCTAAAGTCATTTCGGACTTACATCTCAACCAAGAGATAGTCCTGCCAACATTATTCCCGAGGCCCCACACGGACCAGGCGTCGACGGCTCTCCACACCCTCTACTGCAAACGGGTCCTCACCTTTTACTTGCAGCGTAACAAGACTCATCGCAAGTCTGGCCGGCTTTTCGTGACCTATGATCCCAATAGACCGGGGCAGGCAGTCACCAAACGCACCCTCTTGGTTTGGGTGGTGGACTGCATCGCTTTCGCCCATGCTAGATTGTCGAGTCACCGCACACGGGGTCCGGGCCAAAGCAGCCTCAGTGGCCTCGCTGCGCTCCATGCCCCTGTTGGACATCTGCCGGGTGGCAACCTGGTCTTCCACGAATACCTTCACTGCCCACTACTGCCTGGAGAAGGGAATCCTGCCAGGACAGCGCCTTCGGCCAGGCTGTACTCCGTAACCTGTTCGGGGTATAAGCAACTCCTGCCCTCTGACTCTCCTTCATGGCTACTGAGGGCTTCGCCCCAAGGACCCGAGGACTCAGGCTCCTTCGGGCTTCAGCTTCTGCTCACGGCCTCGCGGAGGCATTTTTTGGTTACAGTTCGGTAGCCTGTAGCTAGGGAGTCCCATAAGTGAGGACTGACTTCCTGCTTGTTCCTGGAGAAAGCGTAGTTACTCACCTGTAACAGCTGTTCTCCAGGGACAGCAGGAATCAGTCCACACTACCCTCCCACCTCCCCTGATGAGTTGCTGGATTTTTGTCCTTCCCTTGCCATCTGCTTGGTAGGGCTCGAGCTAAGGAACTTGATTGAGCATGATGGCACCCTTGGGCGGGAAGAGGACCACGCATAGTTCTAAAAAATAGAGTAGGGGATGGAAGGGTAGAGGACCGGTGCAACTGGAAAATAGAGAAGCCTGTAAGGCGAAAAAACAAAACTTTTTCCGAGGGACGAGGATGTGCGTCCGATGGGCTCCGCGGAAAAAGGGAGACTGAGCAAGATGGCACCCTTGGACAGGAAGAGGACCATGGCATGTGTGGCAGCAATCCCAAAGGCCTTTCTTTGAAAGCTGGGGAATTGCTCTGCGCAGGCTCCGTCGGTGCCGACGTCACCCATAAGTGAGGACTGATTCCTGATGTTCCTGGAGAACACCTGTTACAGGTGAGTAACTACACTTTATTTCCTAATCATCCTTCCAGTCCTGTCCAGATGGGTGAGTTATGCTCACCTACCAGCAGATAGAGATTGAGAAACACTGAGCCGAAACCTAGCCCTATAAGAAACCTGTGCAACTTCCTAAGCCAGTATTTCTCATTCTCCAGTAAGTGGTGGGAGATTGGAGTTCGGGTGGCACTGGGTCGCATTGATTCATTGTGGCAGGTCTGGAGGTGCAGAACCCGGTAGTCCTTGGTCCCTCCCTCCATTCTCCCCTAGCCGGCTCTCTTTTTCTCCTTCCTCAACCTTTGGGAGGCTGCCAGAGGTTAAGCCCTTTTGGCACTAACTGTTTTATGTCAGTGTCTTGTTAAAGGCATGGCTCTTCAGTAAGCCAGGTTCGGTGCCAGAAAGATGCCTGCGGACAGGGAGTTGAGCACTGCAAGGTCTGCCATTATGCGGGCTGTAGCAGCTATCAGGTGCAATTCTCTGCTGAAGGGCTGTGCCGCGGCTGTGTAAGGGAATATGTGGCTGCCATGTTTATTCTGTCTGGCGGTAGCTGGCATATTCAAGTATTGCATTTATTTCTTGATGTAACCCACTTTGGGTTAAACTTGTTTCGAGGAGGGTAGTATAAAAGTATAGCATACCGTAAGATATTCAGTGGTCTGACTTTATCCATCTACCTTTAAGTAGTAGCTGCCCTGCTCAGTATTGGCATCTATAAGTCCATATGTGCTATGAAGCAAAGCTGAGAATAGCTTAGCCTGTTTCTAAGTTACAAAGTAATTTGGTAACTTTTTAAGCTTGGTTGTTCTGGATGTAAGGATGCTAGCCTTCCACAGCACCTGGTGTCTCCAAAGATTTACTTTTCTCATTCTTTTGCTAAGTGGTGTTTTGTTAGAATTTTCTTCTTATGTTTTAATTTCAGTTTGCTGTAAATTGATTTGACTATCCTTATCCCTAAATTATTTTTGTGTCCATATTGTCTATTTCACATATTTTTTGCCTTTTTCAGGCATGCACTTATTCTAACAATGCTCCTCGGTTTTAAACATTTTTCTCCCTCCTTTTGAACCTGTTTCTTGCTGTATTTACTTGTATTAGTGACATCTTCATTGACGTCCAAAGAAGGGACCTGTGTCATGGAAAGTCATCTTTGGATATTTGCATTTATTTTTTACCTGGAATTTTTTCTGCTCTTTTTCTGAGCTTTTTAATTTGTAACTATTTGGGAACTTTCCCTTAATTTATTTCCCTTTCCAACTCACTAAGCCTAATCGTGTTAACTCATTTTAAATGAAAGATATCATTTTCTTACTGTAGAAGGGACAATGTTGGCCTATCTTCTAATCATTTTCCTTTCATTTTTCAGCAGAGCTGCCAGCGTCCCTTAAAGTGTCCTCCAGCCCTGAGGCATCTGCCAATGCCTCCTGTTGTGCAGTGGAGGCAGCCCTCCTTCAACCAAAGGAGCGTGACTCACCACCTCCAGAACCTGCCATCCAGATTGTGCAACTGCCCTGCCTAGCCCATTCACCAGCTAACCCATCCCCTACAGAGACTACTGGAGACAGCCCCGCTGGCTCCTCCATTTCACCACATCCAGTACCACCATCTTCCTCCCACCAAAGTCGCTGCTCCCGGCCCCGACCAGAACTTCCCCCAACTCCAGACCCATCACTGGACTTCTTACAAGCCCAGCGGGAAACCACGGAAGCCATTAGAGACCTCGCCTACACTGTTCGGAACAGCATCGATAGGCTGACAAATGTGGTGGCAGCCCTTCTACCACTCTTCCAGCATGACACTGGTATCCTCCGCCCCTCTCCACACTGTGCACTTCCAGCAGTCATGGCCTCCCCACTCTCAGCTGAGGTCCTCACAACTCCAGCTGCCAACACCTTCACCACCAAGGTAGAGGCCTCGCCTGAACCAGAAGAGATGAAGAGAGTGGTCGGTACATGGGAAATGCAGCCATGGTCTACGAGGAGGAGGAGAGGAGGTTATGGAGATGATTGGGTGTGAAGACTCTTCAGAGCCCCCCATCTTGCCTTCAAAGAGAAAGAAGACAGGTTATCTTGGTTGCTCGCAAACGCAGGGGGCGTTGGAAAAACTTGTGAGAAACTACGGAAGATAAAATAACTGCCAAATTTATTTTTGGGGCTAGAAGTTGTAAAGACTTGTGAAACTTGGGATGATGCCTTTCCAGAGCTTGACATCACCAATAAAGAGGAAGATGCTGTCTGATGACATCACTCCTGAGAGATCCTCATAGAACTGGCAGTCATAAACTGGACTCTTGTATGTGATTTTAGGGTGAATCACTTTGCTGCCCTGTACTTCAGTTCTGATCACTGACTTTTGGCCAACCACTCTCAGCTTGAGTTGCAGTGCTGTAAAAAAGAAAGTACTGGGCATACAAAATGTTTTAATTCATGCACAGTTGCTGCTAAGCAGGAAAATGGCTTTTAATGTAAAGATCAGTTCCACTGTGCCATCTAAAGCAGTGGTTCTTTATGATTTTTACATCATGGCCACTCCCTGTCCTGGGTTCATTTAGTCATGATTTAATATTGTCTTCCTTTTCCATGCCCCATCATCACCTTTCTTCCCTCTCCCACTAACAGCAGCAACATGTTTCCTTCCATCCTACCTCTCCTTTCCCCCACATAAGCATCAGCATTTGTCCCTGCCCCCTCACTTCCCACAACAGCACCATTTTCCCTTCCCTCGCACTGGCAGGAGGACTTAGTCAAGCAGGGTTCCTTACTTGTTGCTGTTTACTTCTCTGTTTCCTTCTGAAATCTGAGTAGCACAAGGACCTGGCAACCAGTGAGTCCTACTGGCTTTGGTGCAGTTCCGACTTAAGAACAAACCCAGGTGAGGAGGCAGTGGCTGCTAGCTGACTCTTTTTACTGGTGGGAGGCCATGAAACAGGTGGTGGAAGAAAGAGCAAGACTGCCCCATTGGCAATGACTGTAACCTGCCCCAATCTTCTTTCTGCAAGGGGCCAGCATTCATGGCACACCTGGGGTATCTGTAGTACACCTTGGTTAGGAACCTCTAATCTATAAAATGCTAAACATATGAGCTAATAAGCCAAAGTCATGGCTTTAACCATGGGCTGTTCTAGTGGGTTATGCATGACCCTGGCAAAAAAAAGTGAATCTGTTTTTTTGTACAATTCTTAAAAAGAAAGCTTTTTTTTTCCCAAGTCTTTACTATTCTGCAACTTCAGGAAAGTAAAAATACCATAGGTCAAAAAAATTGTGCAAGCAAAGAAGTCTTAATTAGGGAAGACTTAACATAAGATATGCCAGCCGGGTCAGACCAAGGTCCATCAAGCCCAGTATCCTGTTTCCAACAGTGGCCAATCTAGTCATAATTAACCTAGCAGTTTCCCCAAAAGACACAGGTTCCACAATGCTTGTACTGAGTCAAGCATTGATATCCTGGGTCCCTTCTTAATAATGGTTTATGGACCTTTCCTCCAGGAACTTGTCCAAACCTTTTTTAAACCCAGCTACACTAACAGCCTTTACTACATCCTCCGGTAACAAATTCCAGAGGTTGATTACATGTTGAGTGAAAAAATATTTTCTTTTATTAGTCTTAATCGTTTACCTTGTAGCTTCATTGCATGTCCGCTAGTCTTTCTATATTCTGATAACGTAAAACAATTGATCTACGTTTACCCGTTCCACTCCGTTCATTAATTTATAGACTTCTATAATATCTCCCCTCAGCCGTCTCTTTTCCAGGTTAAAGAACCTAACCTTTTTAACCTTTCTTCATAGGATTGTCCTTCTATCCCCTTTACCAGTTTGATGGCTCTTCTCTGAACCTTTTCTAATAACACTATATCCTTTTTAAGATACAGCGACCAGAATGCACACAATATTCAAGGTGCGGTCTCACTATGGAACAATATAGAGGCATTATAATATCTTTGTTTTATTTTCCATTCCTTTCCTATGATACCTAGCATTCTATTTGCTCTCTTGGCCACCGCTGCACACTGGGCCGAGGGTTTTAACATGTTATCCACAATGACGCCTAAATCTTGTTCATGAGTGGTGGTTCCTAATGTGGAACATGGCATCATTTAACCATAGTTTGATTTTTATTTGTTTCTTAAATTTAGCCTTGAGGGGCAAAAGACTCACTGTGTTTTTCATAGACAAAAGTTTTGCTTAGGATTTTTTCCCCTTCTAGAAGATGCAGGAAATTAAATCTGTGAAAAAAGATGCACTATTTGAAAACTACATTAGGAAACTGACTTGCAGGCTTTTTGTTTCTTTTGGAGGGTGTGGTTGCCAGAATACAGAACTGGCCTTCGGACTTTTTTTTTTTACCAAGGTTATTAACTAGAAACTGATGTGGCTTCCTTTAAACAACATACATGCTTGTTCAGAAAATGTGAACTGCCTAGGTAATCTTAGAAATCATGTCCATTTCCTTTGAGTTTACTGTTTTATTTTTAATTCACCCTTGATGAGGAAGCAGCCATTTTGTTTTTAACAAATAATATCATCATCAATTTTGGTTCCTGTCATTAAAAGAATGTGAAACTTTCCCATGTGGATGCTCTGTTGCCCCTCCCCCCCCCCCTCCCACTTGCTCATTCCCTGCTACTACATGTTGAGCTTTATAGCTTATCGGAGGACAAAGATTGCTGTGTGAGTTGGGAAAAAAAATATGGTACTATTTGAGTAGCGTCCATAAAAGCACACGTCACAATTTCAGAACCACAAACCAAGGTTGTGAGGTGAAAGGTGGGTAACGAACCCACCAGTTAGTGAATTTTCTGCTGACTAGTATCACATTATAGATTCATGTTGAAATTTCTTCTCTTTCTCTTTCTATTGTCGAACCCCAATACAGGTCAGATGTGGCGTATCTTTTTTTGAATGAATTGACAGCTGAGTATACCCTTGCCAAAAGCGCCATGCCCAAACCATGATGCTGCGTAGGGTCATCTTGATTAGAAGAGTAAAAATATAAATTTATTTAGCAATTCACTACTGGATGTGTTTTTATCCACCTTTTCACCTCGATCCTTGTTCATGGTCCAATTTGATGTAGTTACTTATGGAGCAGGAGTGGATGCTTATCAGCGCTAAGATTCACTACAGTACCAAAATTCTGGTTATTGATTTTATGATCTTTGGTGTGTGATTGTTCACCGTTTTCAGGAGAGGCTACCCATGGTAGACTTTCAGAAGGATACAAAGCCAGCCATAGAATCATGAGGGGTGTGTGGGGGGGATCATCTAGTTAATGAGCAGCAGAGAATGAACCATTTAAATTTAAATCTTGGCCTACAGCCTCGTCATGCTTAGCAATATCCCTTTCACATGTACTGACACTGAAGGAATGAGCTGGAGTAGGTGTGTTTTGTAAAGGAGTTGTGCCAGCTGAGCTGCAGCTCCTAAAACTGGAGTTGAAGATTATCACCCAGAGCTCCCACTGGTCTATTAAAAAATGAGATTGCCTATGGTGAATCATTAACAAAGCAATTGTCATACTCAGGATGTCACCCCAAGGATCTTTTTCCCACAACCAAGTGATTGCCTACAGTAAGACTTTGAAGCCAGCACAGGGTACACATTCTTAGCTTCCTTTTCCATTGCCACTCCTTACATTAAAGAGGAAAAAGGACTTATAAACCGTGTAACGGCGGATTCCAGAGTAAGATTCCCACCCCGTAGGCATTACCCATTAAATGCAAACCTAGCTATGATGAGTCATGAGAAGTCAATGCTTTAGACCATGACAAAAAAAACAGGTCAGATCTGAAAATCAGTGGCTGGTGTTTTCTTTGGCGCCTTCCCAAGCTTGTGTAGAAACTGTAAATGCTGTGGAGAAATCTGTCTGCCTGCATCCTTCATGCCGTACCCTGCAACTCTACATGTATCAGTGTCCAGTAGAAGCCAGACTGAAAAGCATAGGTGTCTCATATCTCTACTGAGGCAGAAGATTCCGCTATGGGGCAACGTGAGAGTTTATTTCTGATTGTAAAAATTTATAAATATTTTAATAAAGATTCACGGTGTTTCGTTTACAAGGATGCTGGCTGCACTTTATCCTTTATTTGCAGATTTTGATATACCACCGCAGGGCAATCCATCCAGGGCAGGGTACAATTGAATACAAATACAATGGCTACAAGGACACAGAGAGGAAAGAACGCCCAATGGAGGACCGGAACAGCAGGTGAGAGAGAAGAGGGAAAAGTTTAATAACTAGTGGAGACAGGTGTGCCACAGAATGGTGGCTGAACTAACATTACTGATTTGGGGGGTCAGACCAAGGGGTGGGTCAGACAAAGGGAGACCCAGAGCCATCATTGGGAGGAGGTAGTCAAAAGACCTGGCAGAAAAGTTGCGTTTTAATGAGGGCTGTAAAGCGAGAGAGAATTAATTTCAGTGCGGAGCAGAAATTGGGTAGCGAGCAACGTTCCATAAAGCAGGACAAGAAAGAAAAAGGCTGTGAGAGTGACGAGTATCTTTTCAGATGGGCCCTGGAGGAGAGAGGGGAAGGAATAAGTACGTTTACCCATGTGCGGAAACGGAGGAGACTAGGACCAGATTGGATGTGAAATGGTTGTCCGTCGGCCAGGTATTGTGGGTTTGCTGGTGAAGAGAACCTTAACTAGTGATAGTGAGGAGTTTATAGATGCACCGCGGACTTTGATTGGAAGCCAATTAAGAGAAAGACGAGATAGGAGTTTTGATGTGAGCGGAGACAGGGGAAGAAAACGTGATTAGGGTAGGCGGGCGGCTAGTCGGTGTTCTGAACTAACTGGAGACTAACTCTCATTACTTAATGAGAGTAATGTCACAAAATGTGACACCACCTTTGGAAGGAATAACCCTTAACGTCATTGGGCTGAGAACGAGCTCAACATTTGACCTGTGGGAGTATGCTCCTATTCCCTCAAGCCTGAAGGAGGGAGTCCCCAATATGCGATACTCACTGGTATATTAATAACTAGAGTCTTGCATAGATGGTTGGGCCAGAGCAGCTCGGTATGAATGAAGAATAGGAGAAACGCACCAGAGGTGTTTGATAAAATGAAATTCATGACTGCCACTCTGGCTCAGTTGGAACACATCAAAGGAGCGAAGTGGAAGTCAACTGGACACACAAAAAATAAGAGGCTTGGTATTAGCTGGAAACTGTATAGGAATGATAGGGCAGTTTGTGAAGATGTACAAGTGAACTTGTTACAGCTGTTTTCTTTTTCCATTTTGCAAAATCGGTGGATTATGCTCCAATTAATCCAGCTCTGTTGCAATAGGAGGCCACATGGGATGCGTCCCCACTTTTATGGACAGTGCTGGGTGAATGACCGCGAGGTCCATGCAGCTCCCGTAAATCCGTTTTCCCAATAAAAACAACAGTGGATCAATGCCAGGTCACAAGTGCCTGGTATTGTCTATTTCCCAAAAAGGATCATAACAGGTTTTACAATGCCTTGTATTGGGGGGCCAAACAGTGGATTTCCCAGGTCCTCTTTAATCATGTGTTTTTATGGACCTTTCCTCCATACTTGTTGTCCCAAACTTTTTTTTTAATTCTTTACATTTAAATTTTTCAAAGACTGACAACAGGAAAAGAACCAACCAAAAAAGGAGACAGTTGAAATAACACATTTCCTTTGAACATAAGGAAAAAACCTTAACAACCCACCTCGACACCAACCCCCTCCAGTTGCAGGCAGCCATCCTAGAAAGGGACCAGAGAACGAAAGAAAAAAAAAGAGCTTGCAAGATAGGGGCACTATGATGTATCACAAATGACTGCCCTATACCATGCGCAAACATGCTTGCTTGATTTACCTCTAAGAGGATGTATGTTGACTAAGTGGCTGCTATTTGCGCTTCTGTGAACACCTATCGGAGGCGGATAATGTACCTTATCACGTTATAATGGTGCGTTTACCAGGCGCAAGGTACCTTATAGCGCAATAACGAGCGCAGTGGCGCAAACAAGCGTGGAGAAAGGCTCGCGGAGGAAGGATCCCCAGGGGCGGCGAGAGAGGGTCATATGGGTGGAGTGGGAGGGGAGAGGCTCCCTGCACACTAAAGCTCGTGGATTCCAGGTCTGAAAACTAACGCCAGTGAAACCCTGGGCGTTAGAGCAGGGGTAAAGGGCAAAGGTAAGAGAAAACCATTTCCCTCAGCAATGTACAGCAACGCCAGGGAAACCTACAAAACGGGCTATGTGTAGATACATGTGCAACGGAGACAAGAAGGGCAAATTAAACATTGCAAAGGACCTGAACAAAAATGAAAAAAAAACATAAACAAGCTGGCCAATAGTGATATTAATGGAAAAAGGCAAAAAACACTACCGAGAAAGCTAAAAAAAAAAAAAGATGATTAATTTTGGAAGGGTCTATGTCCCCCATACAGATACAAACATTGCCCCAGCAGCTAACCGGAGAGAGGTGGTGGGAGTACTCATTCTAGCAAAAACAGCTCTTCAGTTTCAGACACTCTCATCCAAAAGCTCTATGCGTTCGTGGATACGGTCACTATAGCCAATAAACACACTACAATAAAACCTCATCTCTAGTAGCACCGACCTCCCCTCCAGAAGCCTTATCCAATATAATTGACTTAGCTTGCAATACTGAAAATCCACGCAAGCCTAATTGGTTGTTCGTTGGATTTTCCAACTTGCATCCCTCCAACCTACACATGTTAAACACCTTCCTCGAAGCAGTGTCTGAACTCAACTATGAACAGAATGTAAATGCACCCACCCACCTCAGAGGAAACTCATTTGACCTCATTTCCCCACAAGGACAGGGAATACCCCAAGGATCGGCCCTTTCAGCCCTTCTATTTAACCTGTACCTCCAACCGATAACAAACATATTTAAAAAAACAAGATTAACCATTTTATTTATGCCGATGACATCATGCTAGCTATCCCCATAACCATTAAAAAGCCTACATATGACTCACTATCCAAATGCATGGCAGAGACCTCCTCCTGGATGGAATCTAACCACCTCAGCATCAACCTCAAAAAAACTGAGGCAATGTTTGTAACGAGGTCATCTATGACTGAAAACACTTACCCTGAAACAATCACAATCAACAAAACCTCCATACATGTTAAAAAACAAGTAAAATACTTAGGAGTAATAATAGACCACACTCTCACCATGATACCACACATAAAACAAACAGTAAAAACTATTTTCTACAAACTCAAAACTATTCAACACCTAAGACCACTCCTCGAAACACAAGACTTTAGATCTGTAGTAAGTACCCTGATCACCCCTCATTTCGACTATTGCAATAGTCTCCTTATAGGCCTTCCTCAAAAAAACACATACCTCCTACAAAGAGCTCAAAACATCTGTGCTAAAGTAATTGCTAAAGCTCGCTTAACAGATCACGTAACCCCAATACTGCTAGAACTCCACTGGCTCCCTATAAACAGTCGAATTAAATACAAATTATCCTAACAACCTATAAACTCATAAATGACATAACCCCCTCACACCTATCCACATTACTGCACTCTCCAACATCGACAAGGGCCCACAGACAAAACACAGCCCACTCCCTTATCATACCAAAAGCCATCCGGAAGACTAAGAAAACCACTAGCTCCAGAGCATTCTCATTCACTGCTCCTACACTCTGGAACAACCTCCCTATTGAACTTCGCACCATAAAAGACCTCATCCAATTCAGAAAAGAATTAAAGACTTACCTGTTCACTGAACATTTTGAAATCCCCTACTCCCCCAAAGCCAGCCCCACTACAAACGTGGAAACAATTACACAAACTCCCTTAATCCCAACACCATAACCGCATGCCTGCCCACCCTCACACACGCCCCAAAGAAGACATAAAAGGAACTAAATTCCAGCACCTACACAAATACCCGCACTACACACCACACACTGTAAATATACATTTGTAAAAAAGTTTGATGTTTTGTTCTGCTTTAATACCCACTAAGTTAAATTTTATTGTTCAATGTAAATAGTTAGTTTCTATTGTTCTATGTAAGAATGTATACAAATGTGTACAAGACTGTTAACCTGTTATATGTAAACCGCCCTTGATCTCTGGAAGGGGCGGTATAAAAGAAATAGTTAAATAAAATAAATAAAATAAAATTTTTGCCCCACATTCTGTGATGAGAGCCACAACCTCAACTTATCCATCACTCCCGTACCATGGTCTGACCACAGCTTAATCTCCTTCCAAATCCCGTCACAGCAAGATCAAAATCTAGCTAAACTCACAAACACAGCCTCTCCAGTATCGACTCACCGTTTCAAATCCCTTGACAGGGAGGAGTTCATCAAGTGCGTTCTCCCAACACTTGATCAACCAGCACAAAACCTTGAAGAGATGATCTCCAGATGGAATACTACCCTAAAATAGCTTCACAGCTACCCTCCTTAGAGAAATCTTCAACTTACAACAATTTTACAAGGAAAAGAAGAACAGCCCCATGGTACTCAGCCGATCTGCGGTTATTCCTCCTTCTACTAAGGAAAGTACGAAAGAAAATGGCGACGATCACGTTCTATAGAGGACCATGCATCTTACATTGACCACCTAAAACGCCACCGCGAGTCAATAGCTGACAAAATGAGAGCTTACCACTCCGATCTCCTTCTCCGCTCTCTAAATAAACCATGGGACCTTTTCAGTATGGAAAAATCATTAACCAAGGAACCATCCTTTCCACAGTCAGATCAAATTCAACCTCAGCTATATGCTGACTACCTCCAATCCAAAACCCTCACAATAAACACTTTAGCTAGACCCACTCCTAGTCATACTCTCTTTCAAGGTCCTCCGTTGACAGAGTTCACACCCCCAGCAGATAAATACATTGCTGACCTTATTGCCTCCATCAGTACCACCACAACTCCAAATGACCCATGTCTGCTTACTGGATCAGAGCGATGCGCCTTGAACTTAGCCCAGCACTTGCCAGCATCATAAAACTCTCATTCTCAACAGGAATATTCCCGGCAGTTCTTAAAACCTCCATACGGCCACTTCTGAAAAACAACCGCGTGGACCCATCTAGTGTCGAGTCATATCGCCCGATTTCGAGTATTCCCCTTCTAGCCAAAATAATTGAGAAGGTGGTCCAGAGACAGATACAGCAGCACATAGACGTATCGGCCCCCCTTGATCCCTGCCAGCACGGATTTCGAGAATCCCATGGAGTAGAGACACTTCTCACCACACTAACCAACACCTTAAACAGAGGACTGGATAAAACTGAAAACGGTTTCATACTCATTTTCCTTGATATTGCTGCGGCATTTGACTCGGTCAACCACATTCAACTTCTTACCCGACTCAAGGAGAAGGGAATCCAGAGCACGGCCTGGGAATGGTGTAAGTCCTATCTTGCCGACCGATGGCAACAAATACGGATGGGGGCCTCAACATCTGATCCTTTCAAACAACACCAAGGCGTACCCCAAGGCTCCTTCCTTGTCAGCGTTACTTTTTAACGTTTACATGCAACCTATTTGCGAAATCATCCGCTCTTTCAACATCCACGGCCTGATATATGCAGATGATGTTTTGCTACTTGCACCACTCAAAATCATGCATCCAGACCTGTCCCCATTAATCGACTGCTTCGATGCAATCACTAACTGGCTCCAAGCTCAGAACCTACGCATCAACTTCAAGAAGACTGAGGTCCTATTTATCACAAGGAACAAAGATTTCTCCCCCCCCCCCTACTAACTTAAAGGTTAGAGATGCAGAGCTCCCTTGCAAGTCTACGATACGCTACTTGGGTATTACGCTTGACCAACAGCTCGATTTCAAGGAACACATTAAGAACACGACCAGGTCTATATACAATAAAATCAAAACTCTAAGGCTCCTAAAACCCTTGCTAGCTCCTGATGACTTCAGGACAATATTCCAGGCACTGGTAACACCTCATTTCGATTATGCGAACATCATTCTTCATGGACTCCCAAGAGCACGCTTAATCCACTGCAACTTGCGATGAATGCTGCAGCCCGAATACTCTGTGGCCTATCCAGAAGGACCCACATCACCCCCATCCTTAAGGACCTCCACTGGCTACCTATAAACTGCAGGCTCACATACAAGGCACTGCTCCTAACCTTCAAAGCAATCAACTTGATTTCCCCCTCATCACTCATGGCTCTCATTAGATCCACCCCCAACAACAGGTCAAGAAGGGCTGTTGCCGTCAATACATTAATTATACCTAATGAATCTACAAGATGTACACAAGACAGCCATTAACAGAACCTTCGCCTTCTATGCACCAAGATGCTGGAATAACCTCCCTCCACACATCAGAGCTATAAAAGACCTAACTCAATTCAGGAAAGCTCTTAAACATCACTTGTTTACCTTACACTTCGCTCAGCCAAACACAACTCTACCATGTCTCACATCCCAACTCACTCAGGCCGTACCCAACTCACCTACAACTGACTCAGGTTAGCCAAACATCTTATTCATTAACTTGAACCTAATAATCGGCTGTTAACCCACAATGTTGACTTTACTATTTGTTAAAACTTAAAAAACATACGATCATGTTTGGGGCTTAAGGTATAAGATGGAAATAGTTGACCCGATCACAAATTGCAGGGAGGGGTGATGTAAAGAGTTGAATAGGTACAGCACAAAGTTATATGATCATGGTCGATGTAGGTGGAAAACTGGGCAATGAGGGAGGGCAGAATTTGTTATTTGAAAAGCGCACTGATATTGAAGAGGGGAGTTTAGAAAAACTGTTAAATAAAATAAGAAATACAAGGGGAATGATAACAGTGAAATACGCGCTGTGCAAGGTGGGCACTTGTTAGTGGACAGGGTTCCTATGGAGTGAAAAGGTTTAAACAACAAGAAGGGTGGGCATTGTCGGACCGGGCAAATGGAAAAAGGATGCTGGAAAAGGGGGTAAAGAGGATTGAAGGGCGGAAAATGATGTGGTGAAGCAGGGGACACAGTGAGGACTAGGGGTGATGCCTAGCTGGAACATAGGAATGATGAAAAAAGGAGAGGAAGAAGGAAAAAAAAGGAGGAGGGTAAAAATGGGCACGAGTGGGGTGTCCCACAACAGGGTCACAGGGGATAAGTGAAAGCAGGTAGAAAGGGAAAAGAACATTGGAAGGCGGTGATGGGGGGAAGAGGGGAAGACTATGGAGGCAAAGTAACACCGAAAAACGCACCATAGGCAGAAAGCCTACCGGAACAATGGAATGGAACTGAGACTGAGCACCAAAAAAAAAAGGGAAATGTAAGCATGGTGGAGGAGAGGTACGGGTGGTGGAGGGGGAAGTGGCATAGGCCACGAAGCAGACAATGGATAGAATGGTTAGGTTGGTGCCATGCACTGCAACAGAAAGGATAGGTATGACAAAAACAGTCATGGTTATCCCCAGGGAATAAACAGTCCCCGTGGAAACAGTGGGGTGAAGTAAACACAGCAAGTATATTCAGGAGAAGAAGGTAAAAGGTTCAGCCCCCAGCTGTGGTTCCTGCCAACCCGAGTCGCCATAATTTTACCGTATTAAACTGTGGTAATAAAGAACGAACCTTTATTTGAGATAACATAAACAAGGCCTCAAACGCCTATATTTTAAACCTACAGAGAAAAGACACCATAATACATGCACGCTTTGGATAATGGAAACTGTAGGTGTGGGTGTTTCTGACAATGTTGGCCGCTGCTCTAGGGCAGAGGTTCCCCAACTCCAGTACTGGAGAAACAAACACCATTCAGGTTCCATGCTGTCCCTCTAACTAGATGGCTGTGCTGCATATCTATGCGCGCGCCAACCCATGTTATGTCAGATGTATCTCATGCAGATTCATTAGGGACAACATGAAAACCTAAACAGTGTTTGGCACCACCACGACTGGAGTTGGGGGGAACCTCTGCCCTAAAGCAGCGGCCAACAGAGGCAGAAACAACCACACCCACAGGTTCCAATTATCCAAAGCCGCCTGCGAGAGGCAGGATTGTTGGGCCCTGCCGTGCATCTCCCAATACTATCACTTTCATACCTTAGCAATGCCCCCCGAACCTGGGGATACAGTACACATATATCAAAAGGTTGCTATGATCTACTGGCAGATAGCAATGCCTAAGTTAATCACCATCTGCTCGTTGAGCTGTATCATCCCAACCTCTCTGATGTCTGTGGAGTGTTTCAGGTCTGGTGTCTGACAGTGTTCACCTCACCGTGGAGTGACCCCAACATTATTGCATACATTAGCCATGCCTGCACTGTGCCCAGGACTGTGCTGTGTTGGCCAGGGCTCGCCAAAAGCCTCTATAGTTGTCACAATGCTGGCATAGGTGTAGGAGTGTGTGTCTGTCTATCCAGTGTGTGGTTGCTGGCCACTCCTTGCTCCGCCCACAATGCTTGCACTGTTTGCAGTGTTAGCCTGTCCAATGTGCATAATGCTGAGCAAGGTACCCGTGGGTATTGCCCTGACAGGGCGGCCTGGGCTGGATGCATCGGCATAGGGCCATGGCTGGGACATTGTAGTGCCAGCCACCACCTGGCACGACCATTGTCCACAGCATGTCCTGCTGAGGAGATCACTCTCACCCTTACAGAGCAGCTGACCATGGCATGGCTTAGGTTCCCCCATAGTGCCTATAGTTGTATTTCTCTCAGTGATTTATATATGTGGTTCCTCTTTTCTGGGTCGGTCTAAATCACTGCACTGACCTATCTGCTTGGTGGGTGGTGCTCACAATCCAGTTTTTGGGTGCCCACATCTCCTCCAGGAACATGCACTATGGGACTCGCTAGCAGACTGTCTGCAGTTTATAGGTATGTGTATGGCTGGAACACCTTGCACGGGTGCAGCATGCTGGAGACTCACTGTGCTCGCTGTTGGAGAATGTCCGATAGGTGGTGGGGGACAGCTGAGTCCATTTCCAGCCTACCTGTCTGTCTGCTAGTTGCTTTTATGGGATTGCGTACAGATCTGCATTGACTGCCCTGTAGGGTTTCTGTTTCCCCAGCAGGACTGGGGTGTGATGGTACACCTCTACTGCCACATTGCAGGGAATGTAGAATGTGGATCTGTTTGGTGGGTAGATCCCTGTTCCCCCCCACCCTGAGCCCCAGAGGACAGGTTGGGTGGTACTACATAATCCACCTATGGGTTCCAAACACCACCACCCCGGGCCCCACGCGTCCTCCCTCCAATCATAGTGAACCATGAACACACACACAGGATATGTTACTTTTCTAGGGTGCATCAAGAGTCCACAAGTGCTAGTATGGTGAACTGTGGGAAATGCCGATGGACACAGATGTATCCTAGGTGTGTCTGGCAAGCACTACCTTATCACACACTGGCACGTGATGGTGACTTGCAAATTATAGCCAGTTCAGCTAAGCCAGGTGCCTGTGGACATAGGTGCTGGATGCCCCACCCTCACCCTCAGGTGAGCACCAGTACCCGCACAGATGTTACGGTCTGTAGCTACTCTGTGGCCAGTAACACACCACTGTCCAGTTCCTCCCTACCAGGTCGAGGTGCTTTGTGGGTGCATACCCCATCTATGTGGATCATTTGTAGACTGCATGATACTGCATGTGCAGTGCAAGCGCAGCATGGGTACGGGTGGGTCTAACCCTATCTTGGTAACCACAAAGCATTTGTGTGGTTGACACTGCAAGTCCCTCTGTAGCCAGCCAGGGTGTGTGGTAGTAGCAAGAGAGATGTCCGCCACTGGTTACTTTCACCTGCGCTGTAGAGCCAGAGGTCCATGGGTTTGATCCCACAGGTGGGGTTATTTGATAGGGCTGTCCAAGTGCATTGGTCTATTTTTTAATGTAAATTAATGCTGCCAGCAACACCCACCCTCAGAGTGCTGTACCCTTAAGGCGCCCCATAAAGTGCGATTATAAGGGCGTCCTATAAAGTGCTTTATAATGGTACCCTCTGGAGTGCCTTATGTAGGTAGGGCCGCTTTAATGTGGTACCTTAGATTACGGCACTGTGAGGTGTTGTTTTCTGGGCAGCACTAATTACAATTAAACTAAACCATGCCTCACAAAGCACTGCTTAAACGTAAAGGGTAATGCCTCAGACCAGACCCTCACAGTGCTGTAACGCTTAAGACGCCCCATAAAGTGCCTTATAAGGCGCCCTATAAAGCGCCTTATAATGTGCCCCTCTGGAGTGCCTTATAGTGCACAACCCTTATGTGGCACCTTAGAATTACGGCACTGTGAAAGGTGGTGGTTTTACTGGCAGCACTAATAAAATTAAACTACAATGCCTCACAAAAGCACTGCTTACACGTAAAAGGGTAATGCCTCAGCCAGCCCTTAATCATTAGGCCAACACTGGGGGATCAAACCTATTTGACCCCTTGTACCATTAGTCAGGTTGTATTAACCTTGTGCTACACCTCTGCTGCTGCTGTTTTGCATGTCCAGCGCGCCTACCTTAAGATTACAACGCACCGCTGTTAACGTGCGTAGCTCAATCCATCGCCCGATAATGATGCACAGCGCTCATTAGCGTGCGATAAAAATCCCGTTTTGCTTACGTTTAGACCGGAACACTCCACTCCGGTCCTTTTAGGGCATCCTGCACTCTATCGCCGGGCGCCACTTTAAGACTGCTTAGTAAACATACCCCCTAATACACAACCATATTTTGCTTTGGATATATAATTATATAGGGGTTTCCCATTCTCACTTGAGTAAGGTAGAAGGCATAGGAATTTAACAGTATCGTGGCATCTGCTCATATTTATAACATAAACATAATTGATTCCACCATGATGTGCCAACTGAGATCTAACCATATGTGTCCAATTGGCAATTTGCGAGATTCAGGGGCCACTTCCATCATAAAGTCCAAAGCAGGAATGGCATTCCCTCTGTAACGATGGTATGTCAGTTGCTGACAACGAAAAACAATAATACATAGATCAGAGAGAGTGGCCCTGATCTCCCAAGACATCTTGAATTTGATTCCAAATCGGAATCACAGTAGGACTGAACCTTAGGCAATCATAGACCACGTGCCTTAGAAAGTGCCAACATCCATTCCACTCTGACAAGACCACAGCACATTGGCCAATGATGATTTTTCTTCCCCACTTAGATATCCTTTATGGGGGTAAAATGAGCTCTTGTGTTGCAAAAAATATAGTGCCTGTGGAATAGATGCTATTGAGACATTCTTAATATAATTTACCCCAAAATTTCCCCTCCCCCACACGAATCCCGGAGAGGAGTAATATCCCCAGTGTCCATGTTCCACATATCCGCGTGAGTGTCCATGAGGAATGTAAGAGAGGGACCAAGATGGGTTACTAACTGATAGTAATAAAGAAGTCCACCCCCTGAGGCCTGTTGCAGCTTTTCCAATTATGTTAAGTAACCCCCATTTCTTCAGTAAAAGGGAACAATCCCCAATAAAAAAACACCGCCCCCCCCGCACACCACCCCTCCCCCCCTGTATATCGATAAGGATTTCCCTATACCGTGTCTCAACTGAATCCACTGAAGTTTAAGGAGCTAGGCAAGTCAATTCCCGCTGCAGACACACATCAAAGGCTTCCACTTAACCATCAAATATCAACTGGTCCTATTAAACCAATACTTCACCTTGTCACTGTCCATGTTGGAGGCTCCCCATTCCGTCCATCTGGGACGGAATTCGGGTGGACTGCTGGGTGACCCTTTGGTGCCATGTGGGAGTTTCCTGCTGATTCTCTGGAACGCCTCTGTAGCGTTTTTATACCATAATGTGGCACCTAGAAGTCATGTCGGTCCTAATTCGTGTTCCGCCCAAGTAAGCTTCAACATGCGTTCTTTTTTCCCTACTGCGCTGTATACAACCGCATTGCAGCAGAAGAGCCGCAGTTTAATGTCACACCGCAGATAAAAGTTCCAGTTACCGTTGTGCCTTCATCCACCGCGGCCTTAGCGCCCTCAGCTCTGTTGTGATACTTGCCTTAACTCTCTATGTCTTCTTCCAGGAAACACTGTTCTGACCCCTCATGGCAGTGAGGTGCCCATAATCTCCGGATTTTTTCTAGACTCTGCTCTTCATATATGGCAGCGTTTCTGAGTTGTCCCCCCTGCTCCCTCGCTTCTTTACAGCCGAGGGATGCGATTAGTCCAGCCTTGCCTGCCTCAGGGCAGGAGGTGACAGATAGGCATTGATTAAGAATATCCAGCCCAGCTGGAGGATCCAGTGACCGTAGGCTGTGAGATGCTCATTTGTCCTCTAGGGGTTTGTGGTGGCTGTGCCATCCTGATGTCTGGTGGGTCATTTCCAAGAGCAGAGCTTCTGGACTCTGGATTGTCCTCCCCCAAAATTCTTTCTTTTTTGCAGCAGTAATGGTCCTTCTGGTGTGGACAATTCAGACCCTGCGGCCTCTGGGTGCCCCCGATGGCAGCTCTTGTGTGGGGCAGATAGAGAGTGGAAGTCCTGTTCGAATTGATCATTTGGATAAGTGTTCCCCAGCATGGGGCATCCACCTGGAGATGGGGAACAGCTGGGAAGCTGTCAGAGATTTTGCTCTGAATTGGATTCACGGTGGCTCGGTACTGGGCTCTAATGTGAATGTAGAAGTATTCCTCAGTCTTCCATAAGATTGTGAGGAGGCTAGTGTGATTTGCTCTATTCCTAGAAGCAGGAGCCTGCAGCGATTGATTACCATGGTCTCATCTGCCTTGAACTTGCGGATTCTTCCAGCTAGGAGCAGGAGCCGAAAAGCATTACCTGCTCCTTCAAAGGGTGTCAAAAATCCGCTACTGTCTTCCCATTTACGGATGTGATCAAGGCTTGATTCGGTCAGGATGGGACACTTCCGACTCCCTGCCTAAAACGTTAATGGTATGTAAGAAGATCTCTGCTTTCCCTGGAGGAAGAATGTGGTGAGTTGTTTGGCAATTCCCAAGGTGGATGCTCAAATCACAGCATTTACCAGACAGACCACCATTCCTTTGTAAGTTGGATTGGCCTTAAAGCTATTTTCTTGAATCGTAAATTTGGATTCCGTGGTTGAGGAACCAGTTTCGCCATGGTGGTGGCTATTCTACAGCTGGCAATATGTCCAAGCCTCCAGCTTCGGTCCCTGCTCCAGTGGATTCAGTCTCTTCCGCTGGATGATACTACCCCTCTTCTTGGAGTCAACTGTGGGCCATGTATAACCTGGAACGTTTGGCAGTCACAGATTTGGCCCACTGACGACGATGTCACATGGCATTGGATCTGGCTTTGGCACTGGGCAGCAGACACATCTTCCAAAGCCCAGTTGTCCCAACGGGTTTTTAAGGAGAAAGTGTAGTTTCTCACCTGTAACAATTGTTCCCCAGGAACAGCATGCAATCAGTTCTCCAAAATGGGCAACGTTGACGCCGATGGAGCCTGCACGAAGCATTTCCCCAGCTTTCACAGAAAGCCTTTGGAAGTGTTACCACGCATGCGTGGTCCCCTTTCCGGCCCAAGGGTGCCAACTTGATCAGTCCGAGCTGGCGATAGCAGAAAAGGCTTCAAACAATGTAAGGATGCAACTCCAAGGGGAGGAGGGCGAGTATGGCGGACTTATTTCCTGCTGTTCCCTGAGAACACCTGTTACAGGATGAGTAACTACATTTTGATTTTTATTTTTTTTATTTTTATTTTTTTTTTTTTTTGTTTTTTGTTTTTTTTTTTCTCCAGGAATAAGCAGAAAGTCAGCCTCACATATGGTACCATTATCCCTAGTTCCATCTGCCGAGGACCGAACCACGACAAGCACCAACGGCGACCAAATGAGTTGCAGAAGGTGAGACCCGATAGAGAGACTCTGCAAGACCTTAGCATCCCAGCACAGTCACTCCGGTAGCCTGGACACAGACGGGTCGGAGGGCAGGAGTTGCCTACACCCCAAAAATATTACAGAGTACTACCTGCCCGAAGGCACTGTCTCTGCGGGACTTGCTGTCCAGGCAGTAATGAGCTATAAATGTATGAATCAAAGACCATGTGGCGGCCCTGCAGATTTCCATCACCAGCACTGAGCGGAGGTTGGCTATCGATAAGGCCATAGCCCGCACGCATCCAGTGCTCAGGGAGAGGCCCGCTCGCTCATAGGTGAGGGCAATGCCGTCCGCCACCCAAGTGTACAGAGTTTGCGTCGTTACCGGGAGCCCCAGTCTACTGTGGTCATATCACATTAAGAGCTGAGGAGCTTTGTGATGGGCCTGGGTCCTCTGCAGGTAGAAGGACAGGGCCTGCTTACAGTCTAGCGTATGCAATATGAGCTCCTCCCTGCGGTATGAGGCTGTGGAAAAAATATGGGAAGGACCACCTCTTGGTTGATGTGGAAGGGAGATACCATCTTGGGGAGGAATTTGGGGGGTGTGTGGACCACTACCCTGTGCTTATAGAACCTTGTATGGTGGATCCACCACCAAGGCCTGGCGTTCGCTCACTCTCCAAGCGGATGCGATGGCAACCAGAAAAAACACTTTCCAGGAGAGGTATCTCAAATGACAGGTGGCCAGAGGCTCGAACAGTGGTCTAGTGAGTTGGGAGAACACCACATTAAGGTCCCATTCTGCCGTCAGAAGGCGGAGAGGGGGCTTCAATAGCAAGAGGCTCTGGAGGAACCTGGAGACCAGGGGCTGGTTTGAGAGGGATTTCCCCTCTACAGGGTGATGGTGAGTAGCTATGGCACTCAAGTACACCCTCACCGAATTAGACTGCAGGCCAGCATGCGAGAGGTGCAATAAGTACTGTAGCACTAGTTGCACACTGCAGGAGAAAGGGTTCTCTCACTGCACACCAGATGGAGAATCTTCTCCATTTGAAGGTGTATGCTTGTCTGGTGGAGGGTTTTCCGGTGTCCAGGAGGATCTCCTCGACTTACCCCAGGAGACTGAAAGGAGCTAAGGCTAACCTTTCAGCAGCCATGCCATCAACTCTAGCAACCCCAGGTTGGGGTGCAGGAGGGAACCCTCCTCCTGGGACAGGAGGTCTGGATCCTGACCCAGCAAGACTGGGAGTGCCATCGACAAGGAGAGCATCAGAGGGAACCAGGTGTTGTGCCCATCTGTGGGCGATCAGAATTACTGATGCCTACTTGCTCTGGACCTTGAAGATGGTCTTGGCCACCAGCAGTGTTGGTGGGAAGGCAAAGAGAACACCCTCGGACCATTGTTTCAGGAAGGC